>PVIU01001335.1:0-221404 GCA_004026605.1 Ondatra zibethicus | reverse complement strand
AGAAATTGAAGAAGACACCAGAAAATGGAAAGACCTCCCATGCTCTTGGGTAGGCAGAATTAATATAGTAAAAATGGCAATCCTACCAAAAGCAATCTACAGATTCAATGCAATGCCCATCAAAATCCCAACAAAATTCTTCAAAGACCTTGAAAGAACGGTACTCAACTTCATTTGGAAAAGCAAAAAACCCAGGATAGCCAAAACAATCCTGGGCAACAAAAGAACTTCTGGAGGCATCACGATCCCTGACTTCAAACTCTACTACAGAGCTACAGTACTGAAAACAGCCTAGTACTGGCATAAGAACAGACAGGAGAACCAATGGAACCAAATAGAAGACCCGGATATAATCCACACATCCTCAAACACCTGATATTTGATAAAGAAGCAAAAAATATCAAATGGAAAAAAGAAAGCATATTCAACAAGTGGTGCTGGCATAACTGGATATCAACATGTAGAAAAATGAAAATAGACCCGTATCTATCACCATGCACAAAACCCAAATCCAAATGGATCAAAGACCTCAACATAAAGCCAGCCACACTGAACCTTATAAAAGAGAAAGTGGGAAGTACACTTGAATGCATTGGCACAGGAAATCACTTCCTAAATAGAACCCCAGCAGCACAGACACTGAGAGAAACAATTAATAAATGGGACCTCCTGAAAATGAAAAGCTTCTGTAGAGCAAAGGACACAGTCAACAAGACAAAACAACGGCCTACAGAATGGGAAAAGATCTTCACTAACCCCACATCAGACAGAGGTCTGATCTCCAAAATATGCAAAGAACTCAAGAACTTGGACACCAAAAAATCACATAATCCAATAAAAAAAAATGTAGCACAGACCTAAACAGAGAACTCTCAACAGAGGAATCTAAAATGGCTGAAAGACACTTAAGGAAATGTTCAACATCTTTAGTCATCAGAGAAATGAAAATCAAAACAACTCTGAGATTCCATCTTATACCTGTAAGAATGGCCAAGATCAAAAACACTGATGACAACTTATGCTGGAGAGGCTGTGGGGAAAAGGGAACACTTCTGCATTGCTGGTGGGAATGCAAGCTGGTACAACCCCTTTGGATGTCAGTGTGGCGATTTCTCAGAAAATTAGGAAACAACCTTCCTCAAGACCCAATAATACCCAATAATTTAGGTCTATATCCAAAGGATGCTCAATAGTGCCACAAGGACATGTGCTCAAATATGTTCATAGCAGCTTTGTTTGTCATAGCCAGAAACTGGAAACAACCTAAATGCCCCTCGATCGAAGAATGGATTAAAAAATGTGGCACATTTACACAATGGAGTACTACATAGCAGAAAAAAATAACGACAGCTTGAATTTTGCTGGAAAATGGATGGAACTAGAAAGCATTATTTTGAGTGAGGTAACCCAGACACAGAAAGACAATTATGACATGTATTCACTCATTGGTGGTTTATAAACATAAAGCAAAGAAAACCAGCCTACAAATCACAATCCCAGAGAACTTAGACAACAATGAGGACACTAAGAGAGGCTTACATAGATCTAATCTACATGGGAAGTAGAAAGTATAAAAAGAGAAGGTCACCTAAGTAAATTGGGAGTGTGGGGTCCTTGGGGGAGGGTTGAAGGGAGGAGGGGAGAAGCAGGGAGGGGAGCAGAGAAAAATGTAGAGCTCAATAAATATGGAAAAAAACTAAAAAAAAATGCAAAAAAAGAAAAAGAAAAAAGAATTCAAGGTCAAAGTACTTCGCAAAAAGAAAATATCAGTTGTTCAGTCTAACGTCCACCCCACCCCAGGTATGGAGACACTGTTGAATTCCTACAGCAAAGAGGCGGGGAGGGAGGAACTCTTGAGTTCAAGGCCAGCCAGGGCTGTGGAGTAAGACCTCTCAGAAGAGGGAGAGGGGCCTGGAGAGCTGGCTCAGTAGTTAAAAGTGCTTATTATTCTTCAGAGGACACATTCAAATCCTAGCACGCACACGGGGCATCTCACAACTGCCTTTAACCCCAGCGTCAGGGATCAGTAAAACCAAATTACTGGTGAAATTGTTCATGATAAAGGAACAATGACACAAATAAATACAGAGGCTTCATGCCAATATACTAAAATAGACGAATGTGGGAAGCCCTGATATACAGTTCCCTACCAGAACTGAAGCAATAGAGTGCCTGCTTAATTTCCAGGTCTCTTGTGGAGCGTGTGCATGCTTATGGATGTGAGCAGGCGCACACATGTGAGCAGGTGCACACAATACATGGATTCTCTCACTGTCAAGGAAAGCTGGCCCGCAAGCCTGGGGATCTGCTCATCTCTCTCTCTCTCTCTCCAATACTAGTATTAAAAAAACATGCCATCATGCCCCACTTTTTTTTTTTATTTTTATTTTTTATGTTTTGGTTTTTCGAGACAGGGTTTCTCTGTAGCTATGAAGCCAGTCCTGGAACTTGCTCTGTAGACCAGGTTGGCCTTGAACTCACAGAGATCCACCTGCCTCTGCCTCCTGAGTGGGATTAAAGGCATGCACCACCAGTGCCCAGCTATGCTCCACTTTTAAAATGCAGGTTCTGGGTAGAACTTGGCTATTCATGCTTTTGTGGCAAGCATTTAAACGAGATCTTCCTGCTTCAGCCGCCCAAGTGCACATAATACTTTACCTAGTGCATTAGCTACTTTATTGCTGTGATGTTACCATGCAAGGTAACTTGCAGAAGAAAGAGTTTATCTGAGTTTTTGGGAGTCCATGATGGCAGAGCGGAGAGGCAGCAGCTGACAGCTTACATCTTGAACTCCAAATATAAAGTACAAAGAATGCATTGAGAGTGTCTTGAATGTTTAAATTGTCAAATTCCATCCCCAGTGACAAACTTCTCCCACACTCCTTAACCTCCAAAATCGGTGTCACCAACCGGAGACCAAGTATTCAAATGAGACTATGCAGGGCTTGTCACGCAAACTACTGTACCTACGTAACAATAACAACAAAACATATACACTCTCTCTCTCTCTCTCTTATTTTTTTCTTTTTGTCCTTGGGATGGAATTCCAGGCTTTGGGCATGCTAGGGAAGACATACATTGCTAGCCCTAAAATCTGTTGTCTAAGAATAATTAAGAAAATAACATAAATAATTTAAACTCTTTAAACAAAGAAAACTCTAGAACATGGCTGTTCTCCCGGCAAGCCGTGTCATTTTCCAGGACAAAAATAGTCTTTTCTTTTTCTTTGTTTTTTTTTTTTGTTTGTTTGTTTGTTTTTGGTTTTTGGTTGTTTTTTTTTTTTGGTTTTTTTTTGGTTTTTCAAGACAGGGTTTCTCTGTGGCTTTGGAGCCTGTCCTGGAACTAGCTCTTGTAGACCAGGGTGGCCTCAAACTCTCAGAGATTTGCCTGCCTCTGCCTCCCAAGTGCTGGGATTAAAGGCGTGTACCACCACTGCCCAGCAGGACTAAATAGTCTTGACTTTATGCAAAATACTTTAAAATACAGAAAAAGATGATGCTTTCAAATGTCTTTCATAAAACTGATATAAAAACAAATGCAGAAGTATAGAAAGAAACATTATGAATTAATCTTCTTGGTAAATATAAATTAAATACCCCAATAAATGCAGTTTATGCTCACTTCACATTCAAATATATTTCAAAGAGAGTAAATATCCTAATCATAAAGCAAAACACCACAGGAATGTTGGAAGGAAACGCAGAAATATATTTTAATCCTTCAGCATAACCACCAAACTAGGAAAAGACCCTGAGACTTAATTATGTATGAAAAAGTTAGCAGGATTTAGTTACTCAGGTCTATAAGCCCATGCTCAAGGGTTCTCAGTCACAAATTTTTAGATAATAGCACTGTGTTGCAATGTCAGTGGTTGGACACACCTGCAAGCTGACGAGTCACACAGAAAATTAAATTCTTAGAATATGGGACTGGAGAGATGGCTCAGAGGTTAAGAGCACTGAATTCCCAGCAACCACATGGTGGCTCACAACCATCTGTAGTGGGATCTGGTGCCCTCTTCTGGCCTGCAGGGACACCTGCAGGCATACATGCAGGCAGAACAGTGTATACATAATAAATAAATAAAATATATAAAAAAAGAAAATTAAATTCTTAGAATGTTAAGGAACACCAACAAGCATCCCACAGAAGAAATGCAAATATATAATGGAAACAAGTGCATCACTTCCTCCACTACACCCGAGCTCTGTATATTTCCTATGAATGAAACTTCTACTTATTTTTCTCCCACTCTTGAGTTTCTTTTCCTGTTTGTGCCTCCTCATAGAGTATTTCCTCAGTTTCTCTTTCTTTTATTTCATGCTTTTCCATTCATTTGTGTTTCCCTTTTTCTTTTAATGGGTGCTGGAAATTGAACCTGGGTACTCTGTGCTTTACTTTCATTAATTGGTCCTGATGAGGAAACCTGCCTCATCTTCTTAACAGTTTCAACATTGTTCCAAGTCTCTTCTGAGATTCAAAGTAAACTTGCCTATGACCCCCTGTAAAAATGGAAAAAGCTAGCCAGGCATGATGGCACATGTCTTTAATCCCAACATCTGGGAGGCAGAGGTAGGCAGGTCTCTGCAGGTTCATTCCTGGTCTGGTCTTTGTAGTGAGTTCAGAACAGCTGGGGATACACAGAGAAACCCTGACTCAAAAAAAGAAAGAAAAAAAAAGAGAAAGACAGACAGAAAGAAAGAAAGAAAGGAAGGAAGGAAGGAAGGAAGGAAGAACGAAAGAAAGAAAGAAGCTATATGTTTTCTAGATACCATGATGCAGAATAAGCATCTCTATTGGAAAGAGAGCTCCCGTCTAGCACACAGGGCACACTTTGGCATGGTAAAATTCTGGAGGGCTTGGAAAACCCTTTCCTTATTGATTTGCTAGTCACAGTCACATGGCTAATTCGGCCTTGTGCTTGTGGCTTTCTTTGGCAGACATTCCACCTGCCTAGTGTCACCACGGCAGCTTTGGTATTATTCTCACTACTACACATATTATCCTCTCAGGGAGTTATTGGCACACAGAGTGCTTGCCTTTGTATACAGGAGCCGCTGCAGCTGTGGTTCATCCTAAGCAGGCAGCAAACTTGGCAGTGTATCTATGGATTATTGGTTTTGAAGATAAGAAATTTGCAAGATTGGAGGGGTCATGGATTCTTCCTCTACAGTTTCAGAGAGCCAATAAAACCTGGCAATATATGGCCCAGCAAGGAGGCCATTTCGGCGGGGCAGTGGTGGCATACATCTTTAATCCCAGCACTCAGGAGGCAGAGACTGTGAGTTCGAGGCCAGCCTGGTCTACAGAGTGAGTTCCAGGATAGGCTCCAAAGCTACAGAGAAACCCTGTCTTGGAAAAAAAAAAAAAAAGGAAAAAAGGAGGTCATTTCATGAAGCTGTTTAAGTGAAGCCTGGGTTGCAGTGGAGACACCAGACCCAAGATATTGGAAATGCCAGAGCCTTGAGGTATCTGCCAAGGAAAGCTACATACAGGGAGTAAAGATCCCACCCAAGAAAGAGCTGTCTGTTTGTGGGCGGTCATGCTGGAGGGGCACAGCCATCTAAGCTCTTTGAAATTTGAGTCCCATATCCCTGACCCGGAACTACAAGATTTGGTCTGACTATTCCCTGACTCCAACTTTTTGTAATAGGTACGTTCTGTGCCTTTATATAGAAGGGCTTTTTGTTTTTCACAATTTTTAATTGTACAGAGTGCTGCAGTTATACAGTAAGAGATTCTTTTTTAAAAATTTTACTTATTTTTATTTTATGTGAATTGGTGTTTTGCCTGTATGTGTGTTTGCATGACGGTGTCGGATCCTGGAGTTACAGACAGCTGTGAGCTGCCACGTGGGTATGCGGGTGCTGGGAATTGAACTAGAATCCTCTGGAAGAACAGCAAGCACTCTTAACCACTAAGCTATCTCTCCAGCCCCCAAGAGAATCTTCTGAGGCACTGGAGAGATGGCTCAGCGGTTAAGTGCACTGCCTGCTTTTCCAGAGGTGCTGAATTTAATTTCCAGCAACTACCTGGTGGCTCACACTGTCTGTAATGAGATCTGGTGCCCTCTTCTGGTATGCAGGCATACATGCAGGCAGAACACTGTACACAAAATAAATAAATCTTTAAAAGAGAGACAGAGAGAGAGACATAGATTCTTTTCAGTCTCAGAAGAAACTTTGGACTTTTAAACAGTGCTAAAACTATTTAGGTGGTCTTTTGTTTTATTCAAGACATGGTTTCTTTAAGTAACCCTGATTGTCCTAGAATTCACTCTGTAGACCAGGCTGGCCTCAAACTCAGAGACCCACCTGTAATGGTCTGTCCTGTCCCTTTAAGAGACAAGCCATGCCCATTCCCTCCCCCCCTTGTCCACCCAGGCAAACTGATCTTCAGCTTCCAACCTGAGTCCTTTCTTTTCCATCTCCCTCTCGAAGAGACAGCTTCTGTCTTTCCCTTCTCCCCACTTCTCCCCTTCCCCCTTCTGTTTCTCTCTCTGCCTCTCTCTCTGATCTTCTCCCCTTCTTCCCTTTCCCTTCCATAACCCACTAAATATCCAACCTCACTGTGCATGGCGTGCCTATCCATGTCTCTGTCTCTCACCCACCACGTGGTTCCCTGCCTGGGACCAGTCACCTTTGGATGTCTGCCTCTCCTTGTGGGACTGGCTGCCCCATCGAGGTCTCTCACCCACCACGCAGCTCCCTGCCTGGGACTCATGGCCCGCTGCAGCCACTCGGGGACTGCACCATCCCTGCCTGGGACTGACTGCTCTCGGCACCTGCTGCCTACTGCCTGCTGCCACTTTGGGGACCTGCGGCATGGTCTCATGGCCTGCTGCAGCCACTCGGGGATCCACAGCATTTTACTTTGCCATTACATTGGTACTGTGACTTGGCTAGGCTCTCCACATTCCCTCCGGCCTGGGGGGGAGGGGAGGCTGAGGATGCGTGGAACCCTGGACTCAGGAACCACGTTTCTTCACAACAGCTCTCCATTTCATCTGCTTGAGCAAAATTTCTACGCACACCACCAACTTAAATTGGTGAGTTTCCCCCATTCTCATCGGCTTAACCATTTTTCTGAACACAAGGAATTGACCGTTGAGCTCCCGGAAATCTTTCTGTTCCTAGAAATGGGGGAACAGCCCCCCCCCCAACCATGACCTTAACAGCTACGGTTGAGGCCTTCGCTGACATTTATCTCTGGATTGCTTCTCTTAGCTGAAAACATGATCGGATGACCCGGGGTCAGTCCTCCCATGCTAGCACTGCACGCACTGTGTGGTGCATTTGACTGGAGGCCCAGGGCCCCTTGGATTTGTCTTTCTCTTTTTTCTTTTTCTTTTCTTTTTTTCCCTGCCATGAAAGGCCACTGGGAGTGGCCTCTGGCCTCTCTGGCTTCTGAGTCACCCCTACCAGAGCCAGTCAGGCTTTAGCACACTGCCTGTGGGCAGAGGATGCTCTCCTACAAGCCCTGCAGTGTTCGCTGCCAATTCACACCCCGCCTATAGAGGGGAGACGTCCTCCTATAGGCCTTGTGGTGTCATCGTTTTCACGGGTTTTCACAGTTTCAACTATGGGTAGCAAGCCATCCATGTCCATCAATCCAGCCTCCCCTGGGATGGAAGCCTTTTAGAGGCTCTAAAACCCCAGGCCTTAATGCCCTACTTCTTCAGCTCCTACCCTCACTCTGCCCGTGTCCCACTGGCTCCACTTTTACAGTAGCTTTCTAACTACTGTCAGTGCACAGGCAGATGGAAGGAGTTTCCTTATATCCAAGCCTTTTACTATCTAAGCTCTAAGCCTAAGCCCTCTGTCCTTGCAAGTTGTTTGCCTGCTCACATGTTCCTGGCTATGCCATCTGAGCTGGAAGAACACTCTGCTTCCACTCTGGACCCAGCTAACGAACCCCTGCCTTTTTGACCTCAGTGGGCAGCTACCCCCATTCCTTTAGCTCCAACCCTTGTTCTTCAGCTCCTACCCTCACTTCGCCAGTGTCCCATCTGCTCCACATTTCCTCAAACTGTCTCTGCCACCACTACTGCAGGCAACAAGATTGGTCAAATCCATGAGGTGGCTGTTTTCAATTCCAGCCTTCTGCTCCCCGCTGCAGCTTGTGGTGCGGCGGCTTAGCAACAGGACAGATCACACCTCTAGGTCTCTCTTCCATACAACATACAACCGCTGCCATTTTGACTGAGGTCAGGTGACCTTACCACCATCTTAACGGAGAACCAGGTCAGGTGACCAAGTTCCACCATCTTTACTGAGGTATACCCAGCCTGGAACCCTATACTAAAATAAACCCTTTCTTTCTTAATTGCTTGTGGTCACAATATTTTATCCCAGCAACAGAATAGTTACTAATACAATGCCAAAAAAAGTAGAGAATATTAAAAAGATAGTATGTGGTGTTTGGGTAAAGGTTCCACCACAAGTTCCCTCCCCTAGAGTTGCCTCAGTCTAGACTCCACGCCCTGTGGCAAGGGAAGCTGAGGCAAAAGGATCAGCAGCTAAAGGCCAGTTAAGACTACGCAGGAAGTTCAAAGAGAACTAGGATTGTGTAATGAGATCCTGTCTTAGAAACAACAACAGGGCAGGGGTGGTGGTACACGCCTTTAATCCCAGCACTGGGAAGGAAGAGGCAGGTAGTGGATCTCTGTGAGCTTGGGGCAAGCCTGGTCTACAGAGTGAGTTTCAGGACATCCAAAGCTATACAGAGAAACCCTGTCTTGAAAAACCAAAAAGAAAGAAAGAAAGAACAACACACAGAGAGAAAACCAAAAACCACAATAATAAAACCCATAAGTAACAATACTCCTTCCCCCAAACTCCCAAACTGTTCTCCCTAAATGGAGTAGGAACAGTGGTGGGGGATGGGGGGAGACTGGTGAATACATAGATGCAGATCAGAGCAGGACAAACTGTGGCTCACATTAAGGGTGGTATCCAGAGTCCTCTTTGCAACAGTTTGCCAAACCCCAACTTCTACAGAGCCATGTAATGAATCCACACATGGTTGAATTACAGTAGAAAAGTCCCAAGTTTGGAAGACCACTTGTTTTGTTTGTTTGCTGTTGTGTGGATAGTGAGTATGTCTGCCTATTGCTCTGGTGGGAGGCACAATCTTTATCCACCAAGGCTGTATCCCAAATAAAAATCATCGAAAAGATTGTCTGGAACAAAGGGCAGTCAGTTTTTTGTATGCAATACATACAGACATGCAAAGGACTTAGGGAGAATGGTCTCTACCCGAGGATGCTCAGAGTAAACAAATACCTCAATTAAATGCAGTAATTGTCAGGCTGGATGCAAACAATCTATGGTGAAACCACCTTGCTTATTAAGACAGAGATTAAGGGCTGGGATGTAGCTGTGTTGGTGGTATGTTTGGTTAGCATACATGAAGCCTCTGCTTCATTAACTCTAAGCCCAGGTGGAGGCAGGAGGGTCAGAAGTTTTAGGTCATCTGTTGTGTGATGTTTTGGTTGTGTTCCGACAAATAAAGCTTGCCTGGAGTCAGAGAGGGTGGAGCCAGCCACTAGTTGACCAAAATTAGCCATAGAGGTTTGGAGGACTGTAGACAGAGAGGAAACAAAAAGTAGTAAGGCGGGGCTAAGAGAGGATCTTAGTGCCCTTTTGGACAGAGAAATGGTAGAGGTGCAAAGCAACTAGTGGCTGCTCTGATTTTTCAGGTTCTTATCCCAATATCTGACTCCTAATTTTTTACTAATAAAGGTTAATTAGATTAACACTTCAATCATCCTTGGCTATATACCATTTACTCTACCAATATCGTATAACTGTTCCCTCAAAGAACATACAATCTTTTTAAGTACATGTAAAATAGTCAGAGATATAAATCATACTGTAGGCTATATGACAAACCTAGCAGATTCAAAGTGATTAAAATAATACATATTAAGCCAGGAGTGGTGGTGGTAGTGCATGCTTTTAATCCCAGCACTCAAGAGGTGGTGGATCTCTGAGAGTTTGAGGCTAATCTGATCTACAGAGTAGATTCTAGGTCAGCCAGAGAACTACACAGAGAAACCCTGTCTCAAAAAAAAAAAAACAAACCAAAACCAAAAACCATATTTCTGGAGCCATTGAGATGGCTTGCTCTACATACCATCAAGTTGATATGGCTGGGTAGTGATGGCACACACCTGTAATTCTAGCCCTTGAGAGGCAGAGGCAGGTGGATCTCTGTGAGTTTCAGGCCAGCCTGGTCTACAGAGTGAGTTCCAGGACAGCCGGGCTACACAGAGAAACCATGTCTTGAAAAACCAAAAAAAAAGTTGGTCAGATACTTGTGGTATCCTCACCCACATTCCTTCCCTCCCGTTCCTAATATTATTAACTAAAATTTGAATTCAAACCATATTATCCTTGATTTTTTATCCTCCAACAACTACTGAAGTCAAAGAACCACTGTTGTTAACTGGCCATGTGACATTTGTATACTGGTAATAGCCAACTCTACCACAGCCATGGCCCACTCGAATGTTGTAAATACTTGAACTGAAACTATGTAGCTGGCAACCCTCAAAGCAGCGGCAGGAAGAAACAGAAGACCCCAGGCAGCACAACTACTCCAAAATGTACTAACCCTTCAGTAATGGCAACGAGTGAGAATGAGTTAGAGATCCCAAACAAAGAACTCAAAAGGATGACCATAACTCTGTTCAAAGAAACAAAAAGTAACAATAAAGTGACCTCCCAATAAAGAACACCAGCAGATGAATGAAATAAAAAAGAGAACACTATAGGGAGAGTCCCTGCAGTTTCCAGTTTGATTCCGGAGTGCTAGCACCGGAAATTTACTCTGTAATTTGTCTCAGTTACTTTCTATTTGAAACAAGTAAATTGGGTCTGAGAGTTTCCTTAAGGTGCAAAGCCTATGCAAAACTTGGTTGGGGGAGAACCCGGCAAACCAAGGTGTCCCTTAATTGAGAATTCGTATTTGGCATTGTCCCTTTGGGGAACTTAGATAAGAGGTTTGGGTATATAAAAATTAACTTGCTAACGGTGTGAATTGGATAACAATAAAAAAAAAAGCCCTTTGCTAAGAGACAGTGAGTCAGTCCACAAGACGTTGATCCCCTGCATCTGGAAAGGCTAAAAATTCATCCCAGAGTGCCTCTGTGTCTTCTTTCCATGGACCCGCGTGAACCCACACCACATACAACACAACACAAGATATAAAAGAAGAATTTAACAAAGAAATATGGAAGAAAAGCCATCTTAAATGTTGGGAATGAAAAAAACACAAGTTAACAAGTCAACCCAAACGTTCTGGGGAAAGTCAGTAATAGAATGGGTCAAGGAGCCGGGCGGTGGTGGTGCACGCCTTTAATCCCAGCACTTGGGAGGCCGAGGCAGGCGGATCTCTGTGAGTTCAAGGCCAGCCTGGTCTACAAGAGCTAGTTCCAGGACAGGCTCCAAAGCTACAGAGAAACCGGGTCTCGAAAAACAAACAAACAAACAAAAAAAAAAAAAAAAAAAAAAAGAATGGGTCAAGGAGGCACAGAGTCGAGCTGAAGAAATTTAGAGGAACAACCCCACAACAATGAAGACAAAGTAATAAGGAACCTGTGGAAATTTCTAGATCTCCATTTGTCTTAGTCAATGTTCTGTTACTGTGAAGAGACACCATGACCACAGCGCCTCTTATAAAGGAAAGCATTTAATTGGAACTAGCTTATAGTTTCAGAGGTTTTGTACATTTTCAGTATGGCAGGGAACAGGGCATCCATCACACAGGCAGACATGAGGCTGGAGAAGGATCTGAGAGTTCTACATCCAGATTCGCAGGCAGCAGGAAGAGCAAGACACTGGGACTGGCTTGAACATTTTAAACCCCAAAGCCCACCCCTCCAAACCCTCTTCATAGCCACTCCCTGATGATCAAGCATTCAAATATATGACCCTATGGGAGTCATTCTTATTCAAACCATCACACCATGATACTCTGAAAAGACCAACTCTACAGGCAATAACATGAAAGAAGGAGAAGAATCACATTCTAAAGGCACGGAAAATGTTTTTAAAAGAATCCTAACAGAAAAGTTCCTAGAGTCAGGGAAAGATATGGCAATCTAGATAGAGGAGGCATTTAGGACAGAGAACAAAGACCAGAAAAAGAAACTTTTAATCATTATATTATAATTAAAACACTAAATCCACAGAACAAAGAAAATATATTGAAAGTGGCAAGAGAGAAACATCAAGACACATATAAAGGTAGTTCCATTGGAATAACTTTAGATTTGTTAACTAGAGAGATGTTATTTCAAATAATGGAAAACAACTGTTTGTCTAGACTACTATGCCCAACAAAGTTGTCTATAATAATTAAAGGATAAAAAATGCAAGAATTTATTCAGTGGTAAAGAAAAATAAAGTGGGAAATTTTATAGGGAAATAGAATGAGCTAGAAAATACTATATTAGGTGAGAAAATCCAGGCCCAGAAAAACAAATGTCACATATTTTTCTCATGTGTGGATTCTAGCTGAAAATTTTTAGATTTGTGGGGTTTTAACTTTACTTTAGTGTTCCAGGTGTGTGTGGACGTCTCCTTTCACCACAGGTGCCCAGACCAAATGCAGGTCAAACTCAGGTCGTCCATCTTCTGCACCAGCACTTTTACCTGCTGAGCCATCTCACCAGCCTGGCTTGTATTTGGAGTGTCTGTAGAGGTCAGGAAGGGTCCATAGGAGGGAGGACAGGATATTAGAACACGTGATAAGTAAGAAGGAGGGAAGACTGAGGGTGTGGGGGGAGAGAGAGAGACAGGGTAACCCTGATGTGGGAGAATTGTCTGTATTCTGTCAATCATGTTTTAAATAAATGCTCATTGGCCAGGCAGGAAGTATAGGTGGGACAACCAGACAGGAAGTAGAGGCGGAGCAATAAGAATAGGAGTATTCTGGAAAGAAGGAAGCTCTTTCCGCACTCTTGCCTAGACCACCGAAGAAGCAGGATGTGACCTGCCCCGCTGAAAAAGGTACTGATCCATGTGGCTAACATAGACAAGGATAATGGATTAAAATAAGCTACAAGAGCTAATAAGAAGCCTGAGCTAATGGGCCAATTAGTTTATAACCTAACATAGACTCTCTGTGTGATTTTCTT
Source organism: Ondatra zibethicus (assembly GCA_004026605.1). Lineage (NCBI taxonomy): Eukaryota > Metazoa > Chordata > Mammalia > Rodentia > Cricetidae > Ondatra > Ondatra zibethicus. Next base: position 208,260 of record PVIU01001335.1, on the reverse strand, counting down.
TGGGACTTGCCCAGCTGTGGGACTGGGTGGGACAGAAACCCCAACAAGCCGGCCATTTGATTTTTTTTTTTTTAAAGAGTGAGTTATCTTGGTCACTTCAGCAGTGAAGCCATTAAGTCTTGAACTTTCCTTGATAGTAGTGTGGTGTGTGAGCTGCCATGTGGATGCTGGGAATTGAACCTGGGTCCTCTGGAAGAGCAGTCAGTGCTCTTAACCACTGAGCCATCTCTCCAGCCCCCAAATAAAACTTTTAGGAAGCCAAACCAACTTAAAAATCCCAGTGTAGGCAGGTGGCAGAAGTCAGGGAAGCAAAGAAGTGGTCCCATTAAGGACCAAATTAGCAGACACTGTAAGAGGGAACAGAAACAAAAGGATGGAAGAACTACATGGTTTTAGAGTGGAAGGACAGGGGGAAAACAGATCCATTATAGAGAATGTAGGGGAATGTGGTACAGTAGTGGTACTGGGATATCCTGACTTATCAGGAAGTCAGGATATACTCAGAGCTGCAATAGGACAGCTCTGGAGGGGTAGAGCCGCAATAGGTCAGCTCTGGAGAGGTTGGAGCTGCAATGGGACAGCTCAGTCCTGGAGGGAAAGGTGTCCTGACTATCAGGAAGCCAGGTTACCTGAGGCTGGGGTGTGGTGGAGGATGATCTCCCTGCAGGATATAGGAATCCTGCTCCTCTCCTTGGACAGCTGCTACAGCTGAGCTCTGCTCTGTTACCTTATAGGAGCGTCCTGGCAGAGCTATCTGCTTCTTCTCTGGCCCAAGATGTTTCTTCTGCTAACATTCTGCTAAGGGAAGCCCCCTGCAGAAATGTAGCAATCTGCCAGGCTCCAGAGAAAAAGTTGTTAGTTCTCCTCCGCTGGCCTTGCTCAGCCTCCTTAAGTAGCATCCTAGCAAGGTTCTTCTGTTCTGCTCCACCTTGCTGAGGCCTCTAAGGGAGCATCTCAGCAAGGTTTTTCAGCTCAGGCCCCTAAGGGACATCATAGCCAGGTTCTTCTGCTCTGTGCTGGAGAATGAAGGTCGTCACCCAAAACTCTCTTGAGAAAGAGATTTATTTGGGAAGGAGGAGTCTAGGAGAGTGACTGCCTCTGCCGCTTAAGGGTGGCTCTTAACCGAAGGGTGGAGAGGCTTATATAGGGCTTCTTAGGGGCAGAGTTTTTCCAGGGAGATGGGGCATTGGCTAATTTCTCCCTGCTCAGGGATTGGTCAGTTTAGCTGGTCAGGGGCAGAGATGGCTCTGACTTCATGACCAAACTGTTTATTTCACTGGTTCTTTTTGGCATATTGACTCTAATCTTAGGACCAGGGCATATTTTTCACTGGCTCTAATTCTAGGGACAAAGTGTGTTTCTTTGACACTAGTTTCAGAGCTAGGGCACATGTCTTTAGTTCTGAGTTCAGGGATAAAGATGTTTCTTTCCTGGCTTAGGCCTCAAATACAGGATGTGTTTCTTTCTCTGACTCTGGGTTCAGAGTCAGGGTGCTCAGTGATTGGTCAATTGCCTGCTCCAGTTGTCCCTTTTACCCTACATAGAACAAACAGTGAGAGATGAACAGCTAGAAAAGTGGGGAGGGGAATGAGGAATGTGAGTGAGGGCGGGAGCACTGCATCCAGTAACCATGGGCTTTTGGAGCCTTGTTTGTTTTTACGTTAGACGTTAGCACCAATTTAAAAGGATTTTTGTAAAAGGCAGTCCAAGGACATTTGAAGATCACGCTTTGAATCGCAAGAGCCCATTTAGAAGTTTATGTCAAATCTTGGGACTCAAGTCTGTCACAATGCATCCATTGGGACAGGGCTCTTGAGTCAAAAACAGGGGGTAGGGGGTGATGGGAAATGAGTGGCAGATGTCTCTATCCACTCAGTCCCACCTCAGCGAAAAGTGTCTTGCCACTTGCGTTGGGCACCTGGCACAGCCCCCGTGTCTCCAACAGGACAGCCCAAAAATCAACAAGGATAAACGCAACTAAATAAATATGTAAAACATAACTAAATAAACTAGTAGCATGTACTCAAAAAGGGGAACTCACCGAGACAAAGCCAATCTTAGCATGGTGGAGAGCACGGGAGAGAAGGACATTTTCCAACACATGGCCCTGGGCCCATGGGAAAAACAGCCCCCCCTTGTGGAACCTCCAAATGTTAAGTATTTTCTTACCAACGAACCTCTCCACCGATGCAAATAATCCCAGTCAGACCAAATCAGACTGAATTAAAAGATGCCCATGTTTAATGGATGACAATACTCCTGGGTGGCCCCAGGAAAACATGGAGAGGGGAAGAGAGAGAGAAGGGGAGATCATGCGAAACCAGGAGACCATGTGTTCATTCTCTAGGGGGGCAGTTTAAATAGCCTGTGGGAGTGGTCTTGACCTTCCTTGGGGAGGGACTACCGTTTGGCAGGCTTTCTCACCAGCTAAATAGTCCGGGCTTTTTGTTTAGAGGGGTGCCAGGGAGCTGAGGTGACACTTGACCAAACAGTAGGTAAAGACTCTCTTGCTCTAAGTTATTGGTTAGGGAGACCAGAGGTCTCCAAACAGTGCAGACTATTGCCATTGTTCTTTGTTTCCCCTAGAACTAGATGAAAGGATCCTATTGTAGAAGACACCACACACGCTGGTTGCAAACCAGTGAAATTAAGTTAGAACTGATGCAGGAACTTCTTCCACTGGTTAAGTCTCATAGTGCCAGGGCATGCCATACAGAACACTGGGGGGTTAGGTCATACCTAGCGAAGAATCCCGTAGGCTATAATACCAACTTTCAAGGCAAGATATGCCCACACGTATAATAGTGGCATGACAATTCTAGGGGTAACCAACTACTTTCCGATCTCTGGATTTAAGGCCTGCTTCACAGGAGGAATTCACACCTCGTATTGTAAAAGCCCATGGCTTGGAAGATCATAACTCCTGGGGAAAGAGAGAATATTGCAGAAAAGGGGGCAGAAAGAATGTAAACTGTAGGCAGAGTTTCCGTGTGCCCCAGCAGTCACTCCCAAATAACCACAGACTTAATATGATAGAAGCTCAGCCAATAGATTAGGCTTGTCTCCAGCCAGCTCCTACAACTTATGTCTATTAATTTATGTGCTGCTCCAAGACTAGTTTAACTCAGGTATGTACTTCCTATCCTGCTCACTCTGCATTTCGCTCACAACTCCTCAGACTTCCAGCATTCTCTCTGCTCCGAAATTGCTGCCTAGCTATTGGCCAATCAACTTTTTGTTAACAGTAAGAGCTACATATTTTCACAGAGTACAGAAGGATTATTCCACAGCCAGAGGAAGTCTTCTGCACGTGACATGGTATTGTCCTTATAACCTCATAGCAGCTGTGATCAGCTGCACAAGGCCAAGCCTGTCAATATTCCAACAGGGGTAGATGAGGAGCTCAGAAAACCCCACTATTATTGGAGAATTTATGGGCAATTAATGGCTACTGGGAAAGAGAAGAAATTTTGGGGAGGGGGCGGGCGTTTCAAGACAGGGTTTCTCTAGCTTTGGAGACTGTCCTGGAACTAGCTCTTGTAGACCAGGCTGGCCTTGAACTCAGAAATCCGCTTACCTCAGTCTCTGGCCTTTAATCAAGGCACTTGGGAGGCAGAGGCAGGTGGATCTCTGTGAATTCGAGACCAGTCTGGTCTACAAAGTGAGTTCCAGACAACCTGAGCTGTTACACAGAGATATACCCTGTCTTAAAAAACAAAATTTAATTAAGGAAATGTTCAACATCCTTAGTCATCAGAGAAATGCAAATCAAAACAACTCTGAGATTCCATCTTACACCTGTAAGAATGGCCAAGATCAAAAACACTGATGACAACTTATGCTGGAGAGGCTGTGGAGAAAAGAGAACACTTCTGCATTGCTGGTATGAACGCAAGCTGGTACAACCCCTATGGATGTCAGTGTGGCAATTTCTCAGAAAATTAGGAAACAACCTTCCTCAAGACCCAGTAATACCACTTTTGGGTATATAGCCAAAAGATGCTCAATCGTGCCACAAGGACATGTGCTCAACTATGTTCATAGCAGCTTTATTTGTCATAGCCAGAAACTGGAAACAACCTAAATGCCCCTCAATCGAAGAATGGATTAAAAAATGTGGTACATTTACACAATGGTACTACACAGCAGAAAAAAATAACGACAGCCTGAATTTTGCAGGAAAATGGATGGAACTAGAAAGCATTATTTTGAGTGAGGTAACCCAGACACAGCAAGACAATTATCACATATACTCACTCATAGGTGGTTTTTAAACATAAGGCAAAGAAAACCAGCTTACAAACCACAATCCCAGAGAATTTAGACAATAATACGGACACTAAGAGAGGCTTACATAGATCTAATCTACGTGGGAAGTAGAAAGTATAAAAAGACAAGATCTCCTGAATAAATTGGGAGCATGGGGACCTTGGGGGAAGGTTGAAGGAGGGAGGGGAGTGGCAGGGAGGGGAGCAGAGAAAAATGTAGAGCTCAATAAATATCATGGGAAAAAAACCCCAAAATTTTAGAAGTTTATATTTGTTATGGTGTTTTGCTTGCATGTATGTATGTACACCATGTTTATGCCTGGTGCTCACATAGGCCAGAAGAAGACATCAGAACCACTAGAACTGGAGTGAGCCATCATGTGGGTGCCAGGAATTGAACCTGGGTTCTCTTGAGGAATAGTAAGTACTCTTAATTGCTGGGCCATCTCTCCAGACCCAATAACAATTTTTTTTTTTTTTGGTTTTTCGAGACAGGGTTTCTCTGTGGCTTTGGAGCCTGTCCTGGAACTAGCTCTTGTAGACCAGGCTGGGCTCGAACTCACAGAGATCTGCCTGCCTCTGCCTCCCGAGTGCTGGGATTAAAGGTGTGCGCCACCACCGCCCAACACTGCCTGGCAGATTTTTAAAAAAGAGAAATGTCATAATGAAACCCATTATATTGTACAATTAGCATATGCTAAAATGGTATGTGAAAGGATAGAGTTGTAAGCAAAGATAAATTGTTTTGAGACTGAATTAGGATTTTATAAGATCTATATTCGGTAATTACAAAGTAAAAATCTTTAGACCTACAAAACAGAAACAGAAAGGAGGGTTATGGTTTCTGCTGGGGGATAGAGGACTTGTTTAGCACTACAAAGTCCTGGGCTCAATCTCCACTCTGTGTGGGAGGGGCAGGGAGGGCGGGTGAGAAAAGCCAGGAAGGGTTCAAAGTGCATCCATGCAGAAAACCATCAAACCATAAAAGGGAGGCAATAACCAGTCAAAATGACAGCATAAGGTTTTTTTATTAATATTTATTTTTGTTGTGTTCACGGAGGGTGTGCACAGGCCATGGTGTGCATGTGCAGGTCAGAGGGCAACTTCAGATCTTGGTCCTTCTCTTCCACTGTGCTTGAGGCAGAGTCTCTCTTGTTTGCCGCTGTGACCCTCAAGCTTCCAGAGGACTCTCCACTTTCCACCTCCCGTCTTGTTCTAGGAATGCTGAGATTACTGACATATGCCACACATTCCACCTTCAAATGGGTTCTGTGGGTCAGAACTCAGGTTGTCAGATTTGTGTTTAACCTGCTGAACCATCTTGCCAGTAGCTTCCTACCTATCAATAATAAACCTTGCATGTAAGTGGATTCAATTCACCAAAAACACAGGATGATTATATTGAAACAACAAACAAATAAAAACCCAACTATATGCTCCCTGGAAGAGAGTCACACACAGACTACGAACAAAGACTAGAAAAAGATGTCCCACACAAATGGAAACCCAGGGAGCAGGAGTAGCCATAGTTATAGCAGACAATCAAGAAAGGTCCAGTGAGAGACCTTGTCTCAAGGGGATAATGCAGGACACTGGACATCCCCCTCTGACCTTCATGCTCATGGGCATGCATACACACACACACACACGCACTCCAAGACTAAAACAGAAACAGCAAAATTTATGAGCTACAGCAAAAGCAGTTCTAGGAGCAGTAAAGACATTGACAGATGTCAAATAAACATCGTTCCTCAAGGAACTAGAAAAAGAACGAAGTCCAAAGACAGAAAAAAAGAAATAATAAAGATGAGGTAGAAATTTAGAAAAATATAAATGAAATTAAGAGTTGCTTTGTGTGTGTGAGTGTGTGTATGGACATGAATGGCCATGACACATTTGTGGAGGTCAGAGGACAGCTCTTCACGGAGTCTGTTCTCTCCTTCACCTTTACATGGGTTCTGGGGCTTGAACTCAGGTCTCCAGGCCTTTATGGTAAGCACCTTTACCCACTGTACTATCTTCTGGATTCAGGAGGTGCTTTTTCAAAGCTGAACACAGTGACACATGCCTCTAATCCCAGCATTCTTGATGCTGAAATGGGATGACTGTGAGTTCAGGGCCAGCTTGTGTTATATATAGACACCCAATCACCAACAAGTTAGATTACTTATAAGAAATGCATACCCTCCTACAAAGACTGAATCATTAAGAAACAGAAAGATCCTAAGCCAAGGGTGTAGTTCAGTAGCAGAGGTGACAGCGCTGGGCGGTGGTGGTACACGCCTTTAATCCCAGCACTCGGGAGGCAGAGACAGGCAGATCTCTGTGAGTTCGAGGCCAGCCTGGTCTACAGAGCTAGTTCCAGGACAGGCTCCAAAGCCACAGAGAAACCCTGTCTCAAAACAAAACAAAACAAAACAAACCCCCCCCCCAAAAAAAAGAGGTGACAGCAAGGAGGGAAAGGGAGAAGAGGGAAAATTCAAACAGACCAGTAATGAATAAGGAAATTGAGTCAGTAATAAGGTCCTTTATAGCTCTGGAATACAGTACAGTGCAGCAGAGTGAGCAGTTGCTGACCATGTATAATATACTGAATTAAATCTATAGTCACACACACACACACACACACACACACACGTGTGCCTGCGCACACACACCACAGTACTATCAAGGAAAGTTCAAGACTTAATGGCTTCACTGCTGAAGTGACCAAGATAACTCACTCTTTAAAAAAAAAAAAAATCAAAGTGCAGCCAACTCTTTTGACAAGGCTAGTATCAATGATACCAAATCTGAACAAGGGCATTCATTACAAAAGGATGACAGCCCAATTTATTTATTTTTATAATTTTATGGTTTATTTAACTTTATGTGTATTGGTGTGAAGGTGTCAGATCCCCTGCAAGTGGATCTTCAGACAGTTGTGAGCTGCCATGTGGGTGCTGGGAATTGAACCTAGGTCCTCTGGAAGATCAGTCCGTGCTCTTAACCGCTGAGCCATCTCTCCAGCCCCGGCAGCACAATTTAAAACAAACAAACAAAACAGGGTCTCATTGTGTATTCCTCACTTGCTGGCCTCAAACTCAGAGATCAAGTTAACTGAGTAAGCATAAATAGACATAAGTTCTCTTGCTGCTTTAGGAAAAGCATTTCTTCAGATGCACACGCAAGCAGATGTGTTTTCCATGCTACAGGACATTAGTTAAGGAAACGCCTCTATGCCGCCCAGTTTCCAGGAGAAGCTGTTAGATTTGCCCAGGGAACTTCTCGGCCTATAATACCCCAATGCAAACAAGACCAATCCTCTCCTGCAAACCTGACACTTCTGACAAGTAAAGCACGACAAGGGCTGGCGCCCACAAACAGGAAGCCTTAAGATTTCCAAACTTTCCCTTCCCCCTTGCTGTATTGATAGAGTATTAGGCTCATACTTAATTTTCTCTCAGAGTCCGACTCTCCAGCTCCTCCCATTCCCCTCTTCAAGAACGTTACAAGAGTTAGTGGGCGGTTAGCAAGACCCCCTCAGAAACAGCCATTCCAGAGAAATAATTGCTGGCGTTCCAAGGGCTGCCAACACGAGCTGCTTCCCAGTGGTTCAGTAACCTTAATGAAGCGAGAGCAACACCCCCCGCAATACAGACTCTAGTTAGAAGAAAGGATCTACAGATTATGGAAAAGTCCAAGTTAAAAGGCAAACACCACAGGCTCCACAGAGCAGGAAGCAGGCAAAGATTTCTAAATACAGAGCTCAATTGTAAGAACACCTATTTCTCACTAGATCATCGTTTGCTCTGTCAAAAATAGAACCTTCCACGTCTTATCCATTCAGAATAAGCCCAGCAGGCACAGCTTTGCTTACACAGGGCAAGCAGGTCAGAAGGGCCACACAGGGAAATGGAAAAAGCAGCCAGCAGGTTTTCTTAGGGATTAGACTGCTTCAGCTTTTATCCTCCTTCCCAGCTATTCTGGTGCCAAGAAAGCTGCCTGGAGGCCTGCAGCCTGCTCTCAAAGAGCTGGTCCTTCACCAGCAGCCCACGGCCACAACTCCCTCTGCGGCCCACTATTTTCTTTACTGCAGTTGGCTTAATGAATTTCAAACTCACGCGTGTTCACACTGCACTACTGAAAAAATAACCATCGGGCACAGATTTAGAAAGGAGCACTGTAGCTGAAAGCAGCTCCCGGGGGCCGACTCCCTCTATTTTGGACAGAGCCGTTTTGTTCAGTTTAATAGTCTCCATCTCAACAGATTTGAGACTTCAGGCTTGGTGGAGGATGCCTTTACCCACTGAGCCATCCTGCCAGCCCAGGAACTAACTTTTTGATTGATTTCCACCCATCTTTAATAACAACTTTAGCAGAATTTAAAAGGGGCTCCAAGGCTGGGACTGGAAGTGCAGCTCAGTGGTAGAACGCTTGCAGAGCATGCGCAGTCACAGGCCTCATCCCCAGCATCACAACATACAGGATGGGCCTTACTCATCTTGCAGTACCCACTTAAAACATAGCCCTAAACCTGTTAAGCTGAGCGAGGTGGCACATGTCATAATCCCAGCACTGAGGCTGAGGCAGGAGGACTGGGGTTAAGGCCACCTGGGCCACACATGAGAAACCAACCTAAAATAAATATGAAGAATCCCTGCTTGCTCATCTTTGCCTAGAAAACCTGCAGGCATCACAAACTTCCAAGTGTGAGGGCTAGAAGCTACCTGTGTAAACTTGTGAAGAGAGGATCAGGATAAGGAAAAATAGACTTGGTCGGGCGGTGGTGGCGCACACCTTTAATCCCAACATTCGGAGGCAGAGGTAAGGGGATCCCTGTGAGTTCGAGACCAGCCTGGTCTAAACGGGACAGACTCCAAAGCTACAAAGAGAAACCCTGTCTCAAAAAACCAAAAACACGAAAAAAGAAAAATAGATTCTATTCTAAACAGAGCAAGAGCTTTGGAATCCACAAAGGAAGTGAAAGAATAGTTGTACAGTGCAGACAAAAACCGAGAGGTGGTGGCGCACACCTTTAATCCCAGCACTCAGGAGGCAGAGGCAGGCAGATCTCTGTGAGTTCGAGGCTAGCCTGGGCTACAAGAGCTAGTTCCAGGACAGGCTCCAAAGCTATAGAGAAACCCTGTCTCAAAAAACAAAAAAAAACAAAAACAAAACAAAACAAAACAAAAACCCCAAAAAAACAAAGAGAGAAGCAGAGCACAAGCCAAACCCCGGGCTAGGGGATGGCTCAGGGTTATTTCCCACACACCTGCCCACATGATGGATGGAAAGAACCAACTCCCTACAAGTTGTCCTGTGATGGGATGAGCACATCCTCCCACAACACTCAATCAATTTAACAGCAAAATAAACAAGGGCAAAAATATATCTACTGGGGTGGGAAAGGCAGACAGCTTGTGCTGCACAGCTCCCTGACCGGGAGGGAGTAGCTGCTATCCCGGAGCAAACAGCTTCTGCTGCACAGCTCCCTGACCGGGAGGAGGGAGCTGCTATCACGGAGCAAGCACGGAGATGTGCAGTCCTCACTCAGGACAAGTCCACTGTGTTCAGAGTACAAACAAGTTGCAGAATATGGTGGCCCAGCAGTAATTCCTCTGGCCAGGCACCATCTTATGCTGATCTGAGGCTGCTGAAGCCAAGCCTGTGCTCTGCACAGGGAGGCTAAAGCGGGTCCAGTACCTCTTTCCCCTTGTGACCCCTTTCAGTATATTTTTGTTTGTGCAATGTGCCATAGCACCCATTTGGAAGTCAGAAGACAACTTACAGGAGTTGGTTCTCTTCCTCTGTGTGTCCTAGAGATTGAACTCAGGGCGTGCGGCTAGCAGCATGTGCTCTCACCTGCTACCCCACCCCCAGCCCCCACTACCTCCAACAGCATCTCTATTGTCTTACACACCTTGTTGTTCTTTGGGCTTTTGTCTAATTTTGCTTTCTTATTGGGAGTATTTTTTCTTAGCTCCCTTCCCTAGCTTTTTCCTTCCCATGATCCTCTATTTTGACTGCCTTATTTTTTTCTTTAAAAAAAAAAAAAAAACCAAGGTTTTATTTTCTGATTCCTCTTCTCAGATATATCTAATTTTGCTCAGCTTTTCCATTGGGTAATATTCTTTGTCTTATTCTCATCTCGTGCTCTTTCCCCTTCCCCTCCCTAACACTTCTTCCATTGCATTTTAAAACATTTACTTGCTTTGCTTCAATTTCTCCCCTTCCCTGCCTGCTTCCTTGACTTCATTCATTCCCTATTTCCACACTTCCGTAAGTAGTTTTTAACTTCATAGGCCATCCTGCAGTCGCCTTACCATTTTGTTCTCTGGTGATGTAATAAGGAGCTAAATCGATACTGATCTGAATTTATTTTCAATCTCGTATGATTTGATGCTGCTGTAGTTACAGAAGTGTTCTCTTCCCACTGAGTGGTACTGAGGGCTGAGCCTCCAGTAAGATCTGCAATGAAACTGGAAGAGATTCCCAAACAAAGCCACACAGCAGGCTTAGCTAGACCCAGGCTACCCATCTCAGTGAACTTCTCGAGATAGCTACAATAGCTATTCTGAAGCCACTGATCATGACACTTTTTTTTTTTCCAGTTTTTTCAGAGTTTCTCTGGGTAACAGCTGGGAACTCGTTCTGTAGACCAGATTCACCTGCCTCTGTCCCCCGAGGGCTGGGATAAAAGGCATGCACTATCACCACCCAGCTATCACACTGAATTCTATACTTTATCAGTTACAATTTTATGAATTTGACCACCCCACACTAAACCCCCAAAACTCCCAAGTTAACTAAACTAGCTTTATATCCTCTCACCTGTTACTGCTTCTTGCACTCCTTTCTACATGTCAGACTGTACCCACGTATTTGTTTACACACATACATGTATACATTATAGGCTAAGATCCACATATGAGGGAGATCATTTTTTCCCTGAGGTTGTGTGGCCTTATATATTCTAGGTTTACCGATTAAATTTTGGGACATTTTTCAGAGTGCAAAAGTATTCCGTTTTATGTGTGTATGCTACAGTCATCTGTTGATGGACAACTGGACTGTCCATTTCCCTGCTATGGTGAGTACAATGGTGCTAACCATGGGGTTGCAAATCCCTGTACAGAGTACACGGCCAGCTGTGGAACAAGTTCTAGTTGAAGGTTTTTGAGAAAAATCCAGACTGATTTCCATAATGGCTGGATTAAGTTGTACCATACCAGAAGTAACAGTTCCTTTCTCTCCACATCCTCTGCAACATTTTTTCTTTACAATAAAGTTTTATTTAAAAGATAGCCAGGCTAGGGCTGGAGAGATGGCTCAGTGGTTAAGAGCACTGGCAGCTCTTCCAGAGGTCCTGAGTTCAATTCCCAGCAACTACATGGTGGCTCACAGCCATCTGTAATGAGATCTGGCACGCAGGCATACATGGAGGCAGAATGTTGCATACATAATAAATAAATAAATCTATCTTAGAAAAAAAAAAAAGATAGCCAGGCATGGTGGTACAAACCTTTAATTCCAGCACTTGGGAGGCAGAGGCAGGTGGATGTCTGAGTTTGAAGTCAGCATGGTCTACAGAGATCTAGGACAGCCAGGGATACACAGAGAAACCGTGCCTCAAAAAAACAAACAACAAAAAACAAGCAAGCCCTGACTGCTCTTTCAGAGGATCCAGGTTTAATTCCCAGCACCCACATGGCAGCTCACAACTCTAACTCCAGTTCCAGGAGACCCGACACCCTCACAGACAAACATACACAGGCGAAACACCAATGCACATGAAAAATAAATTATAAAAAAATGGTAACAAAGATCTTTACCCCATCATGTAGACTATCATCCATTTGCTAGCTCTTGGGATGAGTGTCCTATGACACTGAAATCCTTTTCAGAAAGCTTCTATTTCCCTCTAGCAGTTTGAGGATCTCAGGTCTTACATTAGGTCCTGATGCCGTACATGTAGAGGTGAGGGTGTGGAAAGAGAAGCTTGCTTTATACACTTCTGGTGTATAGGTTATGGACTTGCACAGCCACTGCTCAAGTTATCATGGAGGTTTCTCAACACTAAAGACAGAAATGTCATACGATTCATATATGCATGTAGGTTGGGCATACATTCCCAAAGGACTCTGATTCAAAATACCAGAAATGCTTGCACTTCCACGTTTATTGCTGCACTTTTCACAAGCTAGCCTAATGTCCCTTAACATGAATGGAGAGAGCATGGAACACACATCAAGTATTATTCATCTGTAAAAATAAGAAAATCTGACATTTACAAGTAAATGGATGAGAAGCTGTAAGTGAAATAAGGGAGACTCAGAAAGACAAGTAGGAAGGAGGAAAACGGAACGGAGGCTGACCATGTAGGAAAGGAAGGGAACCAGGCAGAGGGGTAGCTCACAGAGAGGACTGATCAGAACAAAGTATGATGGATGGAAGAAAATGCTACAATGAAATGCATGACTTTAAATGCTAACTAAAAAAAGGGGGAAAAAAATCCTACTGAGGAAGATTATTTGCTCACATAAAGTCCTGGGTACATGGACTGGGGATTTAGCTCAGTGGTAGAGCACTTGCCTACCATGAAGCCCTAGGTTCAATCCCCAATATTGTTCCCCAAAATTACAATTATTGACTGTATATTTCTTTAGCCAGGTGGTGGTGGTGCATGCCTTTAATCCCAACACTCGGGAGGCAGAAGCAGGTGGATCTCTGTGAGTTTGAGGCCAACCTGGTCTACAGAGTTCCAGGGCAGCCAGGGCTGTTACAGAGAAACCCTGTCTTGAACCCCCGACACCTCCCACCACCCAAAAAGACCAGGGCATGTAGTTCAGTTGGTAGTGTGCTTGCCTAACAAGAACAGGGTCCTGGGTTCAATCCCCAGCACTACATGCAATCAGATATGATAATGCAGGCTAGCAATCACACTTGGGAGGAGGCAGGAGATATCGTGTTCAATGTACACTCACCTACATATTGAGTTTGAGGACAGACTGAACTACAAGACCTATTCCAAAAACAAAACAAACCAGTCAATCATGTTGGTGCATGTCTACAGTGCCAGCACTTGTGAACGGAAGCAGAAATATCATCAATCTGAGGTCGGCCTGGATTACCCAACAAGTCACCACATAAAGAGAGGGAAAAAAAAAAAGAGCCGGTGGGTGGTAAAATAGTTCAATGGCTAAGAGCAAATGCTAGTGCTCAATCCTAAGGATCTAAGGACCACAAGTGGATCCAAAAACCCAGAGGGCAGCTTGCAAAGGCTGGCAACTCCAGTTCCAAGGGATCTGACGCCTTCTTCTGGTTCCATGGCATCAGCACAGTCTCAGAGACAGACACACAGATATGTGCACACATAGAAGACAGGAGAGGGGGAAGAGGGAGAAAGGGAGAAGGGGGAGTTAGCAAGATGGCATGCTGTGCAAAGGCACTTGAGTGTCAGCAAGCCTGACAACCTGAGCTGGACATCCAGGTCCCATGGCTCGAGGAGAGAATCTGCTCACCAAAGCTGTCCTCTAACCTACACACATGGCCATGGCACGGTATACCTGCGCTCACACACACCAAATTAAGCCTGATTACAGGCCTTCAATCCCCAGATCCCACATGGAGAACTGACTCTCGAAAGTTGTCATTTGCGCTGTGGCATGAGCATGTACATTCTTACCAAAATAAACAAACATGAAAAAAGAAACAAAAAACCTTGGGGGTGAGCAAAACTAGTTTTTAGGTTTTTGCATGTGTTTGTACATGTGCCCCCAAGACTGTCAATGATTGTCTTCCTCCACTCGCCACCTTACACTTTGGGAAATCTATCATTGAACACACAGCTTGTAGATGTTGCTCCAGATTCCATTTCCCACCTCCCTAGGCAAGGATACTATAGGCATGCCACCACAGGTACCCAGCTTTCATTGGGTTTTGGGGTCCTAACTCCAGTCCTCATGCTAAATGCTTACCCACTGAGATATTTCCCAGGACCAAACGACCAGCTTTATCACTTGGGAAGGAACCTAGATCTTAAAAGAATAAACGGGTATGTTTCTTCACCATGCTGTAACATTATCAACAATTTTCCAGGTGTTTTGTGGTTTTTTTCCTAAAATACCAATCTCAAAGTTTCTTATCGCCCTTGAGAGATGGCTCAGTGGTTAAAAGCTGACTGTTCTTCCAGAGGTCCTGAGTTCAATTCCCAGCAACCACATGGTGGCTCACAACCATCTGTAATGAGATCTGGTGCCCTCTTCTGGCCTGCAAGTAGAACATTGTATAACTGTATACATAATAAACAAACAAAAATCTAAGGAAAAAAAAGCTTATCCATCATTAATTTTAAATGTACTTTAAAGTTTCTTAGTCTTCACCTATATGCAAATATTCCTCCCAGTCTGCTCTTGTTAAACAGTCTTGTTTTGCAGCAGAGACAAGCCTTGACCTTCAGATCCTCCTGCCTCATTCCCTTGCTAGGGTTATAGGCACGGGCAACCAAATTCTCAAAGACTTCAGTGTCTCAGTAAGTGCTAAGCAAAGAGAGCTATGAACATGTCCTCGGCCTTCTGCACTTAGAAACGCTAGTGTTTTAGCACCCAGATGTCAGTCAGTGGGCTTTTGTTTTTGTAATGCTGGGGATCAACCCAGGGACTCCTGCTCGACAAATGAGCACTTACTGCCAAACTACACTTCCAACCCCAAGCAATAAGAACTGATGAGTTTATCACTAGTGAAAAAGCCTGCTTACTTGTATCCCCCAGCCTCTTTTACCCAACATTAGCAGCTTACCTGTACAGCAGAATTCTTACTCTTTGCTTCAAGAAGGTACAGACCCATGCTCTGAGAAAAGCAAATGCCCAGGGCAACTGATAACCCTTCCTTCAGGAACCTTACAATACCAACAACTAGAAGAACAACTATGCAAAAGGATTTTGCCACAGGAATCAAACAATTAAAACTGTAATAAAAACAATCTCACAGCATTTATTGTCACCTGATAATAACATAAGGGCCACTAAAACATGAATAAATGTTCTGGACTGTGCTCCCAACAGAAGACACCTTTAAAACACTGCACTTCCTCTTCAACGTCTCAAGTTCCTGATGGTCTCTAGTTGGAAACACTTTGGAGCAGAGTAATATTATCTCCTTTCAGCATGATCCGACCTGGAAAAAATGAAAGCTGTTAATTACCAGAGACACACAGCCAGTCACCTTTCAGCATCAGAATTTTGAGATTTATACCTCTCACATAGAGGTGGCCATTTTCAAGTGTCCATATTTTAAAGGCCTCTCTACCAGGTCTACTGGCACACACGCACCTTTTCTGTAAGAACAGAATTAAAGCAGTACTGTTTTAAAGTTCTTACCGTCTAAGTCAACTGAAGTCTTGAAGCAGTATCTCCCAATACTAAATTCATAAAAGTTTTTAAATGAGGTGTGTGTCAAATTTGGGAAATGTAATGTATTTCTATCCCATCTCCATAACTGTCAGTAAGTTATGCAGTCCACCTGCTGTATGCCCAGCACTGGGAGGCTAAGGTAGGATGCAGGTCTAAGGACAGCCTGGGCTATTGAACAAGAGCACCTCAAAAGCAAACCACAATACCATCATTCCTTAGACTGTTTTCCATCTATTCAGTTAAGTCTAAAACAATCATTAGGGTTCAGGAAAGAGATTATCTGAACCCCACCACTGATAAATGATTCAGCGAGCACTAACTACTAACAAGACAAAATACCTCAATAACGTATCTCTTAATTAAGATCCCTTCTTGTTACCTGGCTTTTTAAACTCTCTCTTATGTGTCAAGCACTGAGTCAGCTACTGAGCTTACTGCAGTCAGAAAGGACATGACTCGTGCACTTACGGAGCATCTAGTCTTACACAGAGGCAGTGGTAAGACAGTAAATCTATCACTACAAACTCAATACACCACACCCCATCTCCTCCCATTCCAAGGAAAACCACAATAAATTTTGGGTTTTTTGTTTAGGTTTTGGGTTTTTTTTTGTTTTGTTTCTTGGCTTTTTTTGAGACAGCATTTCTCTGTAGCTTTGGGGCCTGTCCTGGAACTAGCTCTGTAGACCAGGCTGGCCTTGAACTCACAGAGATCCGCCTGCCTCTGCCTCCTGGGATTAAAGGTGTGTGCCACTGCTGCCTGGCTAAACTTTGGGCATCTTAGAGAAAGGCCTATTTGATCTGAGGTCTGAAGACACAGGGAACAATATATGTAAATGTAACCTGAAACGTAACCTAAAACACAATCACTCAGGAAAATGAAGCAAAGTTAAGGCCAGCTCTACCTCAAGCATAAAACAGGGCAAATGTGCAGGTTTAAAGAACTGAACGATGACAAGCATGGTGAGTACTCAGAAAATGTGACAGCAGGCCACACGATGAGCCAAGGCATGACATGGCCTGATCAGATTTGTCCTTTCACAGGAAAAATAGAAAGACAATGAAGAATTTCTCTTTTCCTTTTTTTTTTTTAAATGTTTCTCGAGATAGGGTTTCTCTGTGTAGCCCTAGTTGTCCTGGAACTACTCTACAGATCAGGCTGGCTTGAACTCAGAGATCCACCTGCCGCTGCCTCAGAGTGCTGGGATTGAAGCTAAAGCTGTGCACTACCACCACCCAGCTGGCAATGAAGAATTTCAAGCAAAAGTTAATAAATTCAGACACAGTGTTTCAAAAATGAAACTGTTAGTCAGGTGGCAAACACCAAACCCACGCTAAACAGCATGTAGGAAGGAAGTGAAGTTGCCTTCTGATATGATGAACAGGTTCAGAGAAGAGGTTTGGACTAGACACATGAATATGGTAATCAGGGCATAGATTAGTAACTGAAGCTGTGATGTTATTAAGTACCTAGGGAAAAAGTCAAAGGAGAGCTGGAACCCAGCCTCAAACATTTAATGACTGGGTGGAAAAGGATAAATATACCGAAGCCTGAAGAGAAATAACCAGAGATGAACTAAGAAATACTCATGAACTATGTCACAGAACCAAGGGATCAAATTTTAAGGAAGTAGTCAACTGTGTGAAATCTGTTCAATGTTAAACATAAGTGAACACCAGTAATGACCAAAAGATTTACATCATTAGCTGGGTGTGGCGGCAAATGCCTATGATTCTAGCCCTGGGGAGGCGGACGCAGGAAAGTCAGGAGTTCCGTGTCATTCTAAGCAAGACTAAGAGTATTCTGGGTTACATGAGACCCTACCAATAAACAAAACAAAAACAAAGGAGTGGCTAAGGAATAAGTGGCAGAAGACGACTTCAAAAGCAACTTTGCAAATTTAAACACAAATTCAGCTTCAGGCCATTCAAGTCTGCTAGCTAAGTAAAGAGAAATCTGTAAAGCCAACTGTATTCTTACCCAATTGTTTCCTTGACTTTGTTTTAGAGTGAATCTCTTCTGCATCATCTAATACGAGGTTCATGTACTCATCAAAGCCCTGGAAGTCAATTGACAAGTCATTTTCAAGTAAACAACACCCAACTATTCTAAAGAATAATTAGATTCAGAAATGAGTTACCTTTAGAAGTGTATCCCTCCACTGATCTTTCAGCTCAGACACTAAAGGATCTACTTATTAATTAACCTACTTGTATTCTTTTAAATTTTTTATTATGTGTTTATTTGTGGGTAGATGTATGCACAGAAGTGCAGGTGTCCCAGGAGGGCAGAGGCAATGGATCCATTCACTGAAGTACAGGCGGTTGAGCGCCATCAAATGTGTACTGGGAATTGAACTTGGTCTTCTAGAGGAAATGCTTTTATCTGCTGAGCCATCAAACAGCCTCTTAATTTTGAGATAGCATCTCATGTGGCCTATGTTTAGCCTCAAACTCCCGAGCCTCTTATCTCTCTCTACCCCAAATGCTGAGATTACAGGTATGTGCCACTAGGCCTAGTCAAATAATTTTGGGGTAGTGGTGCTGCTGCTAAGGACTAACTCAGGGACTCCCACACATGTTAGGGAAGTGGCTTACCACTGAGGTGCATCTCTACCCTGTTTAAATAGCAAAGAAAGCTAGGATGTGATCCCAAGTACTTCTTCAATCTACTGAACTTAAACATTCACTAGATATGCTAGCCAGATACTCTTATCTTTTTATAACCTGCCCAATCCAGTATGTGCATTCATGCACACATATATACACGGACTACCGTCTGCTGCCACAAGTTATTAAGCTTGTTTTCCAACTGGTAAGAGATTATTGATGGACACTATCTACATAAAATAACAAAGTATGCTAACAACACCTCCAGAAATTTTTCATTTTTTCTTCAAAGCAGTAAGCAGCTTTGAGGCGGGGGAGGGGGTACTAGGGAGAGACTTCAATTGATAAAGTACTTGCAATTACAAGGAAATGAGTTTGGGTTCCTAGCACTCACAAATAAAGCAGGGCACAGTGGCATACACATACACCTAGTGCTGGGAAGACACATGAGGATTTCTGGGGTTTGCTGGCCAACTAGTCTTGTCAAACCCATGAGCTCCAAGCTCAGTGAGGGATCTTGTCTCAAAAAAGAAAAGATGGAGAATAATAGAAGAGACCCAATGTCTACCTCTTGCAGACACACACATGAATATGAACATCCACGCTTCCCGCCACAAGTAAGAAGTATTACTGGGGCTGAACATGGCTAGTGCAAGCCTGTAAATCTCAGGAGGCTAAGAAAGGATTCTAAGTTCAAGGCCTCCCCTGGCTACACAGCAATAGCTTCCTCAAGAATAAACAAAGACAGGGTCAGAGAGATAGTTCATCAGTTAAGAGCACTGCCGCTCTTTCTGAGGACCCGGTTCAGTTTCCAGCTCACCACTGTCTTTAACTCCAGTTTTTGAGGATCTGGCACCCTCACACAGATACATGCAGGTAAACACCATTGCACATAAAAATAAAGATTTATTTATTTATTTATTATGTATACGACATTCTGCCTCCATGTATGCCCGCACACCAGAAGAGAGCGCCAGATATCATTACTGATGATTGTGAGCCACCATGTGGTTGCTGGGAATTGAACTCAGGACCTCTGGAAGAGCAGCCAGTGCTCTTAACCACTGAGCCATATCTCCAGCCCTAAAAGTAAATCTTTTAAAAAAATAAGAATGCCCATGGCTATTAATCTCAACACTCAGGAGACTCAGACAAAAGGATTTCCAAGCAGAGTCTTCTGCCACACACAAAGAATCCAAAGGCCAGGGAATGTGACGGTGGTTAAGAGATGGCACAGTATTAGGAGCATTTGTTGCTCTTGCAGAGGACCCAGGTTTGGTTCCCAGCACCCATTTGTGACTCAAAATCATCCGTTTTCTGACCTGTGTGGATGGGCACGCACACATACACACACAAACACACATGCAAGACACTCACAAAATAAATCTAAATCCTGAGTTTGATCCCAGGAACCACCAAAATAACAATAAAAGCGTAAGCCCAATCAACCAAACAACACTGCTAAGGTATCCTGTTCTTGTGTCTCATTTAACCCTACTAGTTCTGTTCAGGCATTACCCCAACCCCCTCTGATTTTGATTTTTTGTTTCCTTGCCTCACAAACTAAGTTCTTCTTCTTTTTTAAAGATTTACTTATTACGTATACAGTGTTCTGCCTGCACAAGAGAAGAGGACACCAGATCTCATTATAGACGCTGGGAATTGTAGCCAGTGCTCTTAACCTTTGAGCCATCTCACCAGCACCCTAAGTTCTTTTTTTTTTTTTCAAAGATTTATTTATTTATTATGTATACAACATTCCTTCCATGTATGCTTGCATGCCAGAAGAGGGCACCAGATCTCACTATAGATGGCTGTGAGCCACCATGTGGTTGCTGGGAATTGAACTCAGGACCTCTGGAAGAGCAGTCAGTGCTCTTAACCTCTGAGCCATCTCTCCAGCCCCTAAGTTCTTCTTAAAAGTTTAATTCTCCCTTTCCTTTATGAAAAGAACTATCAGGGTCTGGAGAGATGGCTCAGTAGATAAGAAAACTGGCTGCTCTTCCAGAAGATGGGAGTTCAATTCCCAGCAATCATGCGGCAGCTCATAACTGTAGCTCCAGTTCCAGGGGGTCCAACACCCTCACACAGACACACATGCAGGCAAAGCACCAATGCTCATAAAACAAACAAATCTTAAAAAGAAAAAAACCATCTAAACCTAACAACCAAAGCAAGAAGAGGCTAAATAATGTGGGCTCCCGAAGATTCTTCCTTGGGTTGGGTCCTTGACTTCTTGTATATTGCTCTAGCTGACCATTTCCCGAGATGCCTTTTTCTAATAAACTGAGGAAAACGGCCTGGGTACTCACAATAATACAACCTTCTATCCGCATATTCACTTGCTCATACAGCCAGACCTGAATCCGAGACCTCTGAAACAAAAATAAAAACGTTTTTAGAAATATACACACGCCTACACCATTACTTTGGTTCCATAGTAAATGACTTATAAAAAAGTTCCAATGAATATAAGGCAAACATTGTAAGTCAGTAGTCTATATCTAAGAGCTGGTATCTCAGTTAACTTGCTGAGAAACATTTTTATTTAATAAATGCTCGGACAGGGCTGTTCAAACTAATTTTCCTTTCTCAAGACTTAATTACTGCTCCCAGAATGAATACATTTACAGTTAAACTTGTTCACAGCATGGAACACACACACAAGAAAGTTTCTATCGACCAAGACCTTCTTAAGCAAAATCCAGATTCAAAATCGAGAGAATGCCGCCCCCCTCCCCTGTCAATTTTCCTCCTCACACATCTAACCTCAATTCCGGCGATTAAAAACGACAAAGGCTTAAAACGACTTTTCTTCTTTGTTGTAACATTCTAAAATTAACATCGTTAAAAATCTCTCCTAAGAGGGGCATTTGCCACTCACTCCTCTGTCTCTAACTTTTCCTTTTTTAGGTTTATTTTCTTTATTTTTAAGCTCAGCTAAGGGAAAAACAATATTCAAATGGCACTGTTAAGTTTACCGGCATATCATGTGAGTGATTTAGTTCTTGCAGAGAGTAACGGAATTGTATGCACGTTGAGTGAGGCACAGACATACACCATCTTATTAATTAGCGCTTTCCCGGCAGCCTTATTCTCAACTGTGGTCCCCCCCCACTCGGTTTTTTAAGTCTACAGCACAGAATCAGAAATGTTGGTACAAATAGCCAAAGAAGCCCAACTTTCACTTCAGCAGCCGTAAGAAAACAGTTATCAACTAACTTACGTACGTTTTGCAAGTATCTGAAGATGAGGTTCTGCACCGCGGCGATCAAGGAAAAGAACTGTACAGACAGTAGAGACTCTGCTCCCGCCCTCATCAGATTCTCCAGCGCCCCAACACCAGGCCCGGCCACACCCGCAAACACTAGTGACCACCCGGACCGTGCACTCGGGGTGCCCTAGAAACTCAGAGGGCACTCCCTCCCCCACCGCCCTCGTTTCTCCAAAGTTCTCCCTGGTGGCCCGCATCCTCCTCTTGCATTCCGCCGACCCCGCTTCCATTCCGTAGCGCTCGCCCCGCACGGTCCGCCCGAGCCCGCCTCCCGCAGCCCTTCAACTCCGCGCGCTTTCCCGCCGCCTCGGCCGCCCCGGGGCCTCACGGGAAGAGCGGCCCGCAACGGGCTTCCCTGCTCCCCGCCCATGGGGACGCTCACGGCGTCTACGGACCCAAAGCCCAGAGTTCACACGCGGCGTAGGATACGATGGGCTGCACCATCACTTTCTGCACCTTCTGGCCCTGGCCGCGGTACGCCATGGTGGAAGTCACAAAGACCGCACGAGCAGGAAGGCCTCCTCAGACAGACTTCCGGAAGACCGACCTGGAAACGGAAGTGCACGTGGTCATAGGCGACCCGGGCCGCTCCTGGGAAACGCCTCTCTAGCTACGAGGCGCCTTTTCTCAATGCTTATAACCTCCGCAGGCCGCCCTCCAAGGTTGGTCCTCCCGCGCCACCTGGTGGTAGGCTGGGGGAGCACAGGGGCTTCGGCCAGGCGGGCGCACAACAGTAGGCTTGCTTCTGCTTAGGGACTATTTTGAGAGCTGTTCTGGAATTTAGGCTTGGTAGCTGTGCAGCGAGGAGCATCTTATCCAAAACCATCTGCAGACCTCCCTTATTCGTTCAGGATCGTCCTGCCCGAAGCAATGGTGTCGCTGTGGTTTATACCAATAACAGATTCAACTCTCACCACCTTTATACAGAGTTACTGTTGATGGCAACTGAAGATAGCAATCTCTCTAGCTTGAAAGTGCTCAAATAGGCTTGCTGGGCTTAGATCCCTCTGAGAGCTGTGGACCAATGACAAGTCATTAGGCCTCAACATCTCTGATTCGCTCTCCTCTGACATGAAAATTAATTTGTTTGTTTCAAGACAGGGTTTCTGTGTAGTCTTGGCTGTCCTGGAAGGCATTCTTGATATAAACAAGGCTGGCCTTGAAATCATAGACTTCTGCTTGCCTCTGTCTCCCGTGTGCTGGGATTACAGGCATGCACCTGTATAAAATGGAGACTTAAATGTACCTTCTGCAGGGTGTGAAGACTCAAGGAGGTAATAGTGCACAAGTAGTCTTGAACTATATTAGATTTGCCGGCACCTGTAATCTCAGCTCAGGGAAGATGGAAGCAAGAGTATCAGTTTAAGGTCATCTGCTAAATAGTGTGTTCCAGATCAATATAAGCTACATGGGCCCTTGTTTCAAAAAACAAAACAAAATAAAACATAACATCCCACATGGGGTTAAAACTGATACATTTAAGATAAATTGGAAATGTAAGTTAAAACATGTTTGCCGATCAGATATTCAAGATTAAAAAAAAAAAAAGAAAGAAAACATGATGTTTGCCGGGGGATGGTGGCACACGCCTTTAATTCCAGCACGTTGGAGGAAGAGGCAGGCAGATCTCGCAGATCTCTGTGAGTTCGAGGCCAATGTAGTATACAAAGAGAGTTCTAGGACAGCCAGGACTGTTAGACAAAGAAACCCTGTCTCAAAACAACAACAACAAAAACCCGCATGCATTTCATAGGGACAAAGGGCCAGCCAAAGAAACCCACCCCAGCTGTGAAACCAGAGCCAGTGAAAGAAACACACCCTAGCTCTGAGACCCAAGCCAGTGAAAGAAATCTTTAGCCCTGAACCCAGAACCAAAGAAATGCACCCTGACTCTGAAACCAGAGCCAAAGAAACACTCTTTGATCCTAGAATCAGAGTCAGTGAAAGAAATACGCCCTGGCCCTGAAATTAGAGCCCAAGGCTAAAAAGGGCCAGTGAGAGAAACACACTTTGGTCCTGAAACCAGAGCCAAATCTGCCCTGATCAACTAAGCAGAAAGCTTAGAGAAACAAACCAAACCCTGAGCAGAAAACCAACCAATCTGAGCTCAAGGAACTGAAATCTGGAAATTTCACCCTGGAAATCTTTTCCCTGGAGAAACTCCACCCCTAAGAAGCCCTGTAAAAGCCTTACACCTGCTCAGTTTGCTGCTGCCTTTTCCACCCTGGACAGGCAGCCGCCGCTCTCGTGGGTTCTTCCCTCCCCGCCACTCTCCTGGACTCTTCCCTCCCCGCCACTCTCCTGGACTCTTCCAATACATCTCTTGAATAAGGTTTGTGTGAAGACCTTTTTCCTGAATGGAGCAGAGGAGAGAAGTAACAACTTTTCTCAGGAGCTGGGGTGGAGAAGATCAGAACAGGGCTGGCAAAGCAGAGTTGTTACACTCTGGGGGACCAGAGCCAAAGGGAAGGCCGCTCCTGCTGGAGCACAGCTGTTGCAATGGGGAAGGCTTTCCCTAGAGCAGGGCTGCAAACTGCTGTGCTTACTGTGACCTGTGCTAATCCTTGGTGCCCAATTGCCAGAATGCTTTTCCGTTCCACTGAACATTCATCCCTTGGCTCCCGCTGCCAGGCCCATTCCATCCAAGCCACAATGCTTACACATTGTTTTTTTTTTTGTTTGTTTTTTTTTTTTTTTTTTTGGTTTTTCGAGACAGGGTTTCTCTGTGGCTTTGGAGCCTGTCCTGGAGCTCGCTCTTGTAGACCAGGGTGGCCTCGAACTCACAGAGATCCGCCTGCCTCTGCCTCCCGAGTGCTGGGATTAAAGGCGTGCGCCACCACCACCCGGCGCTTACACATTTATTACATACACCTAAGGCCTGGGGAAATGACTCGGGAGGACCCAAATCCAATCACCAGCACCTACTCAAAAGCTGGACACAGGCAGTGTGTGCCTATAATTTCGGGAACAGGAGGGTGCCTGGGTGTGCTGGCCAGCTAGTCTCCTTAATTGCCAAGTCCTGGGTTCAGGGAGAGACCGTCTCAAAAACTGTGAAGAGTAATTGGGGACGGTTGATGGCATCCTCCGGCCTCCGCATGCGCATGTACACTTGTGCGTATATACAAACACGCACACACAATAATGTTTAAAATATATCCTAGTCCACTCAACACCATCGCTTGGCGTCACCCGGAGCTGCAGCTGCTCCACATTACCAGAGAATAACTAGAGTAGCTTATCAGGGAAAAGATCAAAATTCAAAATGCAGAGTGCGTTTTGTACTGAATTCATACTGCCTTCCCACCATCTTCAGGATGAATGATTTCAGCCTAATTTCAGGAGCTGTCTGGATATTTGGACACGTTAAAACTTGGTCTCTGTTAAAGCCTGCCCCTCCCTGAATAACACAAGCAAGAAAAGGGGTTAATTAAATGTGCCTGTGTTAGTAGACAAGCATGCTCAGTTCTGTTATGGCATGGCTTTTGCCCTGGGTCAAATTTTACTTAATTGGAATATTCACTTTCTTTTTTCTTTTTCTTTTCTTGTTTTCAGGACATGTTTTCTCTGTTTAACAGTCCTGGCTGTACTGGAACTTACTTCATAGACCAGGCTGGCCTCAAACTCACAGAGATCCACCTGCCACTGCCTCCCAAGTGCTAGGATTAAAGGTGTGCGCCACCACTGTCCGGCTGGAATATTCACATTCTAATAAAGAAGCTCAGAACTGAAGCTGAGGAATTTGGAAGGTGTCTAAGGGGACCGATACCTCCGCGGATACCACTTAGGTCAAATAGCAGAATCAAAATACACTTAGCTGAGGTCTTCTTTAGATAGGAATAGGAGTATTATGATGAAAAAAAAAGACATGGTCTCATTTTGTAGCCACAGCTGTCCTGGAACTTGTTCTGTAGACTAGGCTGGCCTGAACTCACAGAGATTCTCCTGCCTCTGCCTCCCGTGCTGAGATAAAGCTAGTTGTAAGCTACAAAAAGAAAATTTTTTTTAAAGATTTTATTTATTTATTAAGTATACAGTGGTCTGCCTGCATATGTCCCTGCAGGCCAGAAGAGGGCACCATATTTTATTACAGATGGTTGTGAGCCACCATGTGGTTGCTGGGAATTGAACTCAGGACCTTTGGAAGTGTAGCCAGTGCTCTTAACCTCTGAGCCATCTCTCCAGCCCCGAAACTTAAATTTTTTACATGGGATGATTTTTTTTAAAGATTTATTTATTTGTTTATTATTAATACAATATTCTGCCTGTGTGTGTACCTGCACCCCTGAAGAGGGCACCAGATCTCATTACAGATGGTTGTGAGCCACCATGTGGTTGCTGGGAATTGAACTCAGGACCTCTGGAAGAAGAGTCAGTGCTCTTAACCACTGAGCCACCTCTCCAGCCCATATTTTTTTTTTAAAAAAAGAATGTATCACACTCCAAACTATAGTGGCATATTGTTTGTGTTTTAATAAATAAAGCTTGCCTGAAGATCAGAGGGCAAAGCAGTCATACTAGTCAGCCATACAGGCCAGGGAGTGGTGGCACACGCCTTTAATTCCAGGATTAAGGGAGACAGAGGCAGATGGATCTCTATGAGTTCAAGGCTACTATGGGCTACACAAGATCGAAACAGATTCAGGTGGTGGTGGTTCACACCTTTAATCCCAGAGCTTGGGAGTCATACACTTTTTTTTTGTTTGTTTGTTTTTGTTTTTGTTTTTCGAGACAGGGTTTCTCTGTGGCTTTGGAGCCTGTCCTGGAACTAGCTCTTGTAGACCAGGCTGGTCTCGAACTCACAGAGATCCGCCTGCCTCTGCCTCCCGAGTGCTGGGATTAAAGGTGTGCGCCACCACCGGCCGGCTGGGAGTCATACACTTTTAATCCCAGCACTAAGGAGGTGGAGACAGGAGTGATATGGCTGGGTGGAGAGAGGAATATAAAGGGGAAGAGACAGGAACTCATGGAGTGTGGAGTCTGAGGAATCATGGAGACAGGATCTCGCCTAAGTCTGAAGATTTGGTAGAGGTAAAAGGTCTGTCTAGTGGTTGGCTGCTTTGCTTTTCTTATCTTCTGGTTGAATCCCAATATCTGTCTCTGGGTTTTTATTACTCATGCTACACAAACACAAGAAGAGGCCATGTGCAGAGATAGATTTACTGACTTCAAAGACAGCATAGAGAGAACACACGTATACCCACACCATCTGAAATGCAAAGATACCTTGCTTTTGAATTCTCTGATTTTTTTTCCTTTTTTTAAGAAGGTTTATTTATTATGTATACTGTATTCTGCCTGCATGTGTGCCTGCAGGCCAGAAGAGGGCACCAGATCTCACTACAGATGGTTGTGAGCCACCATGTGGTTGCTGGGAATTGAACTAAGGACCTCTGGAAGAGCAGCCAGTGAAATGAATCCTAAAAACAATCCTTTGACTATACAATTCATCAGAAATGTTCTATGATTTTTCTTAAAAAAAAATGATTTTGCAGGACCAACAAGATGGCTGAGCAGGTAAAGGCACTTGCCATGCAAACCTGGTGACCTGAGTTAAATTCCTGGACTCTGTGTAAAGGTGGAAGGAAAAAACCAACTCCTGAAAGATGTCCTCTGACCTCTGCATGTGCATCATGCATTTAAAACCAAACACTTGGTAGCCGGGTGTTCGGGCTTTGAGTACACTCCGTTAACATCTGACTTCTGCCTCCTCAGTGCTGGAATTACAGATGTGCGCCACCATTGCACATCACAGCAAACTAACTGTAATTTTTTTTTTCTCTTTTGCTGTAGAAACTCCTGCACCATGAGAGTGAAGTGGAGGAAGAAGAAAATGTGCAGGCTGAAGCACAAGAGAAGAAAGATGAGGCAGAGGTCTAAGTAAACAGCCTGCCCACCCACGAAGGCCTAAGGAGGAGAAGGGATGCTGGAGGCCGAGATGCTGGTACAAGTTGGACTGTGCTGCTGTCGGAATAAGTCTCCTCTGGACTGCAACCTCACCACCTGCTCACAGAGACCGAGACTGACTGCCGTCATGACAACAGTCCCACTGGTCCTTTGCCCTGGACCTATGGCGTTCTGGACTACTTCTGTCCTCACTTGTGGCCAACTGTAACTCGTGTACAATAAACCATCTTTCTCACTGTCAGCTGAAGAATCCAAAAAAAAAAAAACAAAAAAACCCCAAAAAACCATAAACTTGCTGGGCATCGTGGTGCACACCTTTGATCCCAGGACTTGGGAAGCAGAGGCAGGTGAATCTCTGAGTTTGAGGCAGCATGGTCCACAGAGTGAGTTCAAGGACAGCCAGGGATACACAGAGAAATCCTTTAAAAATAAAACAAAAAAAACAATAAAATGTACACTTAAATTCATGAGAACACACATGATAAGCACAAACAGGGAGTTCTAGATTTAGTGGAGGACAGTGGGCCTTTTTAGGGGTTTTTGATTTTGGATGGTTTGTATTTGTCCAGTTATCCCCTGTTTACTTCTGAGCCAGTGTCATTACTTAAGTCTTCTAAATTTATATTTTATCCGGTGGACTAGAAGTCAGTAGAATTTTCCCTTTTTCTTTTCTCTTTCTTTTTTTTTCTGAGACAGGATTTCTCTGTAGCTTTGGAGCCTGTCCCGGAACTCTTAGACCAGGCTGGCCTTGAACTCACAGAGATCCGCCTGCCTCTGCCTCCTCAGTGCTGGAATTACAGATGTGCACCACCACTGCCCAGCTAGAATTTTCCTTTTTTCAATACCAACTTTAGAATCAGATCATTTATTTTTAAAAACATTATTATTACTGTTGTTGCATTGAGGCAGGATTTCGCTGTGTAGCTGTGGCTGTCCTGGAATTCTGTAGATCAGGCTGGCCTCGAACTCATAGGAATCTGGGATTAAAGTCATATGCCACCACCACCCAGTCTTGAAGTTTTAATTGTTAAAGACAGGTAACTACCTGGATTTTTTTCTAAAACTTTCTTGACATTCTGTTTAAAATCTTCTCTAATAGCTAGGCATGGTGATGCCTTTAATCTCAGCACACAGGAGGCAGAGGCAGGAGGATCTCTCAGCTCAAGGCCAGCCTTGTCTAAAGAGTGAGTTCCAGGCCAGCCAGAGCAACACAGGGAGACCCTGTCTCTAAAAACAAAAACAACAACAACAAAAGACTTATGTATATGTATGTTTTGCTTGCATATATCTCTATATACCTTATGAATGCCAGGTGCTCATGGAAGTCACAAGAGGGTGTTGAATCCCCTGGAACTGTACTTATAGACAATTGTGAGTTGACATGTGGGTGTTGAGAATTGATCCTGGGTCCTCTGCAAGAACAGAGCTCTTAAACCAATGAGCCATCTCTCTACCTTTCAGACTTTTTTCGAGACAGGGTTTCTCTGTAGCTTTGGAACCTGTCCTGGAACTCGATTTGTAGCCCAGGCTGGCCTCAAACTCACAGAGATCTACCTGTCGAGTGTTGGGACTAAAGACATACGCCACCACTGCCCAGCCTCAGAATGTCATTTTATACATACTGTATTTGCTGATATATGAATGATTGTCACAATTCAATGAATATATTCAATAATAGAAACTTGAGCAAAACCTTGGTTTAAATTGCAATTAATCATAATAGTCTTGCAAATCTTGAGATTTTTGCCGGGCGGTGGTGGCGCATGCCTTTAATCCCAGCTCTCGGGAGGCAGAGGCAGGCGGATCTCTGTGAGTTCGAGGCCTGTCTGGTCTACAAGAGTTAGTTCCAGGACAGGCTCCAAAGCCACAGAGAAACCCTGTCTTGAAAAACCAAAAAAAAAAAAAAAAAAAAAAAAAAAAAAAGATTTTCATTAGCTTTCTGATGTCTGTAAAAGATGCTGAGGTGCACTAGCTCAAAGAGAGAGCCTATGTCATTTATCTGTAATACTCCAGACTGGCTCAAATTCCTGAGAACTCCTAATTCTCCTACCTCTGCGTCCTAACTGCTTTCGCCACCATAGCCAGCTGCTTCCTGAATATTACAGACCTCTCTCCATTCAGATGCTGTTCCGTTTCACCTGGAAGCCTCACAACTTGCTGAGCATTTGGTACTCAAAAAAGTATGACAAGGACATTGGGAAGCTAGAGAGCAGCCCAGAAAAGATCAGCAAGCCCTGCAATGGATCAAGAGTGACTCACTCAAACATTTATGTTATTCCTTCGGTCATGGAAGCTCCAAGCCCCTAGCACTTCAGAATGGGGCTGTATTTGAAGATAAGACGGTCTCTTTCTAACTATTTCTTATTTTGAGATAGGGCTGTTGAAGAGGCAATTAAGATGGTATGAAATCTCCTGAGTGGAACTGAACCTCATCTTTCTGGTGTTCTCAGAGGAGAAAGAGGGGCTGGAGATGTAGGTCGGTGTTGAGTACTTGCCTCGCATACATGAATTCCATGCCCAGCCAAACAAGCAAACAAACAAACAAAAACAACGAAGAGAGGACAGAGGCCTCCATTTCTCCATGGGAGAGACGAAAGGCCATGTGAGGACACTGCAAGCGGCTAACCGCAGCCAGAAAGAGCCTCACTAGAAATACCACCTCCATCTATCTGGCCAGGCCTTTACTCTCAACTGAGGTCTGCTGACCTATTTGATTTATAGTAACATATGGCAGCCTGGGAGAACTATGGCACCTATGTGAGCTAGACACTGTAAAGACAAGGAAAGATCTGTCTTAGCATGCTCTTCTCCGCCCCCCGTTCCCGGGTCTTCTGCATTGCCAGACAAGCACAGCACCTCTGATCTGCGCCCCCAGCACTTTCTGCTCTGCGAGGGAAGTATTGGTAAACAATTTGGGGTGGGGACATTGAGACAGGGTTTCTACATAGCCCTGGCTGTCCTGAACTTACTATGTAGACCAGGCTGGCCCGGAACTCACCTACTTCTGCCTCCCAAGTGCTACCATGCCCCATAACAAACAAAATACAGAGTAAATGTAAAAGTACATGACTGGTGGATAGACATTAACCTTGTTTGAAGAAAAACAATTTTGGAAAAAGCAGTCCAACATGAAGCAGTCATGGCCTCTTGGGTAGGAAGGAAGCTACATAAACACTGACGAAGGCAGAGACTGAAGAGATGGCTTTCAGTTAAGAGGTCTAATTGTACTTGCAGAGGAACCAGGTTTGGTACCCAGCACCCACCACCCACATGGCAGCTTACAACCACCCACCTGTAACTCCAACTCCAGGGGATCTAACACTCTCTTCTGCACCAAGCATGCAAATGGTGCACAGACATACATGCAGGCAACACACACACATTTTTTAAAAAGGGGGGAGGGTATGGTGGTGCATACCTTTAATCCTAGCATTCAGGAGGCAGAGGAATGCAGAACACTGAGTTGAGGCCAGTCTGGTGTACAGTGAATTCCAGGACAGCCAGGGTATGTAGAGAAACTCTGTCTCAAAACAAAACAAAACAAAACAAAAAATTAATAAAGACAGAGGGCAAAAGACAGGCTCCCTGTGTGAGGATTGGGGCATTAGCAAATGCCCCAATTAAAAATAAGATCATCACTCTGTGATTTAGATATGTTTAAGGTGAGGTACCACCCTACATGTCCAAAATCCTGGCTTCAACCTCCAGTACTACATGAACCAGGCCTAGTGATATTTATCTGTAATACCAGCATTTGAGGGGTAGAGGCAGAAGGATCAAAAGTGTAAGGCCATATAAGCTTTTTTCAAAAGTAAAAGAAGAAATAAAAAGAAAGCTACTAAAACTCTAGCTCATTCTGCCTGGAGTATTATCTACCTAAAATTTCTATATAAAGCTGGGCATGGTAGTACATACCTTTAATCACAGCAAGATTAAAGAGACAGGCAGCCTGGTCTACATAGCAAGTTCCAGGCCAGTCAAGGCTACGTTAGTGGGGCCTTGTCTCAAAAAATACCGAAACATAGGCCTGGTAGTGATGGCGCATGCCTTTAATCCCAGCACTCGGGAGGCAGAGGCATGTGGATCTCTCTGAGTTCAAGACCAATCTAGTCTACAAGAGCTAGTGCCAGGCAGGCTCCAAAGCCACAGAGAAACCCTGTCTTGAAAAACCAAGAAAAAAAAAAAAAAAAAGAAACAAAATTCTACTTTACTCCTGTTGCTTTTTCTGAAACACTCACACAGTACAGATTGGCTTTGAAATACGTAACTGAGGCTGGTCTTGAACTATCCTCTTGTCTTACCTTCTAATGCTGGGTTTACAGAAATGAGCAACTTCTCTGGCTGACTTCTGTTTTGCAATTATTTCCTAAGAGACTTGAAAGATGGCCCAGGTTAAGGTCACTTGCTGCTTTTCCAGAGGACTTTGTGTTCCTAGCACCTGTGCCAGGCAGCTCACAACTGCCCAGAACTTCAGGGCTATTATGATCTGCTGTCCTCTGCAAGCATCCCCACACAGGTGGCATTCACACCCCCCCCCCTCAAAACTGCTTAAGTTCTTCAAGAGAGGGAATTTGACTTCTACTCTCCTATCCCCATGATCAAAAGTGTTTAATTACAGTGTAAGTTCAAAATTGCTCTGTGCTTCTTTAAGGGGTGGGACTCCAAAATCCTTATGGCAGTTAATGCCATCACACCTAACTTTTCCTCCTGGTAGCTTTTCTAAAGGTGATCCCTTATGAGCTCTCCAAAGAGACAAATGACTCCACAGGTGCTCCATCAGGTAAGAGTCTGTTTCCCTCGTCCTTCCACCGAAACTTGCTTGTTCAATGTAAATGTTGCCCTAATCTGTTCAGTTCCTTAGCCCTCACACAGAACACCTTTCTAAACACTCTCTTGTCTAGCTCCCTTGACTACAGACCAGTGTAAGTTCAAAGGACTACTGCTTCACTGATAATTGAGAACAAAGTAAAGATTTAGAAAAAAAAAAAAAAAACCAGGATGGGGCAATATTGTCTTAATTCACTGCTTTTTCTTATGGCCACATTCACTCCATCTAACCAAATACAGATTTATAATAGGCCTATTCAGTAAGACTTCTGAAACTTTTAATAAAAAACCCATAAAATCTTAGATTGTTGTTCTGGAGTCACTGCACATTTTTTGCTCATTTTACTATAGTGTTAAGGGTTGAACTTGGGTCATCTGGCTTGGTAGTCATAGCTAAGTCACTGGCTCTAAGTTTTAGAAATTTATTGTGGGGGCAAGGAGCACATGACATGGCACAAGCACAGGAAGTCAGAAGACGATGTCGTGGGGTTGGTTATCTCTGTCCATCTTTACTGGACTCTGGTTGCCAGGATTATGAGTTAAGTGCCTTTACAAATTGAGCCACCTCTCTAATCCCTCCCCACCCCTTGACATCACTTGATTAAAAATCAGCTGCAGAATTTGGGATGTAGTTCAGCACCATCCTCTGGGAGCAATCCCTAGCACCTCATGAACCTGCTGTGGTTCTTTCATCTAAGCACTTGGGTGGCGGAGGCAGCAGGGTCAGCCTGAGCAGCAGAAGCTGGTCTACAAACAGAGTTGGGCTTGAGCAGGCTGACCCTGAAAGCTAGCAGTCACCTTTCTGTAGATTTAGTAGTTTCAAGATGGGTCCTCAGCAACTGTTACATTAAGCATTTACATCTGGAGCTCATGCATCAGCTTCTGCTAAACTGCCAAATTCAAGGGCATCACACTTAAATAGCTGCAGAATAATTCAGATGGAATGAAGCAATAGTTTCAGAATGGGATCGCAGGAGTCTGATCCACATAACTCACGCTTCGTGTGGTTATGGTGTTAGCCTTCTCTCTAAGGGAGCTCCTGTGACTGGCAGAGACAAAAATGTATGCTGAGTCACAGGAGAGATTCCATTGTTAAGGTCAGATCTTCAGATTTTAATCTTGTTTTTTTCTTTTTTGGCCTGGAACTCAGAGCCCCTCCTGCCTCTCTGCTTGGGGTTAAAGGTGTGTGCCTCCACATCTGGTCCAATCTTGAGAAGATAGAAACTGTAAAACTATCTCCAAATTTTGGGCAGAGCCAAGCTGCAATATTTAGTCTAGGACCATTAAGATACATACATGAAAGGTTCATTCAACTTGATGGGACTTTTAGGGATATGTGGGGGACAGCATTAGGTTGGTCCCCTGCTAAGTTACAGTCTCAGTCTGAGAACTATTAGGCTACTAGGAAAAAAAAAAAAACCAAACAAACCCATGTTCTTTGGTTGCTAAAACTTTCCATGTATCTTTGTAATAGTCAGTGTGCAGACTGAAACCACACTCTTCTAATTATGTCTTTCCTTCCATCCTCATGCTTGAAATTCTCAATCACTGAATAAGATCACTTTTAAACCTGCCCTCCTTTTAAAAAATTAATAGCATCACTGAAATTACAATGATAAGAACTAAGTATTTCCTATATCAGTTTTATTTAAAACACAAATAAGCATTTCTCTTTCAGTAATGGCAAATGGTTCAAATAATGTTGAACACAAATCATTGACTAATACAGGGCATTAAATATGAACAAACTTTTTTTTTAAGCAAAAGAATAGAGGTTATATACAAAAGGGACCTACAATCTACAGGTCAATTCAAAAAAGGAAATGTGTTTATAAAACGCGTGGTGAAAGCAGAACATTCCACCCCTGCTTTGGAGAAGGGCTATCTTACAACATTCAGTCAGCTGAAGATGGATTGGTACAAGTGTCTATACATAAATTTCAAGTCATTTTTGCATGTGCAGAATCATCCAGATCTTCCCAGACTGAACGGACAGTCCCGTGGCTTTCTTCCTTTTCCATATTCCCAACAAGGCTACATGAACTTCAACTCTTGATGAGCCGCTTACAACAGCAGTTCCTTAGGAGCCAACATGACAGGTGATCCAGGATTTCCCTATGAGAAACAAACTGGCCACCTACAGAAAGTATCACAATGAACAAGTCTTTCTTTCCGCCTTCCAATTCTGTACAGTGTCTCATTTCAAGACTATTACCCTCATGAGACTTGTTCCTTCACAAGTCTAAACCTTGAGGTGATATGAAGACCAACATGGAGAAAAAACTCAATCCAGAAATGAAGAAACTGGAGGTATCCAATACACCCCAGAGCATCTCACCATCTCTGCAACAGCACAGCCCGGTGTACTGCGTACTGCTACAGTCCGTAGATCAATACTGGCAGCTTGAATGAGTTTTTTTTTTTTTTCTTCCTCCTCCTCCCATGGTTAAAGCACATCAAATAAATACTAGGCAAGAGGAGTTTTCTGGGAGAGTTAGAAATTATAAAATTTACCAATTTGCTGTCTCTGTGATAATTCAATGCCAGAAGGAGAAAGGTACTGAAGAAAAGGGACAGTTTTCATACTAGAAAAGAATTTCCCTAGTCATGTCGCCACCTCTTAAAAAGAATCCAGGGAGTCTCAGAAGTAGAAAATTAGTTTCAGGGGACCCCTGAGGCACTTTAAAGCCTTTACAAAATTACAGTAATAATAAATTAGCTATTGCTCTTCAGAGGCTTACGGAGCAGCTAATGCAACAGGACCAGGTCCATAGTTATGTCCGTATCTCAGGTTCTCGAGCCGCTCAGCCCTCTTTAAAGCTTAGACGAATCTCCAAATACCTTTAAAAAGACATACAATTTAACACAGATGGAGTGGGTTTTTTGTTTAGTGGTAGCATGACATTTGGTCCACAATGGTTAGCAGCTCTCTTCATTTTAAACTCTGATAATATTAAGACAGTACATAAATAAATACAGCAAAGGGGAAGATAGCCCACTGACAAACACCTCAAGGAGCCACTGAGTTAGTTCTCTTGCACCATTTCTTTGGAGCTCAGTCTCATGTGGAGAGAAGGGCATTACAGAACTTTCTTCTCACAGATGCTAAATAATGGCATCAAATGGACAAAACAGTTATCAAGGGATGTAAAAGATCTGACCCCAAGGGAATCCAGGACACATACAGGTACTTTAGAGGTATACTTTTGATTTGGGCAAAATTTGAGACTAAAGAAATTATCACCTCAGGTAAATGTTAGAATAGATGAAAATAAGTCCAGTTTTTGGTGAGTTTTTTTTTTCCTTTAAAGAGTCCTCATCATTACTTTCACCTTCAGCTGTCAATCATCTCTGAGAGCTCAAGCAGAAGGTCATCTTCATCTTTCCCAGGATCCAAGTCGATCTCAGCTTCTAATTTGCCTCCTGAAATTTCCCATATTAGTTTCTCAAAATCATCTTCCACAGAGAGTGGAGGCTTTCCTGTTGAGGCAGAGCTCAGTCGGCGAGGTTTGGTTGCCACCTGGGATGAGGAAGGGCCAGACCCTTCTGGGAGCAAAGGTTCTGAAGAAGACTGGGTTGAAGGCAGCACAAAACTGTAAGTGAAAAGCAGAGTGTTAGACCCAGCTATGTCCTTCCTCCATGGTTAAAGGCAGCCTCAGGGACAGAGGCAACGAAAAGTTGTTTCTGAAGAGACACACTAATTTGGAATCAAGTACCTTTTGAATGTAACCAGGTATTTAAGATTGCCTTTTCAATAAAGGCAAATACCAATAGCAGCACTGACAAGCAGCGACTTCAAATTTCATGCCTTTTTGCCCTCAGTGTGGAGTTAGCTTTAGAGATAGCCAACCTGTGAATGTTCAGTGACTTATCGCATTTTTTGATAAAGACCAAAATCAGTAATGGCCTGAAGCTTGGTTAAGAAGACAATACCTGTCCTTAGGGTTTTCTGTCTCAGACGTGGCAATGGATTTATCCTCGGCGAGAAGTGGGACCACAGCCTACAAAGAAAGAGTAAAATCACTGAGAGTTATGCTTCCACTTTTGGTGTGTGTGTATGATGTGTATATGTGCAAGTAGGTAGAGTCAGAGGAGGCTGTCAAGAGGAGCCTTCTCTTCTTCTCTGCTGAACTTTTGTGGGAAATCAGTCTCTTAGTGAACTTCAAGCTCATGGTTTCAAGTTATGCTGGCTGGTCAGTGATCTCTTGGGATCCATACCTGTCTCCAGCCCACAATGTTGGGATTACAGGCAAGTATATGGCCACAATGGCTTTTTTATATAGGTGCTAAGGGATTCAAACTCGGTCCTCATATCTGTATAGTAAACACTCTTACCCACCAAACCTACAAGACTTTTATTTTACTTTTTTCAGACAGGGCTTGACTATGTAGCTTTGGGTGCACCAGACCTCTCAAGGTAGACCAGGTTGGCCTTGAACTCAGAGTTCTACCTGCCTCTGCCTTCCCACTGCCTAGCTTCAGGTGTCCCACCCCTGTCTCCCCTACTCCCAGCATATTTTCTTTCGTTGCCTTTTAAAAATCACAGCTAGTTTTTGTTTTGGCAGTGATGAAGATCTCTGGTAACCCAGGATCTTGCATGGTAGGTGGTTTCATTGAGCTGTATCTTCAGCCCGGCGGCTACCATTCTTTAAACTGGGGAACCCAAGAACCAATGACACAGACGCTGAAAATGTAAGTACCTTGCCACCCAAAAACCAGCTTCCAAACACTGCCCACCACTTCTCCAATCTCAATTAGACTCTAGTGACTACAGTAATAGTCTAAGGAACCCAGTTGCTCAGGAAAGGGCAGAGTGTGAGACACAAACAGAGACAGTGCCAAAGGGCAATTCTACCACAGAGTCCAATACCACTGTGGATCAACTCTTACCACAGCTGCTTTCTTGGTGGGGCTTTCCTGCAGGACACTGCTGGCGCTGAGTGGCTTCACAGCTGCAATGACAGCAGGGTGTACCTCCACTGCCTTCCGTTTTGGAGCCACTTTGGGAGATGAAACAACCTTGACCACAGATGGCTTCACATTTACTTTGGGTTTGGCTACAGGAGACAGAACATATCTGATTAGCAACTAGATGATCTCTTTCACATATAGAGTAACTCAAAGTAAGATACAATGCCTTTAGTAGTAGAAATACAAAAAAGTTGCCAGGCATGGTGGTATATCCCAGCACTAGGAGGCAGAGGCAGAAGGAGCTCTGCTGAGTATGAGACCAGATATAGCAAGTGCCAGGATAGCCAGGGCTACATAGAGAACTGGTCTTAAAAACAAATAAGAAAAAAGCAGTACCAAACGAGTGAACAGCCTGAATGAAAATGATCTACCACATAGATCACCATGATACACTCTTCAATGTTACCATCATATTCCATGGTATTTTCTTCTGCAAAACAAGAGGAAAAGTGTATACAGCTGCACACTTGTAATCCCAGCACCCAGAAGGCTGAGGGCAAATTGAGTCTGAGGCCAGACAGGACTGTATAATAAGACCCTATTCAAAACACCAGAAGAAAAATGCACGGTATAAGTTCTAAATGGGGCTTTTATGTTTTTCTTCCCTCCAATCATGTAGCTGAGGTTGACTGTGAACTTCTGATCCTCCCGTCTCCCTTCTTGCTTCATCTCGAGAAGATCAAAGATTTGGTAACTGAACATAAAACTTTGAGTGTTTGCGGGACAGTAAAGAAAATATTGACACTGTTGGGGTCAGTATCGTTGGATAAGGATAGAGCCACAGAGGAAGAGCGTGAGCTCTATGATAAAACTCTCCAGACGCACATGAACAATCCCGAGCATTCAAAGCGTGCCCTGAAAGAGAATTTTCCTCCACCACAGGGACTCAAGTTGCCAAAAACCAAACTCAAACTCTCCTCATACAATTGGCTGACTTACAATGCACGAATGAATGGGCTGTTGAGGCACTCAACCTCAGCTGTCCTCTCCAGTGTAGGACAGCCTCTGTTGAACTACCCAGGCTGTATCATGTAAACCAATCCAATAAATTTCTCATCTACGTTCATTCTATTAGTTCTGCTCCTCTAGAGAACCCTAATGCAGACTGAGCTGGGTCACAGGTGCACACCAGACATGGTTCCCTGTGGTGCTGTAATGGAATCCAAGGTTTGGTGCATGCTGGATAAGCACTAACAACTGAATTACATCCCCAGCCCCAAAGAAAGCAAAACCAACCAACAAAACAAACCCAGCAGTGTGAGCTGTGAGAAAGAACTATGCCAAAGTTTTATCTTTGAAGATCACTGTATTATTACTACATGTTGGTGTGACCTTAGTACACATGAGATTCAACCCCATAGTTGCCAGAGTTACTGAAATTTGTTCATTGTGCCACAATAAAGGTAAAATCACTCACCTTTACTCCTTTTTTCCAAAGTCTGTGTTGAGCATTTCACATTCAGTATCGAGTCCCCAATTCCAGAGGTTTCTACCTCCCCCTTTTGGGACGACTCCGTGGGGAGCCGCTTAGCCAGGTGCCGTGTGATGCCTGACACAGCAGTGAGCACTGGTTTCCCCACCACTCGGGTATAGTAAGAGGCCCCGTCTCCCCGGACAGGGGTCACGGCTGGCTTCTCTTTCTGTGAGGCTTCGGTCTCCTGCTGTTTCTCAGTGTGTTTCTCTCTGACAGCGTCACATCTACTGACTAGAATTTTTGTGGGATCACTTATGGCCTCATCTGAACTCTGTGGAAAAATCCAATCAAAGAATTAGAACCTACTTTCTCATTTATAGTGCTGAGTGAGTATCTAGCTTAGGCAGAGTATCACATGATTCAGAATAAAAAGGAAGCTCATTATCTGATATTAAACAGAAGATATACTGTAAGTGTTAAAGATTAGAAATGAAGTTGTGTGAATTATAGAAAAACTCATATTCTACAGACTATGTAATTACGACCCCAAGAAAACACAAATGACTACTAAATAAGATTTTTGTCAATATCCAGAAAGCTAATAGTCACAAGTCACAAGTTAGAATATTATAGTCAGTAAAGACAAATACCTCAAAAAATTACTAGAGTAGGCTGCAAAATGATATACTGTAGAATTCTCAACATGAGTTGAGCATTAAATTCACTTATGTAACAAAAAGCTAAAAGGAAATCTAATAGAAGCATTATTATAGCATTTGTCCTTTGTTTTGTTGAGAAAAAAAGTTCTGACTGTATGGCCCAGAATGACCTCAACTCAAGATCCGCCTTTGCAATCCCAAAGTCTGGGATTGATTACAATCTTGTGCTATCATGCCTGGGTCGTTCTTCCTCCCTTTTTTTTTTCCTCTTCCTGCTCCCCCCCCCCCTCGTCTGTCTCTTTCTCTGTTTTTAAAGATTTATTTATTAGGTATATATAGTGTTCTGTCTGCAGGCCAGAAGAGGGCACTAGATCTTGTTACAGATGGTTGTTAGCCACCATGTGATTGCTGGGAATTGAAGTTGGGACCTCTGGAAGAGCCATCTCTCAAGGCCCTGTTCATTTTCTCTAAAGAGAAAAATCCTAGTTAGATGTGTTAGCACATACCAGTAAATCACAGCAGTGGTAGCAGAGGCAGGAGAATCAGTTCAAAGTTCTTGGCTACATAAAGTTAGCCTGAAGCTGGCCTGAGTTATATGAGACACTGTCTCAAAACACTGGGAGCTGGACAGATGGCTCAGTGGTTAAGAATACCTGCTGCTCTTGCAAAGAACCCAGTTTCAGTTAAAAACACAGACATATCAGCTCACAACCATCTTTAACTACAGTTCCAGGGGATGTCTTCTTCTGGCCTCTGCAGTTGTGCATACATGTATGTGTGCGCACATGCACACACACACACACACACACACACACACAAAGTAAATAAATCTTGGGGGAAAAAAGGTCAAATTTTACATGATATGCAGTAAAATATCAATGGTCAGTTGAAACACTATGAGAACAAAGAAAACTAACATACAGAGAACTGTAAGAATCTTTCACAGATGCTGGGTGGTGGTGGCGCACATCTTTAATCCCAGCAAACAGAAGAAAGAAGCAGGCAGATCTATGTAAGTTAGAGGCTAGTCAGGTCTACACAGTGAGTTCTAGGTCAGCCAGGGTCACAGAACCTTATTTTAAAAACCAAAAATCAAACAAACAAACAACAACAAAAAAACACCTGAAACCAAACAAACAGAAAGTTCCATAGAAAACTGTGAGCACAGGTACTGGGCACTGCAGTGCAGCACAGCAGATGAGGCCGCAGACTTCAAGCAACATAGTAGGGAATCGTCTCCAAAACTCTCCAAACTAAAGGACAAAAACATGACCCAATACAAAAAAATTGAAACCAAACTCAACCTACCAATGAAGCTGTTCATAGAAATTTACTGTACACTAAAATGAAAAGTATACATCATCCACCCCCCCCCCACCCCCCCACCCCGGTCTGCCAAGGACCAGACTTACCTCACTAGCCTCTGGCTTAGTAATACTGCTCTGAGAAGCAAAGTCACTGTCTTCGAGTTCGAGTTTTTTCTCTTCTTTTGCACCTATATTCACATTAAAAAACATGATTGCTTTAATCAGGATGTGAGAAAAGACCTGAAATAAGTTTTCTTAAAATGAATACAATTGTACTGGCCAGCTTTTCTGTCACCAGAAGCTATGCCATCTGCGAAGAGGGAGACT
Organism: Ondatra zibethicus; assembly: GCA_004026605.1. Taxonomy (NCBI): domain Eukaryota; kingdom Metazoa; phylum Chordata; class Mammalia; order Rodentia; family Cricetidae; genus Ondatra; species Ondatra zibethicus. The sequence goes on along the minus strand of PVIU01001335.1, from coordinate 167,307 downwards.
CAGCTCAGAAAATACCTCCATCAAACTACCCTGTGGAACATTTTCTTGATTGGTTATTGATGCAGGAGTGTTCAGCCCACTATGGCCAGGGCCACCCTGGGCAAGTGGTCCTGGATTATATAAAAAGGCAGACTGAACAAGACATGGAGAGCAGGCTAGTATGTAATGTTCCTCCATGGCCCATGCTTCAGTTCCTTCCTCCAGGTTCCTGTCTTGACTTTCCTCAATAAAGAACTTGTGATCAGGAAGTGTAAACCAAGTAATACTCCCCACCCTAGGCTGCTTTTGGTTAGTGTTTTATCACAGCACAGAAAGGGAACTCAGACAGTAATAATGGAAATAAGAAAGAAACTCATAGCTAAGAGATGAGGCATCTAGAACCTCAAGAAAACAGGAACACACTGTAGCACTACCAACTGCTACTGGAACAGCTTACTCTACTGAATCCGCTGACTCAAATTTCCCCAGTTAGGAAAAGTTCTCAAAGAACTACCCAGGCTCCTGTAGGTCTCGCCCTGTGTTTTAGAACAGTACTGCTGCTTGGAGGGTTGTACAGACCTGCTCTTTTGGCGATGCGGAGCAGCCTCTTTGCCCCTGGCACAGCCTCAGCTTGGGGCAGGGAGCTGGCACTGCTCTCAGAGTTCCGCTGTACCCTCAGGGCCTTCTCCAGTTTAATTTCCTCCAGTGTCTTAATATGCACCTCCTGCATAGGCCTGGCTCTTCCTGCAGGTTCCTCTGGCTGTCCTTTGCTGACTGCAACAGGTGGTAGAGTCACTGTCTTTTTCACTTCAGTATCTGCTGTCAACTTGGGGCAGCTTGTATCCTTTTTGGATTTCTGCCTCTCCATTTCCTGCTGCCGATGTTTCTTTTCAGCCAGGACCTCAGAGAAAGTTTTGATCCGCACGGAGGAAGAGCTTTTTGCTCCTGATGGAGAATCATCAGCCCGTGCAGGTTCTTCGGTTTTCAGTTTAGTTTGCAATTCTCCACGTTTCTGACTGGCTCTTTCAAGAAGAATTTCTTCCAATGTCTTCACGTGGATCTCACCAGCTTTATTAACTCTCTCTGTTTTGGGAAAGAACATATTTTTATACTCTTGTTTCTTAATGTCTTATGATCTCCCTAAGAGTAGAACAATACAAGGGAGATGCATCAGTTGTCTCATGTTCAACATTAGTTTCACTCTTGATTATAGATAACTGCAAGAAAATCTCTAGAGACAAACCTACTGATTTGTATTTCTATCCAGAAATATGTAGAAACACAATACAAATGGCTGAAAACCATTTATTAGTGCAGAAACCTGCATCATCATAAACCTTAAGTGAAAGTAGCAACGAGTCCTCCATTCCCTCACACGTATATAAAACTTGTGCTGGACACATCACTAGAAACAGGGTACTAAGCCAAGCACATCTCTGCCCGGATGTAGTCTATAGTCTGACAAACACCAGTAACTGAACGAGTTGTCAGGAAGTAGTGCAATGGAAACTGCTGCACTCAGTGAAAATATCAACCATGGTCTAGGAACTAGCCAAAGCAAACTTTTCATGAAGTGACATTTAAAACATGAACAGGAGAGGTAAAATAAAACAAGTGACAAGACAAAAACAAAACAAAAACCAAAACTCAAGGGCCACAAACCCAACTTGCATCCCCAACCCTCAAAAGATTGTTCTACATCTGTTTAAAATATGGAACAATTGTCACATTAGACAATCATTCCCATTACTAGATGGCTAAGTAAACAAATAATGAACTAATGTAGAATTAAAAAGAGACGATACACACACATGCACATAGACTAACCAGTAAGAGATTTTAATTATATTTAAAAAAATGCACCCCAAACTCCTAAATACAGCATGTACTGGAAGTTTGTGAACTTGGCATTTCCCACCAGTCTCATTTCTGTCTCTGTCGCCTAGGCCAGCCTGGAAGCCCTAATATGACATAGCCCAATTTAACTCCAAATTTAGAGCAATCTTCCTGCCTTAGCCTCCTGATTGCTTGGATTATAGGTGTGGACCACCATGCCCCACCAGTTTTGTTGCTCTTGTTTAAATGATTTATTTAAAGGTTAGTTTGAACTCAGCTCAACTGGGATTCTCATCCTTCTAGCATAGTGACCTTCTCTGGTAATAGCACTAATTAGAGTCCTGGAACTGCCTAAATCTCCACAAACATCCTGGATGCTTTCGGAGAACAATTGATGCTAAACCACAAAGCAAAGCACCCATGACAAAGCAAGTACTTAAACAGTGAATTATCTCTTTATGTTTCAAGCAGGTAAGTCTTTTGTGATAGGGTCCTGCTGGAATATGGTGGCCTCAAACTCATCATTCTCCTATCTCAGTTTTATGAGTATTGAGATAAAGGGCTACCACAACTACCTTCTCATTAGATTTCTTTAAATGTTGGTGGGGCTGTAGAGATGGCTAAGTGGTTAAGAATACTTGTTATTCTTGAAGAGGGTCCAGGTTTAATTCCCAGTACCTATATGGTGGCTCACAGCTATCTGAAACTCCAGTTCCAGGGTATCTGATACCCTATTCTGACCTCTACAAACACCAGGCATACATGTGATACACCTACACGCATGCAGGTAATTCATACACATAAAGTAAATCTGAAAAAAAGAATTATGATTGTAATTTTTTTCCATTTCACAATGACAATCTAATTTCAAACATTACAGAATAACAATCTAATCTCAAAATTATCACTATAAAGAAAGTACATGATGTTAGGGAATTTTTTTTTGTTGTTGTTGTTGTTGTTTGTTTTTCAAGACAGGGTTTCTGTGTAGCTTTGGAGCCTGTTCCGGAACTAGCTCTTGTAGACCAGGCTGGCCTCGAACTCACAGAGATCCACCTGCCTCTGCCTCCTGAGTGCTGGGTTTAAAGGTGTGTGCCACCACCGCCCGGCAGGGAATATTATTTTAAAGTGTGTGACTTTTGTTTATGCTGTAAACTCTGTGAAGCTGTGATTCTTTGCCTGTCTAAAACACCTGATGGTGTAATAAAGAGCTGAATGGCCAATAGTGAGACAGGAGCAGAATAGGTGTAGCTGGCAGGCAGGCAGTATAAATAGGAGGAGAAATCTGGAAGAGGAAAAGCAATGAGAGAACAAGGGGAAGAGGACATCAAGGGGCAGCCGGCCAGCCACCCAGCCACGGAGTAAGAGTGAAAGTAAAATATACAGAAATAAGAAAAGGAAAAAGCCCAGAGGCAAAAGGCACTCAGGAGAATTGAAGCTAAGAAAAGCTGATGAGAAACAAGTCAAGCTAAGGCCCGGCATTCATAAGTAAGAATAAGCTTCTGTGTGTGATTTATTTGGGAGCTGGGTGGTGGGGCCCTCCAAAAGTCAAAAGAGCAAAAAACATCACACAACAACATAGTTAGTTAATCCCTACCAAAATGTCATTGAAATGGTAGACATTAAAAACAGAATTAATCTACACTACTACTGAAAAAGAAGAACACCATAACAGAGTAATCTTTAAAAATTTTTGTGAGAATCTATTTCAGTAGATATGTTTAAACATGGTAGATATAACTCTAAAAGAATAGTCAAACACCACACTACTCGACAGCACAGTAAACTGCCAGGCCTAGGTTAACGAATATGAAAGGCAACAATGAAGGTGGAAATGTAAGGGCTGGGGTAGTGGACACACTTCACTGAATATGGCTTGCCTAGCATGCACGGAGTCTGGGTTTGATTTCCAGCATCCCCAAAACAATACAGAAACAAAACTAAACAAGCAAGCAAACGAGCAAAAAGCCCAGATTCATTAGAAAAATCCAGAGTAGCCTAAAAAAAATTAAGCTTTGAAAGAGACAGAGAGAGAGATCAAAACAAAAATCTTTTGAAGACAAATGCCAAAAATTGAAACGACAATGCTAGTCTACAACCAGCCATTTAGATTAACAGGATAAGCAAACTACAGAACGCAGGCCAAATCTAGCTAAACAATTCCCTAGGAGCATAGCCATTCATTTATTTACATATTCACATTACATATGGCTGCTTTCACACCACGACAGCACAACTGAGTAACTGACAGAGATTGTGGACCACAAATCCCAAAATATTTTTGTTTTTAAGGGTAGTAGGGATCAAACTGAGGGCACCATCATAACTTAGCTTCTTCAAAGCTTAAACTATTTACTACATGGACTTATAGAAAACAGAGAAGCCAAGTTAGATACAAACGGTCCATTGAACCCTTGGCTTGCCAACAAAATGTGTTTACATCCTCTACAGTGAAGTAATAGCACCCCAGGGAGACAGAAAATCCTAAACTGTTCTGGAGAATAAAGCTGAGAATGACTCACATCTGCAGTCCCACCAGCATCTGGGAGGCTGTGACAGGAAGACAGCCATGAATTTGAGTCCAATCTAAACTAATAAATTTCGGGTCAGCCTGGACTATAGAACTGAGATCCTATCCTATCCTTTTTTTTTTTTTTAAATATTTTTTATGGTTTATTTAACTTTATTTTATGTGCATTGGTGTGAAGGTGTCAGATCCCCCAGAACTGGATTTTCAGACAGTTGTGAGCTACCATGTGGGTGCTGGGAATTGAACCCGGGTCCTCTGGAAGAGCAGTCAATGCTCTTAACCGCTGAGCCATCTCTTCAGCCCCTGAGATCCTATCTTAAAGAAAGAGTGGAGGTGGTGGTTGTTTACTTACAGGAAAAGAAGAAGCCCAATATCAGACTTTCTTTTAAGGATGCTAGCATAAAATAACTGAGATCAGCTAAGGTTAGAAGGAGAACATACAAGTTAACTTCAAAGCACAGAAACACAAAATTTATAACTGTCTTCTACAAAAACTATCACACTGAACTTGAATAGCATAAAGCAAAGTTGGATGAATGGAGTAACAGTAGATCATCTGCCTAGCATGTATGAAGTTCTAGGTTTGAAACTACAGCACCATAAGCAACAATGACAAAAGCAGAGTATTTGAATACATGGATGCTCATTTTACATGTACATATGCTCATGTAGTTCCCACTGTTAGAAAGAACTACTATTTACAAGAAGAATTTAAGAATACAAAGAGGGACTGGAGAGATGGCTCAGTGGTTAAGAACACTGGCTGCTCTTCCAGAGGTCCTGAGTTCAATTCCCAGCACCCACGTGGTGGCTCACAACCATCTGTAGTAAGGTCTGGCACCTTCTTCTGGCCTGCCGGTGCACATACAGACAGAACACTGTATACACAACAAATAGATCTTAAAAAAAAAAAAAAGAAAGAAAGAATATAAAGAAAGCTGGGCGGTGGTGGTGCACATCTTTAATCCCAGCACTCGGGAGGCAGAGACAGGAGGATCTCTGTGAGTTCGAGGGCAGCCTGGTCTACAAAGCGTGTTCTAGGACAGGGTCCAAAAGCTACAGAGAGAAATCCTGCCCCCCCAAAATCAAAAAAGAATACAAAGAAATGATTTTCCTTCTTTTTAGACAGGGTCTCTCTATATAGCCATGGCTGTCCTGGAACTCACTGTGTAGGCCAAGCTGGCTTCAAATGCACTAAGATCTACCCACCTGTCTCCCAAGTGCTGGAATCTCTCTCTCTCACCCACCCCCCCACAGATTTTTACGTTGCCCTAAAACCAATAGTGGCTTGTGTTCTGTACACATCTTTGTCATCTGACAGAATGCAATTGGTTTTATATTGCTTAGAAAACAACTTCTTGGGGCTGGAGAGATGGCTCAGTGGTTAAGAGCATTGACTGCTCTTCCAGGTCCTGAGTTCAATTTCCAACAACCACATGGTGGCTCACAACCATCTGTAATGAGGTCTGGTGCCCTCTTCTGGCCTGCAGACATACACGCAGACAGAATATTGTATACATAATAAATAAATAAAACAACTTCTTTCTGCCCTTTCTGGCACTGCTGATGGAACCCAGAGGCCCTGTGAATTGATCTATATACCTAGCCTACTAGAACCTAATGTCCTACGACAGCTTAACATAAAATAAGGCGTCCCTCTTACTGGGTTTCCTCCTAATACTTTGATGAGCATCCATTTTCCCTCTTTAAATAACACTTAAAAAAACACACCAATAAACCACAAACACAAGCTCTAACTTAATTGTAATAGGTGAATCAGAAGAAACAAAACAAAACAAACAAACAAACTGAAGATGACAGGATTTTGCTCTTCTGATTTTAAGTGCCTGTTGCCTCCCCTTTAGGGACCCGGAAAGTTGAGCTACTAAAAGAAAAAGTTTCAAAATTTAAAAAGCTAAAACAAAACTTTTCATAGGTCAAATATTTTTCCCATGTTTACAAATTAGGCTGTACTTCTAATGAAGCTATAAAAGAAAGAAAGAAGGAAGGAAGGAAAAAACTCAAGGCCTTACATTTTTTTCTAGAATTAATTTATGTGAATTATACATTCCTTAGAGCCCTTCAAAAAGGGGAGGAAGAAACAAAACAACAACAGCAAAAACAAATCTGTTTCAGGGCCAGTGAGGTGGTTCAGGGTTAAAGTCTAACAAACCTGATTTCCAGAACCCATGGAAAAGTTTAAGGAGAGAATCAAGTACACAAAGTTGTCCTCTGATCTCCACAATGCTGTGGCTGCACACGTGCGTGTGTGTGTGCAGTCAGACAGAAGGATGGGGACACACACACATACACAAAACTACCTACCTGTGTGGGCAAAAATTACTGAACTCAGAAAAATAACTGTTATTGCACAACATTATCTTTTTTCTTTTTTGCTCGAGACAGGGTTTCTCTGTGGCTTTGGAGCCTGTCCTGGAACTAGCTCTTGCAGACCAGGCTGGCCTCGAACTCAGAGATCCACCTGCCTCTGCCTCCCAAGTGCTGGGATTAAAGGCATGCGCCACCACTGCCTGGCAATTGCACAACATTTTCAATCCTTTTGTTTATTCTTTGAGATAGGCTTCACTATGGAGCCTTGGCTGGCCTGGAACTTCCTCTGTAGACCAGGCTGGCCATAAACCTAGTTTCAGCCTTCTAAGTACTGGGATTAAAGGTGAGCAGGCTCCTTCTCAAGCTTCTGCCAACAAGTCTCTTGTAAATCTTGCTGTTTGGAGGTTCCAGTAGGGAGCACAGCTATCTGCATATCACTTAACCAAAGAACCCTCTTCTATTAGGGACGATCATGCTCTTGGACCAAATGTGCATATTCATACAGGATGTCCGTGGGGTGGTGAAGGAATGGGACACCTGTTTAACCTGGCAGTCCACGGGGTGTGGTGTGTGTCACAGATGTCATGGGCTGCTTCCATGCACTTCTAATTTAATTGAGACATAGGTGTGAGTTCAAAGGCTCAGGACCTCATATGCTAGGCAAGAGCTTACTGTCGAGCTACAGTGTAACCAACAGACTAGGAAGAAAGGAATCTGACAAGAAGGAGTAACTTCGGCCTGTCCTGAGCACACAAGCAACCAAATGGGGACACTTACTTATCAAAGCTTCTACTAGAAGTAAAAAAGTTTACTTTCCAGAATCCTCTATACACAAGAAAACAATAACAGAAGTTTCCATCTACTCCTCAGTCATTATCCCAGTGTTTCACCTAGGTCATAAACATGGCAAAAACGAAACCAAAAGTCCCCACCTAAACCAGGTCTTCTCTCCTTCACATACAACTATTAACACCCCAAACACCTTGACTGAAACACTCATCTACACCACTAACACCCATTTGCTCGAACGATTTTAGATTTTTTCAGGTTTACTTTAGGCTATTTCTATGTGTCTATGTTGGTGTGTGTCACATGTGTGAATGTGCCTGAAGAAGCCAGAAGAGGGTGTCAGATCGCAGGAAGCTAGAGTTACAGGTGGTTGTAAGCTGCCAGATATGGTACCAGAAAGAAACAAAAAAACAAAAGAAAACTCTTTAATTTTTCTGAAACAGCAAGCGCTATCCCAGCAATCCTATTTGGACTATTTAACAGTTCACAGCCCAAGCATCACGCTGCCTTCTAATGTCTCTCAATAACACAAGCCAGATAACTGTCTAAAAAGCAATCTGGGATCCTTGATGTTTTTACCCATAAGAGTTTTTGTTCATTTTTGTTTGAGACAGGGTTTCTCTACATAGCCCTGGCTGTCCTGGAGCAAACCCATACCTGCCCCTGCCTGAGTGCCAGGATTAAAGACACCTTGCTCCCCTTTTTTTCTGAGACAGAGTCTCATTATGTAGCTCTGGCTGCTCTAGAACTCACTATGTAGAACAGGCTGGCCTTGAACTCACAGAGATACACCTGCCTCTACCCCCTGAATGTTGGGATTAAAGGCATGGGTCACTACACTCGGCCCCAACCCTTTTTATTATTTAATTTAGTATGTGAGTATGGGCACATTAGCCTCACTCTGGACATGTAGGGAGCCAGAGACACTTTCAGGTATCAGTTCAGTCCTTCCACTGTTGCTGCGTGGATTAAACATAGGCATCACACAGTGGCAAGTACTTTTACCAGCTGAGCTATCCCACTAGCTTGATACCTTTAAAATAACCTTTCAAAAGTTTCTTACTCTATTAGAACAAGCTCATGGACCATCATTTTCTTTCCTGTCACAGTATTCAATCACAGTATCTTCACTATTCCTATCTTTCAGGAGCCTCTAACTCCAGGTTGTTGACAAGTGTTAGCTGTTAATGTTGGCTACTCAGAATCAAGTAGAGTAAGCACTCAGCTGTTTGCTGAGTAATACACAGGGACCCAAGCAGCCTGAACAAATGGGGATCCATACCTGTTAATATTACAAACAGACGCAAAATGTGTCAGAATAAAAGCACTTACCTTTCTTTGGTGCTTTATCAATGTTAGTTTCCGGAGCTTCCACCTTTTTCCCCAGCCTCTGTGCAAGGCTTCGCTTTAATGGGGGTTCACTGTCACCACCTACAAATAGGGAGACTTAATTTAAGATTTTAATCTTCCAACAAAGTAGAAAAAAGAGTAAAAAATAGACAATTTAAATATTCAGGAGGTTTTCTGCATTAAATGGTGTTTGTTCACCATTCTTTTTAACTTAATGTTAAAAACCAAAAAAGCCTATAAAGAAAAAAATTAGGAGACAAAAAATTTAGATACATGAATGACATTTGCCAAGTAACTAAATTACAGAGGATAATAATACCTGGCTGAAGCTAAAGCTCAAAGAGAGCAACATCTTCACCGCCTGTGCCACATAGTTTTATGTCAACTTAATACAAGCTAGAGTTATCTGAAAGGAGGAAACCTCATTTGAGAAAATGTCTCCATGAGATCTGGCTGTAGAAAAGGGTAGTGGTGGAGCACACCTTTAATACCAGCACTTAGGAGGCAGAGGCAAGCGGACTTTGGGTTCGAGGTCAATCTGGTTTACAGAATGAGCTCTAAGAACAGTCAGGGTTACACAGAGAAATCCTGTCTTGTAAAACAAAAACAAACAAACAAACAAAATCAGGCTGTAAGGCATTTTCTTAATTAGCGAGTGGTGCCATTCCTGGGCTGGTGATCCTGAGGTCTATAAGAAGGCAGGCTGGCCAGGCGAGGGTGGTGCCTTTGAGTTTGAGACCAGCCTAGTCTACAAGAGCTAGTTCCAGGACAGGCTCCAAAGCTATATAGAGAAACCCTGTCTTGAAAAAGACAAAAAACAGTAACAAAAAAAGGCAGGTTGAACAAGCCATGGGGATCAAGACAGTAAATAGCACCTTTCCATGCATTAGCTCCTAGCTCTAGGTTCCAGCCTTGTTGCAATTCCTGTCCTTTTACTTTGATGATGAAAAGTGATGTGGAAGTGTAAGCTTTTTCTCCCCAACTTGCTTTCTGGTCATGGTGTTTCATCACAATAATAGTAATCCTAACTAAGAGACCACCAAACTCTGGATTCATAGTAAATTCAGTTAGGAAGTAAAAGAATTTATGACACCTATTTTTTTAAAAGATTTATTTAATTTTATGTGTATTGGTATTTTGCCTGCATGTATGTCTGTGTTAGGGTGCCAGATTCCCTGGAACAGGAGCTACAGTTGTGTGCTGCCATGTGGTTGCTGGGAATTGAACCCAGGTCCTCTGGAAGAACAGTCAGTGCTCTTAACCCCTGAGCCATCTCTCCAGTCCCTTACAATGCTTATTATCCCTGGGATATGAAGACTTAAAGTGGTGTTTAGATAATCAGATCCTGCCTTAAAAAAGGAAAAAGGAAGGAGGAGGAAGAAGAAACCAATCAAAAATATCTAATAGCTTACCCCAGGAGAGACAAGGGTTTCCTTAAGTAGTCTTGGCTGTCTGGAAAATAGCTATGAAGACCAGACAGGCCTTGAACTCACAAAGATCCTCCCGCCTCTGCCGGGATTAAAGGTACATATCACCATGCCTGGCTCAAGTCTGTAATTACTAAACCTAGAACCTTCTTTCTAAAAGGTTAGTTGTAGGCTGGAGATGGTTTAGCTCATAACCAAAAAGAAAATATTAGTCATGGTCATAATCTAATTAAGCTATAGTACTTCAAACTGCTATACCTTCAATGAAAGGTGTAATGTACAAATGGAATTTTATAAATGTTGTCCTGAGTCAAGCATACAGGCAGTCCAGCAGGTGAATACTGCTGGTGCTTGTAACAAGGTAACATGTTAACGCACAAACGCACAGAAGATACACAACTCTAACTCACCCACTGAAAATTTTCGTTTCCCCAGTCTCTCAGTAAGACTCAGTCTAACCAAGGGCTCTTCTGAAATGACAAAAATAAAATGTGTTCAGTTAGTTCTTTTTTTTTTCAGTTAGTTAATTCTTTTACATTCATATGGGTTCACTAAGGAAGTATTCTGAAAATTAGATCTAAGTCTTCAGTTGCATTTAACAAGAAAATAATCAAGTCTAGTGAACATGCAACAGCATGGTATTATTAACAGTAGCCAAACATGGAGAGAGGTTTTGAACCTGGCCAAAACTATCCTGTGCAGTTTGAAAAGCTACTTTACATTATCAGATGAGCAAGTAAGCCTTCTTTGAAATGTTTGTGGTTCAAATGGAACATTTAAACACACAATTTCGTGTGTTATACTTCTATGCGATATAGCCTTATGTCAACTTGACAAGTTAAAGTCATCTGAGAGGAAGGAACATCAATTAAAAAATGCCTTCATAAGATCAGGCTGTAGATACACCTGTAAGGCATTTTCTTAACTAGTGATTGATGGGGGGAGGGCAGAGGCCATTGTGGGTGGGTCATCCCCAGGCAGGTGGCAGTGAGTTTTATAAGAAAGCAGGTTGAGCAAGCCATTTGAAGCAAGCCAGCAAGCAGCACCCCTCCATGACTTCTGCATCAGCTCCTACCTCCTGGTTCTTGTCCTGTTTGAGTTCCTGTCCTGACTACCTTCGATGATGAACAGCAATATGGAAGTGTAAGCCAAATAAACCCTTTCCTCCCCAACCTGCTTTTGGTCATGGTAGTTGATCATAGCAATAGTAACCGAAACTAAGATAATTCCTTATTAGATTCAATAAACTTGCTGAAGAAAAGAGAACATGTTAAATTAGATGCACAAAAATGTGAGACTGCCTGAACAAGAATAACTTTTTAAACAATAGGGTCAAATGTATGAATTTTCTGATCTTGTATCTGATCAAAATACTTGAAGTCCTCCAAAAGTCCAAAGTGAACAAACATATCACCCAAGGACTTTGTGTTCCCAATTACATAAAAGTAGAGCTCAACAACTCTGGGAGACCTACTATACCTCACCTTGTTTGCTTGATAGAGTTACTGTCCTCACCACAGTCCGGACATTCTCCTTTTCTGGGCCCGGATTGGGCTGAGGCTGATGTAAGGTGCTGGAAACGTCTGAGGAGCCTTCTGAATGAGAAATGTCAAATAAATAACCTACAGAAAATAAAGCTAGTCCAAATCAAGAATCTTTATTCTATGAAGATTAGGTCCCATCAGACCGCTCTGCTGTCTGACGCTGCCTTAAGCAGACACTCAACCTTCCATTTACTAGGAAGGATAAGACTCTAACACTAAGGCAGAAGCACGTTTTAGCCTTCAGCACTGACATCCCATCACTCCCATCTGCGAAACAAAGCTCCTATAGAGTAAGCTTTAAGGACAAACTCCCCAGAACCAACTATTTACTATAGTTAGTATATATCTCTTCATTAACTTAGCTATGACTAAATTTTAGAGTAGGAAGTCTACATGGATAGACTGAGGCAAGCTCCAGAAGAAAATCTTTTTTTTTCCATTTTGAAATATTTTTATTAATTATAGATCTAGGCTTGCAATGGTCCTTTCAGTACTTTTTTTTACTTTTAATATTTTATTGAGCTATATCTGCTCCCCTCTCTGCCTCTCCCTTCTCCTTCAACCCCAGAAGAAAATCTTAGCATATCTTAAGAACCCCATTGGATCTAAAGACATTTATCTTCTTTTAGTAGGTTGTGTGTACACGTGGAGCTAAGAGGTCAACTCTGGTATCTTTCCTCAGGAGACAGTGTCTTATAAGGACCTGGGGTTTGCTGATTAGACTAGGCTGTCTCTGTTTCCCCAGAACCGAGATTACCAGCACACACCCATGCCTAGCTTTTCCATGGGTGCTAGGGCTAGAGGACAGGTCCTCAGGCTTGTGCAAGCAAGCATTTTACTGAAAACCATCTCCACAGGACCCTTAATATGCCTCTTAACTGCTCTTCTTCATTTACAGCTAAATCTTAAGATATAGCTCAGCATGGTGGTAAAAGCCCTTAATCCCAGAACTCAGGAAGCAGAGGCAGGCAGAACTCTGTGAGCTCAAGGCTGGCCTGGTCTAGAGCAGAGTGAATTCCAGGATGGCCAGATACCTATTAAGATCCTATTTCAAGGGCTGAAGAGATGGCTCAGAGGTTAAGAGCACTGACTGCTCTTCCAGAGGTCCTGAGTTCAATTCCCAGCAACCACATGGTGGCTCACAGTCATCTATAATGAGATCTGGTGCCCTCTTTTGGCCTGCAGGCATACATGCAAACAGAACAATGTATTCATGGTAACTAACTAAAACATCTTAAAATCCTGTTTCAAAAAAGAATCAATCGATCTCAAGATGTACAGGTTTCTTTACATTATCATATGGTTCTATCCCTGAACAGTGAGGACTGAAGTACAGGTCCAAAAAGTCTGTGTTTTACTTCAAACAATCTCACAAAAATGAGAATCTGTATTTGCTAAATGTGTTAGTGTCAGAAGTATCTATAACTCTTGTCAGGTAGCATGTAAGTATTCATGCCAAAACTCGCGATGACTTACCACCTTGTTTCTTGGATTTTTCCTTCATTTTCTTTGACTTAATTTCCTCAAGAGTTTTTATTCCAAAGTTCAAACATTCACCTGGGAAACCCAAGAGGGGAACCACATGAGGAACTACAGTCCTTTGCAGGCATTCAAGCACACTCTGAGTAGTGACTTATGAGAGAGCACGTAGTGTCAGTTTGTGGACAGCACTTCGGCTAGAAAAGCTTAGTGACTGTGCACTGACTCTCAGAGGTAGTTACAACCATCAGTGAGGCTTCAAGGCTTAGAGACAGGACAGCCTCTTCCTACCTTGCTTGAAACTGACTCCAGGTTTGCGGGCAGAAGCCACTCGCAATCCATTATGAGCATCAGGAGCTGGCTGCAGGGCAGGCGTTTTGCTTTCATCACCCTCCTCAGAAAATTGATCTGTATATCCAAGGTTAAGACAAATGTTCAATTAAGACCAAGTCTAGAGTTTTAATTCTGTTCCTAATTTACTACATTATTACTTAAAAAAAAAAGGGGGGGAGAGCTAAGCATACCATCATCATCTTCATCATCATCTGCAGCATTGATTACAACGGGTGGATGCGTGGGGCTAGGGACGTTTTCTGAACTTTCAACTTTCATTACACTCCGTAGCTGAGGGGAGGGATTAGACTGGACCGACAATTTGTTCTGTTGAACTGTCAGCTGGCTAGCCTTTACTTCTTCTTCTTGCAACTCAGGCACAGTGGGTAACACAGCTAAATGTTTAAAAAAAAAAAAAAAAAGACAAATTTACCATAGAGAAATTATTCTAACTCAATAAAAATTCCTGTATTTTTATGATAAATTTGGTACATTTTCCGTTTAAAAAAAAAAAACTTAATAAAATCCCGGTTTCATTCTAAATTCTTCATGAAGAAGAAAGTATTTTTGAGCCAGTAAGTCTGTATTAGATATAAACAGATGGTAGGAACTGAAAGCAACAAACCCAAAAGTTAGTTCCAAATTCTAGACACTTCATTTTAAATTGAGATTCTAGAATTTTTTGCTTGGCACAAAAGACACACACAGAGATTGCCTTCCTCTGTTTCCCAGCTGGGATTAAAGCATGGGTCACCACTCCTGAATCTTTTTCTGTTGGTGGTGGTGTACTACTATGTAACCCAGGCTGGCCCTTACACTCATGGTCTTCCTGCCTTAGCTTTCTGAGTGTTAAAAATCACAGCTACTACTTTGGCTCTTTGGTGGCACTAGGAAATGACTTTAAAAGGGACGTTGGGGGTAGGTAGCGAGATGGCTCTGCAAGCAAAGATGCCTGCTGCCAGGCCTGATAAAATAGGAGAAAACCCAGTAGTCTCTCCAAGCAATCCTCTGCCCTCCACACGCACTCCACAGCACGTGTGCATATGCACACTCAAGACACACACTAAGTATTCCTAAATAAATATTATTTTAAAAGAGACTGAAAATCAGACAGGTATTTTGTAAAGTCAAGATTCATTTTAGGACTGAGGATATAATTCAGAGAAGAGGGCTTATCTAGCATGTTTGGAATCCTCAGTTTGATCCTCATCCCTAGAACAATGAGGAAAATTTTTTTAAAAGATATCCTATATCAAAATCTTTTTACAGCCTATAAAAAGCTGGATTAAGTTAGTATGTGAGGTATTTTATGGTGAATGTCTATAATCCCAACACTCAGGAAACGAAGTTCTAAGCCAGTCCAGGCCACAGCACATAGCCCTGTCTCCAACACACAGCTAGATGGCTAGTGCTTTTGGCTTTGTGGCCATGTGGTCTATTTCAACTATTAAATCTGCAGTATTAATACAAAACAGGCCACAGTATGTAAATGGATGGCCAGAGCCATATGCAGTAAATCTTCATCTTACAGAGCATGCAGAGAACCAATTTGCCAACCCATGGTCTAGAGAATTAAGTTCTTTTGAAAACATCTATAGGTTTTGTAATAAAATAGGAATGAAACAAGTATTATATTATATAGTAACATAATCTGGCATGACAGAAACATTTGATTCTCTCTGCATACTTATCATCTAACCTCTATAAGGTTTTGTTTCCTCGTTATACAGCAGAAATAGCACTGCTCTCACTGGACTAAAGTGTGAATGGCGGGTGCTCACTGAATAGCAACTGTTTTCTTTTAGAGTCAAAACCAATCTCACTTTTGCTTGGAGGTAGGAACAGTCCATCAACATAACGACCTCTGTTGTGATGGAAGGCGCAGTTTAGTTTTTGACATCCCATTGGCTGATTTTCCCAATAACAAGGAATTTCACTTCGTTTTTTCTGCAAAAGAGAAAAATTGTTTAAAAATGTTAAACTTGTTAAAAAAACAAAATGTTAAAAAATATAAGTTAAAAAAATGAAGTAAGTACTACATTAATTTTGTGATTGGTTTTCAAAACAAAGCTAAAAACCCTGCCACAGGAGGTCATGATTAGCAGGAGAGAGGCACATTGGAGAGGTGGAAGCAGCTGTTTTTTTCCTCCTGAAAACCCTGAATGTCCACACTTGATGTAGGGAAGAAAGATAATACAGTAGGTAAGAATATAGAGTAAAATATTATAATAATTTTTCTTCCTATTAAGTTACTTAATATGATGCAGACACACCAGGACATACAAACAATTAATCAAAAAGTAAGTCAAGTTACCAGTTCTCCTTTCTAATTTTACTAGCTGTGTTACTGCTGTATAGGAGAATGCCTTCCTTGTTTGTAGCAAAGACTCACAAAGTACTGGAAGTAGAGGATGGCAGTAATTTATCCTTAAATGGCTCAGGAAAAAAAATTATACTGAATTTACATTTTTCTCTGAGTTTGCAACTTAAAAAAAAAAAAAAAGATGGCCGGGCGGTGGTGGCGCACGCCTTTAATCCCAGCACTCGGGAGGCAGAGGCAGGTGGATCTTTGTGAGCTCAAGGCCAGCCTGGTCTACAAGAGCTAGTTCCAGGACAGGCTCCAAAGCTACAGAGAAAACCTGTCTTGAAAAACAAAACAAAACAAAAAAAAAGAGATGTATATATTTCATTTTCTGTGTATGAGTTTTGCCTACATGTATGTATGTGCACTACACTTGTGACTAATGCCTGTGAAGTCAGAAGGGGGCACCAGGGCCCCTGAAACTAGAGTTAAGACAATTATGAGCTATCAAGTGGATGACAGGAACCAAATTAGGATCTTCCTTAACAGCAGCGGTACTCTTAACCTCTGAACCATCTCTCCAGCTCCTGTAACTGTTTTGAAATTTAAAAACACGGGCAGCAAGATGGCTGAACATGTTAAAGCATTTACCACAAAACCCAACTACCCCAGCACAAGTTCCAGGACATACATGTGGAACTACAACTGACTTCTACAGGCCAGGTTGTTCTCTGACCTCCACACGTGTGCAACAGCATGCATGCACCCGCACCCGCACCAGGCTTGGCAGTTAAGGGCTTTTACTGAGTCATCTCACCTCACTAGCCACTGTCTCTATATTTTGTATTGATCCTGGATACTTACAGTAACAAAAACTGGAAACTTACATCAATTTCCATGTGGCGAAATCTGCACACTTGTCGAAAACAACGACCTTCTTGCCATAGTGTGCAAACAGTTTCATTTCCTAGTGCAGCTTCACAGTGACGAAATGGGCAGCTGTCACCCTGTTAACAAAAAACAAACAAGTAAGGACTATGGCACATTTCTACAAGAGTGTCCAAGAACCTAAACAAATTAGTAAGCAAATACCAGCAGGGCAAAAAACAAGATGTAGTAACAACCATCTGAAAACAATAAATATGTAATAACCTACTTCTTTTTGCTGTCTGTTTGACAGGCTATCTCATTGGCTGGACCTCCCCAAGTATATTAGGCTGATTAGCTAGTGAGGCCCAGGGATCCTCCTGCCTCTACATTCTCAGAGCGAGTACGTGCCATTATGCCTGGCTTTTTAAAATGTGGATCTGGGCACTGAACTCAGGTTCTCATGTTTACACGATAAACACTTACTGACTGAGCTATCTCCCCAGCCTTAGCCTATTTCTTTATTGTTGTTTTTTGAGAAAGGGTTTCACTATGCAACCTTGGTAGGCCTGGAACTATGTAGATCAGGTCGGCCTCAAACTCATAGAAACCAACCCGTCTCTGCCTCCTGAGTGGGGGATTAAAAGCATCACCACACCCAGCTCTCCTCAACCTATTTCTTAACCCATTTCTTTTGGTCCAGTTGACACAACTGACAGTGGGGGCTGAAAATGACAAGGTGTCAAGAACAGATCCTCTGAAAAACACCATCTTCAAAATGGCTTTGGCTTCATATATCCTGACTTCAGTAATTTGTAGCTTTTGACAGAAAATAAGAAAGTTAGTAGGCTGTAAGTGATGTAAGTAGAATTAACAAAAAACTAATATAGTTATCTTTGCTATCCAAAACAAATCATTAATATACAAACTGCTGTATATTAAATGGATTATCAGAGCTTTTCTTTTCTTTTGCAGTGCGAGAAGCCAAACCCGACATCCCTCATGCTTGCAAGTGCCCTATGGCTGAGCTGCATACCCAGCAGGAAAACTCCATGGCCACCATTGCTGGCATTTTTTATGATAAAGTTTTGCTATGTAAGCCTAGGATGAACTTCAACACTCCTATTTCTACTATCATGCCTAGTTAGTGTTGGATCCGCAGGGGTCACACAAAGAAGGGGACAGACCTCCAAAGTCTAGTAAACTAGAAGCAAACTTTATTCCAGGAAAAAAAATTTAAAAATTAAAAAAAAAAATCTCCATGGAGCATAAAAAGCTATTAACTAGCTAAGACCACAGCCAGAGATAAACTTGTAAGGCTGTGGAAAAGGATGGTTTCAAACTCCCCCCTTTTATAGCAAGAAGCAACAAGCATTAGGCATGAACAAAGGAATTTTTACAATCTTGAGGTAAAACTCAGATACAAATTGCCTTTTTTTGTTTGTTTACAATTTCCATTAACAGAGTTCTTCAGTTAAACTAGTGTTTGTATTTAGTCCATTGTTTTTCCCTGGCTGTTCCTGATAGTGTTTCCCCTGATACTCCCAGTTTTGCAGAGCAGGGAAGGGTATGGGACAGTGCAAAACCAAAAGTCATGTACATCCTACCCTCTAAAGGTTAACTCAGCTCACATCTGTTGTTGATCACATGGCCGGGGTGTCATCTTAGAGTTAACTCTCAGTTTGCAGAGGGATGCTTTGGTCTTGTAAACAGAGCAGCCAGTTGTAAAGCAAAATAACCCACTGTTAAATTAATCCTTAAGCTGCAGACAGCCGGCTCTTATTCTCCAAGGCTTACAACTTTGTATTTCTTTATTTATACATTCTTATTTCTGAAGTCTACATTTCTATATTCTTATTCTTGGACTCTTCAGTTAGACTTATCTTTTTAAACACAGGATCACAATGATTTTAGAGCAGGCTACTATAACCTACAAATTTACAGGATTAGCCATAAAGAAATAACAAAAAATGACAGGCAGACCTAAATAAAACTACCAAAAACTTAAGCAGAAAAACAGAACATTCTGACAGAGAAAGCAAACTCTAAAAGAATATATTTAGAAAGACTTCTTACAGCAGGAAATGTGGAAGAGGTCAAATTTAACCCCTAACAGCTCCCACAAGTATTATACAAACCAGTCATTTCATCTAAAGCAAAATATACAAAATTAAGCTGCCAAGCCATAGAGGCCAACATCTCCCTAATCCCAAAGGCACTCAGACTATGCATGTTAATTATAGGTAGAATGATGACTATACAACATGGGCATTTTTGCTTTGGGTGACACGTTATAGTTGCATATAAATGAAGAGGAAAGATAAGTGATGTATTCTTTGTTAACACATTTTCTTTACTAAAATACTGACCGCAGATAATAAAACAGCTAGCTGAGCAAGTCACAACATAAAACAATTTAGAATGTAGGGAAAACCTTAGACAATATGATTTAAGAAACAGCAGAAAGAACTGATTTAGAGATGCCAGTCTTACTTTGGTGCATGTAGAATAAAAATAAAAATAGCAGTCTTCTCCCTGATTAGGCATGCTGGGTAAATTCTCAGGCCAGAAGTGGCTTTTTGGAATAAGCCACTGCTTCCTCAAGGTGAAGACCAGCTCCAACTGCTCTCGAAATGAACTTACTCTTCCAATGACAACTCAACCACAGAAATCTTCTTTAAAATGTAATCCTGAAAAGGAGAGACAATGAATTAAAATACTTCAGGTAAATTCTTCCAACCTCCTCCTCCAATGCCTAATGCCACCACACTCGTAAAACTAGATTTTAATTGTGTTAGCAGGTGCTTACCATACAGAGCCTTATAAACAAGCCAATTATGAGTACTGTTCACTCCCAATGTCAAATTTTTGTTAAGTACAGTCATGTCCTTTTTTAAAAAAATTTTCTATTGTGCTTGTTTCATTGTTTCAATGTAACATTTAAGTAAGAACTGCTAAACACATGATCTACATTTTAGACAAACAGATTACTTTGTACAAAAGACTTGCCAAATATTTTCAGTTAAATGAAAAAAATTCAAGTATCTTCATAAGCATGTTATATCAGAAGTATATAATTATAACTAAGTGGGAAAATCCTTACTTAAATAGAATAATTAGTGAAGCAATCATTTTTGTAAACATTTAAGGGTTAGTTTAGTCACTAAGACAGTGAAAGAGCAAAGAAGTCTTCCAGGGCAGACCCACAGAACAGTAACAACACAACTAGAGTTCCAGCCTCTGTCCCTGTCATCCTCTGAACCCACACAAAATGTCAAGAATGCTGCTATAAAACCAAAATCATGCTGTAAGAGCATATGTATGTGGAAGGCGTCTCTACAAATTCTAGTAATGCCGGATAAATCCTGGTTTACCACTCCAAGTCAAGTAAACCAAAGCCAATCTTCCATTAGTAAAGTAATCCCTAATCCAAGAATTGTCCATCAAGACGAACGCTAGCCCTCAAGCCAGAAATCTAGGCTGGAAGAAACAGTCTTCAACTAACCATGTAACAAGATCTTTAAAATGTATATACCCCATATCAAGTGATTTCACTCTACAACTTACTCTAAAGATAAAAGCTCAATAAACACTCAAGTAACAGCACAAAAGAAAGTCCACCACCATCAGCTTCTGCTCAATGCTTATAGCAACACACAGATGGAAACCCCATGTACATAGAACTACTAAGGAAAACAGGACACAGAGTTGAAGATTTCGGGACATCTCAGACTATCATGTTGAAAAAGAAAAGTAAATCAGAAGGAGAAAGAAAGGAAAAGAAAGGAGGATGTGCTCTGTAGAGCGCATGTGGGAAGCTGACAGAGTAAGGACTGAGGACAGCATAATGGACACCAGGCCATAGCGTTCACAAAATAAGAAGCTGCCTCAAAAAAAGAAAAGTAAAACTAAAAAAGAAATGTTGATGAGGACATTCATGAGCAAGGAAGAAATCTCAAAGAACATAAACCAAAATGGTGGCAGTCAAGACAGTAGGATATTTTTTGTGTGTTATTTTACTTTGGAAAACAAAACAACAACAACAACAAAATCCCTTTCTTTTTAATTTTATGTGCATGAGGGTGTTTTGTCTGCATGCATGTCTGTGCATCACTTGTGTGTCAATTGCCCATGGAGGCCAGAAAGGGGTATCAGATTCCCTGAAACTGAAGATAAGATGGTTGTGAACTGCCATGTGAGTGTTGGGAATTGAACCTTGATCCTCTAGAAGGACAGCCAGGGCTCTCAAGCCGGGCAGTGATGGCACACGCCTTTAATACCAGCACTTGGGAGGCAGAAGCAGGCGGATCACTACAAGTTCAAGGCCAGCCTGGTCTACCGAGCGAGCTCCAGGACAGGCTCCAAAGCAACACAGAGAAATCCTATCTTGAAAAAAACAAAACGAAAAGATGAACCATCTCTCCATTTTCTACTTATTTTACGCTGAGAATAACATTCGGTTTTCTACTATAGTGCAATATAGACATAATACAAACTTAAGCTTGCTGTGATTACAACTGATTGACCAAAACATGGAACAACTACTGTACTTCAAAAAAATCTTGTGTGTGTATACATATTCATGTATGTGAGTGTAGGTGCATCCATGAGTTTGGAAGCCAGGACAACTTTGGTGTTGGACTATTCCTTCCATTGTGTTTCAGACAGAATCTCATTCATTGCTGTATAAGCCAGGCTAGCTGGCCCAAGAGCTTCAGGGATGCATATCTCCATCTCCCAACTTGCATCAGAGTGGTGTTCTCTCTGGTCTTAAACCCAAGAATGCATTCTATGTTCTAAAGGCAACACAAAAAAACAAACAAAACAAAAAACAAAACAAACAAAAAAAGGATAGCTCAGAGACTAAGAGCACTGGCTATTCTTCTATAGGATCCAGGTTTAATTTCCAACACCCATATGGTAACTGGCAAACCATCTATAATGAGATCTGGTGCCCTCTTCTGGTGGTGTTCAGGCATACATGCAGGCAGAACACTGCATAAACAAACAAACAAATAAATCGTACACACCTTTAATTCCAGCACTCCAGAGGCAGAAGCAGGCAGATCTCTGTTTATTCAAGGCCAGCCAGGTCTACAACAATGAGTTCCAGGACAGTCAGGGCAACACTGAGAAATACTATCTCAAAAACCAAAAAGAAATTAAAGGGGAAGGGAGGGCTAGAGAGATGGCTCAGCAGATAAGAGTACTGACTATTTGTCCAGAGGGTCTAAGTTCAATTCCCAGCAACTACATGGTGGCTCACAACCATCTATAGTGGGATCTGATGCCCTCTTCTGGCATAAAAGTGTACATGCAAATGGAGCACTTATAAAATAATTTTTTTTATTGATTTTTATTGAGCTCTACATTTTTCTCTGCTCCTCCACTTCAACCCTCCCCCAAGGTCCCCATGCTCCCAATTTACTCAGGAGATCTTGTCTTTTTCTACTTTCTACTTCCCACATAGATTAGGTCTATGTAAGTCTCTCTTAGTATCCGCATTGTTGTCTAGGTTCTCTGGGATTGTGGTTTGTAGGCTGGTTTTCTTTGCTTTGTGTTTAAAAACCACCTATGAGTGAGCACATGTGATAATTGTCTTTCTGTGTCTGGGTTACCTCACTCAAAATAATGTTTTCTAGCTCCATACATTTTCCTGCAAAATTCAAGATGTCACTATTTTTTTCTGCTGTGTAGTAAGTACTGCATTGTGTAAATGTACAACATTTTCCTTATCCATTCTTTGGTCGAGGGGCATTTAGGTTGTTTCCAGGTTCTGGCTATGACAAACAAAGCTGCTATGAACATAGTTGAGCACATGTCCTTGTGGCACGATTGAGCATCTTTTTTAAAAAAAGGTAAATAGAAATAATTTAAGGAAGGGTATGGCTTAGATAGATAGATAGGCCTAGTGGTACACACTGGTAATTCCAGTGACTCAGGAAGTTGAGGCAGGAAGATGGTAAATTCAAAGCCAACTTAATGAAAGACTTGTCTCAAAACAAGTGAAAACAGGACTGGGGAATGCAGCTTAGTGGTCAATTTTTGGCCCAGCATGCTCTAGACCCCAGGTTCATCCTTGGGAGTGTTTTACTAAGTTCAGGGAGATCTCCCACAGCTGACCAAACAGAACAGTTATGAAAACATCAATTACATTTTGGAGGGAGAGTATTTGCAACCTATACTGCAAAATTCCCTCAAAGTCTGGCAAAGTATAGGGAGATTAAACTTAAAAAAAAAAAAAACTTAAAAAAAAAAGAGATTAAACTTAACTTTAACAGAAAGAAAATTTTATATATATCTGTAACCCTGAGCTTCCTTGGCTTTTGCTATGTAATAAATAAATCAATAAATCGACAATAATATTCAAGACAATGGCAAAATCTAGAAACAAAAAATTGCTAGTAATCTAATCTCATAAAAAACCCAAGTCATATAATAATAAATTTATTAAGTTTTAAATGGAAGCAGCAAAAAATATCAGGCTGCTAAGAAAAACAAGATGACTAGTCAAAAGAAAACAGCCTTTTTAAAGAGGACACAAGATGAGCTGGACAGTTAATGTTGGAAAGAGGGGGCATTTTCAAGAATACAGCACTGATACAAACAAACCACCACGAGAGGGAAGAACCTCTCTAGTGTCTTTCTTTCAATGCCATTTAACCCAGCAGTTAACAGTGGAAAAGCAACACACTTAAGAGATCACACACAAGACAGGGCCCAGAATCCAAAGCACATGCCCAAGATAGAGCTAAACTCTTCCAGAGGACCTAGCTTCAATTCCCAGCACCCTGTGGTACCTCACAGCTGTCTGTAACTCCAGAGGATCTGATGCCCGCCTCTAGCCTCCACAGGCGCCAGACATGTGGCACAGAGACATACACAAGGCAAAACAGCGTCCCATATAAAATAATTAAAATAACAAGAGACAAAAGGGTGTATTACATGAAATTTCAGGGAATTCAATGCCCAGACCCTGGAACTCACAGAAGCGGGAGTGGGGTAGGCAGAGCAGAGACTGAGTTTGGCTGACGGCCTTTCCCGACACTTAGTAGCAGATCTCTCCACAGAGACCACTAACAAGTGATGCTCAGACCTCTCCACAGAGACTACTAACAAGTGATGCTCAGACCTCTCCACAGAGACTACTAACAAGTGATGCTCAGACCTCTCCACAGAGACCACTAACAAGTGATGCTCAGACCTCTACACAGAGACCACTAACAAGTGATGCTCAGACCTCTACACAGAGACTACTAACAAGTGATGCTCAGACCTCTCAAACACAAGTCTAGATATCAGGCATCAGATCTTAATGGAGGCTATGATCACAGATTGAGCCTTATTTCTTTTATGAAAAAATCTCAGAAAGTATACCATCAATGTACTCAATGTATTCTTTGGGGAGGGGAGTTGGACACTATTTAAACAAATGTTCTATTAAGAAAAAAAAATTAATGTGAGGAGAAAGAACAAAACCATGCCACATACATTGATGTTTCAAAAGTTTTGTTGTTTGAAGGTGTCTCAATACAGTTTTGCAAGCTGACGAAACCTGCTATCCTTCTGCTTCTACTTTCCATTTGCTAAGATCATGGATCACAAGATCTATCCAGCTGAAAAAATGTTAAGAAAAATTATGATACTAATCAAGATATCCTAAGTAAAGGACTAGCTAAGTGACCTATCATGTAGCAGAAAGAGTGACAGTGCATGACCTGAACGGTTTATTACAGAACTAAGAATGGTTTAATGTTAGGAAATAAAAACTAAAAATAATGAAAACAGAATGCTTAAGATGACATCAAAAAGAAAAGTATAATGGCTAAATAACCAAGTCAAAATGCCAACACTCATTTCTGATTAGGGATGAGGAGAAGCTAGGAGACAGGTCAGTGGAAAAAGCCCTTGCTCACACAAGCATGAGGATCTGAGTTCAGATTCTCAGAATCTAAGTAAAGCCAGTCAGTCACACGAACCTGTAATCTCAGGGCTCATACTAAAGATGGGAGGAAGAGACAGGAGAGAACCCCAGGGATCTCTTCTGGGCCAGTTAGCATGGCACACAGAGGTGAGCCAAGATCCTACCTGAAACAACATCCACGGTTCTTCTCTGACCTCTGTACAGGTTCATGTGTGTGCACAAATGCATGATATGCACACGCTCAAGTAAGCACACACATAACACAAAGAAACTTTGGGGGGACAGGGTGTTAAAAAGTTAAGTGTGGTGATGCATTGGTCTTCCTCAGCTACATATTGAGTTGAGGCCAGTATGGGCTATAAGAGACACCCTGGATGAATAAAGACAAAGCAAAACCACAAAGAACTCCAAACCAAACAAACCTTTAGGAAATTACAAGGAACTACAACTACCACCTCCCCTCCCCTGTTTTGAGACAAGGGCTCAGGGTTTATTTATTTCAGGCTGATCAAGGATCACAGGTATGCAACCCATGCTTGGTTTATGCTGTTACTGAAACCAACCCATGACTTTATAGATATTAGGCAGACATTATCTAAGTGAGCCCCTTCACACAGGTGTGGTGCACACACGCACAAGCACAGACAAAGGAATACTCTAAACATCACTCAACTCCATTCCAGTGTTCTAGTCTACGCATGAGTTTGAGAAACACAAAACTAAACAGGAGGGACTCAAAAACAAACAAACAAGGGGGCAGTGGGAATGCCTTTAATCCCAGCACTCAGGAGGCAGAAGCAGGTGGATCTGAGTGGAGGCCAGTCTGGTCTACAAGAGTTCCAGGACAGCCAGGGCTACACAGAGAAACCCTGGGGCACACGGGAGTAGAGACGATGGGGACGGACAGGACAGGGGACCACCATTCGAGGCAAACACACACATACAATCCAGTGCCTGCAAATTACAAACTAGCAAACAACTAACTAGAAAGTACAAAAACCAGCAAAACTATAAATAAGAAAGATACCCTCAAAATAGCAAATGTGTCCCATTCAGATAACAATTTGGAGTAAGGCTATGAAAGATGAAGAAAATGAAGCATGCAAGAACCATATTAAATACAAAACCAAAAGCTTAAGCAGTGACTAGGAATAGAAGACATGGATAATTTATAATTGGGACAATAGAGGATTAAGGAAATTACTTCACCAACCAAATAAAGAACATCTTGAAAACAATTCAAAATACCAAGGAGAAGTTCTTCCTGCAATTTGAGACTGTAAAATCAACTATCAATAACTGAGAAGAATAAAGGTCATTTAAAAAGAACAGAAGAAGCTTGGAGAGAAGGCTCAGAGGTTTAAGTGCCTGCTGTGCAAGCACTAAGTTTGGATCCCCAGGACCCACAGAAATCGCCACACAGGCATGGCAGTACTCATCTAACAAGTCCATCCCTGAAAGTGTTACAAGGAAGCTCTAGAACAAGCTGTTCAGATATCTCCAAACCAGTCTATCACTGAGATCTGGGTTTGACTGGAAGACAGACAGCGGATGAGCCTCAACATAATGTTGAGACCTCCACATGCACCCCACACATGCAAGCATGCATACACACATACATACTACACATGCGAAAATGGAAAGAAAAAAAGGAATGGAAGAGTTTTGCTCTACCTGATACAGATTAGTATAAAAATAGTTAAATGCAGAATACAAACAACTATACAAATAGCAATGCAAAAGGCAATAAATTTGGTTATAAAAAGTTTGAAATTAACAATAAAGTCTCCTTAAAAGTCCCATAATGGCAGAAGTATCAGATCCTTAATTAGAGTACTATATTAAAAAACATTCAGAACTCATAAATGCACTCAGAAAAATGACAAGCCACATCTGACAATGTCTCCCCTACTTGCAGAGGGGTTATGTCATATAACTGTAATCCTTAAATAGCATTTAAATATTAATATAAATATATATATATAAAACCAACTACATAGTGAGTAAAAATCTTTCCTATAATACTAAAATTAAAAACCACTAACAACAAATTAAAAAGAGAAAACATTTATCATCATCTATTTAACATTTAACATCTATCAGCAAAATAGCCAAAGATTTGCTATCTTTACTACTAGGGATACAATCAAGAGCTTCCACAAATAAGCCAGACCTCAGCTGTTCAGTAAATTGTTAGTTCAGAGGGTAAGGTCTATGAATGAACTGGCTCTAAGTTCACACAGATGTGTGCATCAAACTGTTACTGGATGCAGGGCTTTTGTTTACCATGGCAAAACCTTCAGTGTTGCCCAGTGAGTTACACATTACATTATGGCACATCCATACAGTGAAATATATACTACATAGCTATTGAGAAAACAAAACAGAGCCACTTGTATGGACAAGGAGCTATTCGGTAACAGATTAACAATGCTTTTCTCCAAGGAAACAGAATTATAGAATTTCTTCTTGGCTCCAGAAAGAAGAGTTAGTTTTCAACCAAAAAATTAAAAGCTTATAAAAAATTTACAAGAGAAAAAAAGTCCAAACAATGGCATTTGAATCTGTTATTAGTCCAGCATGCCCTAAGTTACAGTGTTTACTCCTTTCATAATAAAAGGCCCATCCCCACTTACATTAGCTGGTTGCTCTCAACAGGAACATCTGTGTCTTCACTGAGTTCCAAGCTATTACGCCTGTAGGTCGAACCAACACTCAATCCATGAATTAATAATAATGAGGTAGAAAGAATTTTCTTCCTCACATTGCCAAGGAAACCTCTCAGCCACAATTGAAACACAGGACGTGTTTTTAAAACATCTTTAAAACATCTCCCAACTCCTGGAAGATCAAGTCCATTTGCATAACCTCTGTCAGACTGGAGACAGTTAGCATTAGTTATCTCCTCAAAAACAAAATGTTCATTTAAAGATGAACTTGAGAGTCAAAGAATTAAAAAAAAAATCCATCTTCCATAGCTGAGCAATACAATTAAAAAATAAAAAGATGAAAAAAAATTAAAAAAACGAAAAAACAAAAAGCAAAAGCAAAAAAAAAAAAAAAAAACACCACCAAAATTCAATAAGATCCAATTTCTGGTCTTCAAGATTTCTTCACCTATTAAGAAAAAAAACAGAAACCTTCCCCCATCTTTATTATCTGTATAATAAAAGCATACTGTATGTAAAAATATAAAGTGTTTTATGTATATAATATGCACATACATATATATTAACAGGCTTATACACACACACACGTATAGAAATAAAACATTTGGGTAATTATCCTTTTAAAATATAATATAAAAGCCTCCAGATTTGGGTTCATTACAAAAATAGTGAACTTACTCTTATACCAAAGTACCATGAAGCTAACGTTACTGAATTTTACCCAGCCACAAAATCAAGATGAAAAGAAATCCATATATATGGATACACTGATATTTATGTCAATGTCTATGATATGTATTAACAATCATTATCAGGGAGTGTTTAACCAAAAAAGGTAGAAGCGAATAGTTACAGAGTAACTACAAAGTGGGGCAGCCAGCTGAAGAAGGCAGAGCAGCATTATAGCCATTCCCAACCAGCTCAGGCAAAACAGAGACGCCAAAGGAAGCTATTTCTCCTCCTTTAGAACAAGACAAGCATCACTGGCATGGCATTCAATGCTGGCCCTGCAAAGGTTTGTTGATACACTAGTTCCAAATTCTTTACTATTGATGGTTATAGCTAAAGACTTCACTCCAGATGGTAAAGGGGTAAATTTGGGGAGGGGATGAAATTTCACTTCACAATGAATGGTACAGTCACCATTTAAGAATTTAAAAATTAAAAAAAAAAAGTTATTTCAATACACAGAAATGAGTTTCAAAACCAGCCCAGTAACAAAGCCATTTTGATTCTTATGTAATAAATACTACATACTTTCTAGGCTAAATCTTGCCAAATACTATCCAAGACAAAACTAAAATCAAGACTTAAAAAAAAAGTGGACACCTTTTACTCACACTTAATACTAGTCAATTTTCCAGGAATTTTTTGGGCAGGGAATATCCCCAAATCTAAAATGAAAAAAAGGAAAAATTGGGATCTTACATTAGTTATTCAGTCTGAAACGTCTAACAGACTTAATAAAAGTCATCATTTTCTGGCCTTCCACTCAGTCACAGAAACAGACTCAGAGTGGAAAGGAACCAGTAGGGCCACTGAGATTAGTTCACTCATTTCAACAATGCTGCCTAACACAGTAAAATGTAACTGCTTATTTCAGTTAATATAGTGGCCCAAATTTCAGTTAGGAATACCAAGCTATGGACCATAAAGTACCCTTTTAAAAAATGTACAAACTATAGAAATATTCTCTGGGAAACTCATACTGGGTTTGCTATTTTCATGGGATTTGCATTCTAAATACCAATCGATGTTTTTCAAATAACATTTAATGGTTTTTACTAATAGGTTATACAAAGGCACCTATATAATCTCTTTTTTTGTACTATATTATAAAACTAAAAAAGTCATTTTTATCTAATTGTTTTGTAGTCTTTCCCTTTTATACAGACTTAGTCCTAAATATAAAGGGCAATTGTATCTTATCCAGTCATTTGACAATACAAACAGACCAGTTTGAGGTAATTATGAATTTCCAAAGATGAAACAATTTTGTGGGTTTATTCTGTCATGATGTATCAGGGGTTTTAAAGAAATCAAAAAAATAGGGAAGGGAAAAAATATGTTAGTGCAGCCACTAACACATTCTAAATGCCTTTGTGCTCACAGAAGTCCTGAATCACTATATTTAAACAAATCACTGATTTCAGAGTAATCAAACCTCCATGTTGGAAGAAATGTTTACTCAAATCATTCAGTCTACCAACCAGAAATACCTAAGCCTTTCAGAGCGGCACTGTATTTTCTCATTAACACTCTTTTCTCATTTAACTGATATGACACTTTGATAGATGTTAGCTACACTGAGTTACAACTGTGGAATCTCCAAAGTTAACCTTCATTTTATCATCATCATACTGCCTCTGCCGAGTTTTCAGCCTTTTTGTACTTTTAGATTTCCCCAGGTTTTACACTTTTGTAAGACAGGATCTTAAGATGTTGGCCCGGCTGGTCTCAAACTCATGTGCTAATAATCCAACCTCACCATCTCAAATAGCCAGGAATACAGGCACCCATGACCACACCCAGCTGTTTTTTTTAAAAGAATAAATAGTATGACTACATATAATAAGAATAGCAATAAGATATAGTTATATAGCAAAAGCTGCTCATTTTAAGTAGAAAAAGAAAGAAGAAATTAAGGTAATATTTCTTTTTCATTGTTCTGAACAGCCTTATTTTCAGGGTTGCAGCTCAGAATCAATGTAGAATAGTCATAGTTAACATTCTCCAAGTTCATTTTCAGAAATATCAGCTGTTCTATATTATCAAAGTCCATGTTCATGATCTGCTTTGGATGAAAGAGGCTGTTTGTGGTAAACATGCACTCAGATTGCCAACTACACATGGGGCAACTCAGATACTGAATGGCTACTTGGGTCAAAGCTGGCCATATGCTCACCTTCCTCTGCCAGTAAACCAAAGGGTCATCACCTCCTGAGAGCTCTGAATACTTCTCTTTGAAGTACTCATCCACTACTGCTACAGCACAGGGGAACAAGAAGCTTTTGCTTCCAATGGCAGCACTGTCTGTGGCTGAGCTATCCATAGAACCTGAATTGGAGGTGCCTTCTTTTATAGAAGCAAATGAATCAGTTCCTAATCTAACTAAAGAGCCAGGTGCTTCTGAGGTTGCAATTTGGTAGGCCCCAGGCGAAGATTCCATATAATTACAAACCTCTTCTGCAAGGATCTGTTTGTAAGTTTCTAAATCAGCACCTTGAGGGAAAAAGTCTTCCAAACTGTTCTTAAAACAAGGATCTAACAAAGTAGCCAAGATACAATGCTTGGATTTGAGCATGGCACTTAGTAGGGCATCAGTTTCAAGTTTCAAAGATAAACTGTCCACCAGATTGAGGGCCTGAGTAATACCTCTGACTTGAAAATCTTCTCTGAGTCTCTGCAGGGAAAAGAGGAGATGATGGATTAGGGGTAGCACCTGATTCAATCCCGTGGTCTTTACACTCACTTTCTGGGTGGCCTCCTCAAATGGCTTAAGAATATCACAAACGTATGTCATTAGAGTCCACTGAAGGGAGGTAAGCACAACTCCACTGGCTCTACCCAGACTGTGGTGAACGGAGTAGCAATGCTCTAAAAGCCATTTTAACATATAAAAAGTAGAAATCCAGTGGCCAGTTTCATCCTGCTTCAGATTCTTCCATGGAAGCTGGTGGTCATTTTGGAACTCTTGTAGTATCTGGCGGGCTTTGACTGAATGGCTAAAATGATGACAGGTTTTTCTAGCAGCCACTAACATATTCTCAATGCTTTTGTGCTCACAGAAGAAGTCCTGAATCACTATATTTAAACAATGCAGGAAGCATGGCACATGGGTAAAACCACCACTTTTGATTGCATGTACCACATTAGAGGAATTGTCAGAAACAATGAAGCTAGGGATAAGAAAATTAGGAGAAAGCCACAGACCAATCTGGTCATTTAATTCTTGTAAAATGTTAGTTATCAAACAGTCTTTGGCTAATCCTGTAACACAAAGTACTGCCCACTTTCTAAAATTGGGGGTCCTACCACTACTCGGGGAAGATGCAGTTTCCAAAGAGACCCAATGTACAGTCACAATGAAATAGTCAGTGGA
This sequence comes from Ondatra zibethicus, assembly GCA_004026605.1. Taxonomy (NCBI): domain Eukaryota; kingdom Metazoa; phylum Chordata; class Mammalia; order Rodentia; family Cricetidae; genus Ondatra; species Ondatra zibethicus. The sequence continues at coordinate 135,845 of PVIU01001335.1, read as the reverse complement.
AGGGTCATGGGTCCATATGTCAACAGTCAAGTGGATCTTTTGGCTTTGAACATTCTCTAAAGTTAAGAAAATTTTTTCTCTAACAGAATCATATAACTGAGGTACAGCTTTGGTGAAAAAGTAAGTCTCCGAGGGCAATCTATAGTCAGGAGCAACAATCTGTAGGAACCTCTGAAAAGCTGGGGTTGAAAAATAGTTGTAAGGGTGCATATCCTCCACAATCATCTGAATAACTGCTTGGCTTATCTGACTGGAAGCTGCATTTTCACAAGGTGCTGTTGTTTCTCTCTCTTGTGCACACACCAGATTACTTTGCTCTGCAACAGGAACAGGACTCTCAGATCTATTTTCAACTTCTAAAACAGGAGGTTCATCAGTATCAGAGTCACTAAGGTCCTCAGCTGTTAAATCCTGGCTGCCTGATGACTTCTCTCCATGCAAAGTATCATTCAAGAGATCGCTGCTCTCAGTCTCAGTCTCATCTAATCCATTTCCAATAGCACCATTGTCTTTGTTGGCAACTGCCCAATGGATGGGATGTGTGGCCTGAAGGTGTCGTTGAAGTGTTGATGTTCCTAAGTGGGAACCTGGCCTACCCCGGCTCACACTTCTTTTACATATGTTACACACGGCTCTTGAGATGTGCTGAGGATCAGTATAAAAAAAATTCCAAACTGCAGATGTCTTGGCTCTAGTTCCAGGAATTAAGGCATGCTTGACAATGTTGCTTTTGATGAGAAATCTCCCTCTTTTTGCCCTCAGGGCATCAGATGCTGATTTATCCCGTTTCTTACCCATTCTGTTTTCATCTAATGAATCAGTAGGAATATACTCAAAGCTTCCATTGCTTTCAGGAGAAGAAGGCGATAAAGATAAATCCAAGGTAAAGTCCTCCTCCCCATTAGTGACTCCATACTTGTTGGCCCTGGTCCAGTGAGGAGAATGCCTTGCCTGCAGATGCCGTTGAAGAGTAGATGTACCAAGATGACTGCCTGGCTTACCCCTGCTGACACTTTTCTCACACAGGTTACAAATAGCTCTCCAGGTGTACTGGGGGTCGACATGAAAGAAGTGCCATACAATGGAGGTCTTGGCTCTGGTACTGGGTAGATAAATTTGCTTTTCTATATTGCTCTCAAAAAGACTTTCCTCATCTTGCTCAGGGGCACCAGAAGCTACCAAAGCAGGTGCATCTGCAACAGGTCTTCCAGACCCCAAATCTTTACTAAACTTTTTGGCAAGGATCAGTTTTTTTCGGCGCCTTTTGCCCTTAATTCGCAAGCCCTTCTTTCTTTTCTTCTTAGCAGGCAATTTTGTCTCTTTATTCACTCCTTCGGCCACCATCTTTCCTTCTACCACATCATCTTCTGGATTCGAATTAATGGAAACACATCCCAAAATCCCAGCATCACTAAAAGTACTGCATCTTCTGCCAGGAGAAATTGAGGAAACTGGGCCACTTAAAGTACATACACTCATTCTCTGTGTCTCCAAAATCTGTACCAGAGCCTTTCCGTGGGTTCACGACTCCGGCAAAAACACAGCTGGCCCTCTCCACTTGCATTACCTTTCCTCCAGTTTCTATGGAGAGTCAAATTCCCTTTCAACCAATGACTTCCAAGCCAGGTTATTTTTGGAGGAAAAATGGCAGCAATGGAGAACATTCCCAAACTCTGTCTTGCGGAGCTTTAGGAGAGTCCTTTAAACGTTCTGAATTCAAATAACCCAGTGTCCTCATGTTATAGAAAGAACAACTGAGGCCCACTTTCCCACAGTCATGGAATCTGGAGCAGCTAAGGGTCAAGTCTTTCAAATCGAAGGTTCATATTAAAGCTGCTGTATCAAGAACTTCGTCTGCTGAAAACGCCTTCAGTTTTTAAAATATGTACTTTTAATGAACCCACATGGCAACAACACTGATTTTCCATTAATTTGGGGATTATTTTCAGCAATTTCACTTAAACATAGTGCATCATTCAACAGTCCTCGTTTCGGACTGTGATTTGCCAATACAACCCGAAAAGTCAATTCTGGAAAGCTAAATCAGACTCCACACACTGGTCATTAGCAGTGAACTCTAGCTGTACCCTTCCTGTTCTGACATTCTGAATTATGTAGGTGGCTGAAAAAAAAATTATCTGGAAATAAAATTTTAAAACAAGGTAACAAACTATAATTTTCATTTACGGTTTCTATCAAGAGCTCATATTTTCAGACTGAAGCAAAGTGTTACAGCCTGCTCATAACTCACAAATCGGACATTCTATGAGCAACAGAAATAAAGAGAGCGTTAAACCACTTCCATTCCTTTTCCGTGGACTCCCCCCTCCCCTGCCCCCAATACCAACACGTTTACCCTACGAAAGCATGGCTATCACTAGCTCCACAGCCGCCTTCTCAGGGTTCAGAACCAAAGCCTGGTAGATGTCAACAAAACGAGCCTTCCCCATAGGGATCCGCACCGATTATGGGCGTCTAAGGGGTGTTCTTCATTACGGTCTCACCAATCCTACAAGAACGAAGAGTCCCTGTAGCTCTTGACTTCGAAGATGAGGGCTGGGGCGGGAGAGTAATCAGGGTGGGGAATGGCTACAGGACACCAGAGATCGACTATGTATGTGGGAATATGAGAAAAATCTCCAAAGTAACAGGACCCTAGAGAGGAATGAGAGTAGGTAAACTCGGGTCCAGGCACTCGTTCTGATTTTGGGAGTGAGGGACCAGCTAACTAAAAAACAAAACAAAACAAACAAACAAAAAACAACTGATGCTGGGAAGAAAGCAACCTAGTAGTCTGTTCCCGCTCCGGGGGTCCGAAACAGTCGCACTACGGGGGCTACCCGGGAATCCCGGTTCGGGAACACCGGATGTGGGGGGAGGGGAAGAGGTTGGTAAGAGAGCAGGCGCCGTGGGGGTGGGGCGGAGTGGGTGGGGGTGGGGAGGGTGGGAAAGTGAGCTGGAGTCTGGCTAGGAGCCTGGCGGGCCAGGGCCGCGGGCGGGAGCCCCGGTGGCTGCCGCGCTGACGGGCCCAGCTCGGACTTCCCGGGCTAGGCCGAAACTCGGGCGAGGGGAGGCCGCTGCCACTCCCCTCGCCCTCTCCTCACCTCCCAGGCCCCAAGTCACCCGGGAATCAAAAAACGGGTCTAGTTACCAGAGAACAGAAACTTTACCGAACCGATGACACTGTCTCCGATTCCCGCGTGCTGCCACGTCTTTCTCTTTCCTTAGCCGCGGCCGCCCGCCGTCCTCACAGCAGCAGAACAGGCAGAAACCTAAGACTGCCAGCGTCAAAGATGGCGCCCGGCTACAGGCTGGGCTCTAAGGCTGGGCCAGTAAAAGTGCCAGCGGAACGCAAAGCGCAGGCATTCTGGGAGTTGTAGTTTCCTCTATGAGGCGAGCCTTAAGATGGCTTCTTGGGTCATAGGGTCGCGCGCTAGGAAGGCGAGGGGACGTGACTTTCTTTCTCTGGACCCCGGTGCCTCTCAGAAAATTCCCCTTCACAAAAGTATTTGTTTTGTTGTAAAATCACAGTAGATAATCAAGAAAACTTGTTTTTAACCGGTTTGTATAATGAATAACTCGTCCAAACTTGATGTAAATTTAATTAAAAATCAGGGCTAAATCGGGCTTTTGTGGCACACGCCTAGGGAGGCAGAAGCAGGCGACTCTCTGAAATTCGAGGCCAGCCTAATCTAATCTACAGAGCGAGTTCCAGGACGGCCAAGGAGAAAGGCTCTGGGGCAACACAGAGTTCGTAATTCAGTCATCACCAGTTAAAACAAGCCAGATGTGGAAAACAAGCTAGGTGTGGCAGAAACAGGGGTATCTCTGTGAGTTCAAGTCCAGCCAGGTACATCTTGAGTTCCAGTATAACCAGGATTATTTAGAAAGACCCTGTCTCACAAAAACAAAATAACAACAACAAAAACATATGTAGGGTTGAGGATATATATATAGTTTAGTGGCTCAATGGTAGCGTATATGACCAGCGATGCTCAGGGCTCTCATTTTGGTACACTGCACTAATGTTAAAGAAACAACTATTCTCATGCAAAGTTGAAAAACTCCTAGACAGGAAGTTGTGCTCAGGAGGGTTTCCTTTATTTAATTACATTTTCTGTTTGTTTTGGTCTTTTGAGAGCAAGACACACTATGAAGCGCTTGCCTGGAACCTGCTCTGTAGACTACACTGGCCTCGAATCTGTGGCAATCCTGCTTCTGCCTGCCTCTTCAGTGCTAGGATCACCGGCATCTGCTATCATGCCTGGCTAGTTGCTTTTCTTTCTTCAAACAAATGTGTGTAAGAAAAATAATTCATCTTGGTAAGAAAGTTATGAGGTAACACTGTCTGCAGAGCACACTCTGTGTAAGCCTGGTGGCCTCAGATCCCTGAATCCTTATAAAGTTGTCCTCTGACCTCTGAAGGCCTACTGTGGCAGGCTCACCAATAATAGTAAAAAAATGAAAATAACATTGTGAGGGTACCCAGGGCTCTTAATTCAACCCCGAGGTTGGGGAGTGTCAGGAAGTTTAGGAAGAACTGGTGAGAGGGAGGAATTTTTTTAATTAAGGTTGGAGAGTGAAGAAGGAAAACAGACAAGCAATTGCCTCTCTTTCACTATTCACATTATCCTGTACTTTCCCTTTTGAGAGTTTTACCAAAAACCTAAGCAGTAAGTAGATAGAGTAGAAAGTTAGAAGCTGCACCAATCTCCTTTCTGGGAAATAATCTCCTACTAATTTAGCATATAGCCTAACTTTTTATGTGCAGTTTTATGTAAGTATTACATGGGTAGAACTGGAGACTAAAATCTCCCGTGGGTGAGCAGATCTCCAAACCCTGCTTAGAAGGCAACATTTTACGTACTTTGGGTGAAAAACAGAGCTTTGTTGCTGAGAAAGGATGTACTTGATAGTAAAGCAGGACAGAGACAGCAAGCTGTACTGTTCTGAAGTCCCTGCCTGGGAAAGGACATACCTCCATTCTTCTGTAGTTTACTGATGACACAGACCAACACAGGTATGACACAGGTATGAGAGGGGACTAAACAAGGGCCAGATAGTAACAGAAGGCTGAGTTCCACCCAGCACACGGATCCTTGTCTGGGACTCATGCCCCCCCACCCCACTCGGGGAACTGTGCCATCCCTGCTTGGCACTGGCTGCTCTCAGGACCTGCTGCCTGCTGCCACTTTGGGGACCTGTGCATGGTATCATGGCCCGCTGCCCGCTGCAGCTACTTGGGGATCCACAGCATTTTACTTTCACCATTACAATTGCCTTTGTGGGGAACATCAGTTGGAATCCTGCACATTGCTTCTGGGAGTATTCAAGGGTACAGTTGTTCTGGCCATAGTTTGGGAGTCCACAGTTCCTAGTTACTATCAGTCATGGGGCAAAACTTCCTATGGTCTTTCATTATGCCTTTACCTTGTACTTTTTAACATTTACTTTAGTTTCATTTTATTTATTTTTTTATAGTGCCAGAGATTAAACATGCTAGGTAAGTGTTCTACCACAGACCTAGTCTACCCTGTCAACTGTGTGTGTGTGTGTGTGTGTGTGTGTGTGTGTGTGCATGCGTGCTCATGTTCCTGTGGGAGAGGTGCATGTTAGTGTGTGCAGGTGCATATATGTGTGTGTACTTGTATTTGTGGAGGCAAGGTCTTCCGGTGCTGTTCTTCAGAAGCTGTTCGAGAGATCTCCCACTGACCTGTGGCTCACTTTATTTGGCTGGGCTGGCTGGGCAGCAAGCCCCAAGGGATGTGCACAACCCTACCTCCTTCACAGCGGGGTTACAAACATTTGCTACCAGACTTGGTCCAAGTCCTTATGCTTCCATAGCAAGCACCTTAGCAACTGAGCCACCTCCCCAGCCCAACCCCATCAGTTTTTAATTATATTATCTCCCCTTCAATTTTCACTCCCACTTACATGCCTTCTTCTACCTCCATGCTTAGCATTCTACACAGAGGACCTCCCCAAGTATCCCTGGACTCCGGCCAGGCATTCTTACCATTTCCCCAACTCCAACCGAGGCTTCCAAGTTCATTCCACTCAGGTTTTGCTGCCTCCACAGGGCCCCAGGATAGCTGAAAGTGCTCCCTCCGGCTCTGCACTGACTCTCAGAGGGAGGACTCCCTGTTCGCATGATAGCTGCCAGGAATCTTAGCTGGTTCACCTCTGTGGTTCTCCACCCCAGAACCAGAGCCCCATAACCTGCACATAATTTTAGCTCCTAAAAGTCAAATATAAGTACTAGTGTATAAAATTTAATCTTAATAATAAACTTTATGTAATTTGAACAATTGAAAAAGTAGTCTCACAGGGCTTTATAGTTTGCAGGTATTTGGGTTTGCAGACGCTTTGATTAATGTAGACGTCAAACTACATAGGTCCAAGTCCTCACAACCACGGAAGTTGGGGGTCACGACAGGGTGACGGCCTTTTGGCTGCTCTGCTAGTCCTCAAAACTTTGAAGGTGACAGTGTCTTTGATCTGTCTGCCTTTTAAACAAGGGGATCTTGTTTATTGATACAAATTTAAGGTCAATTTTGTTATATGTATATGTATTTTTGATCTTGATTAAGGTATTGTGTTTGTGTAGTTCATTTAAAAATAAAATGTATAATTAAGAAATATAGGTTATTAGGGAGTCATGGGTAAGGGTCAAGTTTGTAGTAATGTTATTTAGATTTTCTAGATGTACAGAGATGCATTTCAGTTAGTTAGGTAAGAGGCCATCAGTGTTGCAGTGAGGTCTGTTCGAGCCCCATAACTGAATGAGAAAGGGTGATCCAGATCCTTGCTTTTTGGAAACTTTGGAGGTCAGGCAATCACTGCTTGTTGTGCTAGGGAAAGAACAAGTAATAATGTTTGAATAGAGCAGAGGATGCCTTCAACTGATATTACAAATGGTATTCTGTATTTTAAGGATGGCCTATCCTAGAATTTTCTAGTAAATTTGTGACAACTTCTGTGAACATCTTCCTGTATGCTGAAGTACATCTCTAGACTGCTTAATAGTACTTACTGCAGTGCTATTATTACGTAAATGTTAGTATATATATGTATGTATGTATATATCTGTGTATCTGAGAAAATATTAATTTAAAGAATACAAGCAACTCATCCCTCAAATGTTTAAACAACCCAATTAAAATAAGGAGAGGAGAAGCCGGGCAGTGCTGGTGCACGCCTTTAATCCCTGCAGAGGCAGGTGGATCTCTGTGAGTTCAGGGCTAACCTGAGTTCCAGGAAAAGCTCCAAAGCTACACAGTGAAACCACATCTCAAAAAACAAACAAACAAACAAATAAACAAGGTTGAGTTCTTTGGGGTCTACCTCACAGTCTTCTTACCATATTAGATATTAGTGATAATGCAATTTACCTTTTAATATCGTACATGGGAGGCTGGAGAGATGAATTGAAGTGTTGATCCTAATTCGTCTTTAACAATAAAAACACAGAGTCAGATATTGAGGGTGAAAGTGGAAAGATCAGAAAAGCAGAGCAGCAGCCACCAGAGACTTCTTACCTCTATGATATCTCAGACCAAGTGGGGATGACCCTGTCTCTGCCTGCCTTATATTCATGTCTCCACCCCCATGTTCTGGAATCAAAGTCATGAGCCTTCCATGTGCTGGGATCAAAAGCACGGTCCTCCCAAGTGCTGGGATTAAAGGTGTGAGCCACTAGTGCCTGGCTTTTATGTTAACCAGTGGCTAGCTCTAACCTATGATCTCTAGGAAAGCTTTATTTGTCAGAACACAAACAAAATACCACACATTTTCCCCTTTTTGTCTAAAAAAACTATATACAATAAGTACAATAATGATATATAAATATATACAGGCAATAATTACATTAACAATGACTAGTCCATTAGCATTTTGTAGGTGGAGACTGCTTGTTCGTTTCCCAGCTGCCCAGATCTGAAATAATCACACAGAAACTATGTTAATTACATTACTGTTTGGCCAGTAGCTTAAGTGTATTTCTAGCTAGCTCTTATAACTTAAATTAACCCATTTCTATTATTCTGTGTATTACCACAAGGCTCGTGGTTTACCTACAAGATTCCAGGGGGTGTCTGTCTCTTTGGCAGCTACATGGGCTCTCTTTGACTCTGTCTACTCTCTCTCTCTACATCTCTGTTCGGATTTTCTGCCTGGCTTTATTCTGTAAATCCATTTGCTGAAAGCAGCTTCTTTGATAACCAATGGCAATAAAACATATTCACAGCATACAGAGGGGAATCCCACATCAGCATTTGACAAATTCAAAGAAAACACTCCATTATCTACCATATCTTGGTGAGTCCAAAGTGTTGTATAGTAAATGGAAGTTTCTGTCCCTCCCAGTCCCACAACAATTCGGTCCCGAAGAAACACACAGAGGATTATATTAATTATTAACTGTTCAGTCTATTAGCTCAGATTTATTATTAATTAACTCTTACAACTTAAATTAACCCATAATTCTTGTCTATGTTTAGCCAAAAGTCTTGGTACCTTTTATCAGTGAGACATTCTCATCTTTCTTCTTCTGCTTCTGACTGGTGACTGCAGACTGAATCTTTCCTCTTCCCAGAATTCCCCTAGTCTGGTTACTCCACCTATATTTCCTGCCTGACTACTGGTCAATCAGCATTTTATTAAACCAAACATGTGACAAAACTTTACAGAGTACAAGAGCATTATCCCACAGTATTTCCCCTTTTTTCTTTTCCAAACAAGAACTCTGAATCTAATCTCCTTTGTCTAGTTTTTTTCCTGACCATTATACATAATAACTTGTAACCAACATGCTAAACAAAGACAAACACCCATAATCCACTTTTAAAGAATGTGGGCATAGTTTTCTAGGCTACTTCCTGCTGATTGGGGTACTGATAATCTTATGGAAACCCCCAAAATTTTAGGATTATGGTCAAATCCTGACTGGAATATTCTGTGAGGCTGGATCATCTTAGCCAGAAGTCTTCAAGCTGTTCTGAATATAGAACTCAGAAGAAACTGCAACAGAGGTTCTCTGAAATGTTGGATCATCTGGGCTATCTGTTCCCATTGGATATTTTTCAGGGGATCTTCCTTGATAAAAATTCTTTTTCTTAACCCAGAATGAATCTACATCCTCTCATTTCCTGTGAAAACAAAAGCAAAACCTCTTCTCCAAAGTAAAATATCTTTTGACTTAAATTTTGAAGTCAAGGCATTTTCAAAATATGTATGTTGGTTTAATCCAGCAGCATTTATAATCAAATGTCTTTTAGCAGCTGTTGCTCCTTCCTCAACAGTCAAACAATTCAAAGACAATATAATAACATAGAGTATCCAGATTCTCTGTGTATTTTCTTTACATTACTTTTTTTTACTCTATTTTTTTATTTTTATTTTTTAATTTTTGGTTTTTTGAGACAGGGTTTCTCTGTGTATCTTTGGCTGTTCTGGAACTCATTCTGTAGATCATACTGGCCTTGAACTAACAGAGATCTGCCTGCCTTTGCCGCCCAAATTCTGGGATTAAAGGTGTGTGCCACCACATACAACTACTCTATTTCTTTTTTTAAAAAGACTTTTTCTATCCTTTTTCTTTTCTTTCCTAAGCCTGGGTATATTTTTAAACACACTGTATACTGTTTAGAGGTTTGGTTTTTTTTTTTAGTCTGATCATCTGAATCTGTCTTTACTGTATATCTCTATCTCTTTCTGACCACATGAGTCTTTAGTCTGCTAAACGGTATGCCTAGGATTAAAGCTGGGACTTTGGTGGCTGGCTCTACTCCAGTCCTTAGCTTTTTGAGAAAGCTTCATGGTGGAGGTACTGGTGGGAGCCACATATATTGCCACAACTCTGTGGAGTTTCTAGGTCCATGCTGCTACTAAGAAGCCTAATGCCTGCTGCTCATAAACACATTTAAGTGTTTGGTGGCAAAGCCTCTTAAAGAGCTGCGAGGTTTTTGAGGCTAACACTGAATCAGGAAGCCTCTCTTAAAGGAGCTGTGCCTCTGCTCGCTGTCAGCAAACAGAGCCTACTGGAATAAAAATAGTTACCAAGAAGCTGTGCTTGACTCTGTTCTTGACTGCCTAGAATCTTTTTTTTTAAAAGCCTTCTCATGCTTTATGTGGAAATTCTTGCCAAATGTTTGGGTGCCATTGTGTAAACGGAGACTGCACTTTCGTTTCCCAAACATCCAGACCCAAATGATCACACAGAAATTACATTAATTACAACACTGTTTGGACAGTGACCTAGGTGTATTCCTAACTAGCTCTTACATTTAAATTAACCCATTTCTATTAATTATGTATTGCCTTGAAGTTATAACTTCCTGGTAATGTTCTGGCATTCTTCTCCTTTGGCAGCTACATGGCATCTCCTCAACTCCTCCCAAACTCTGTCTGAACTTCCTGTCTTACTTTGCTAAGCCATTGGTGGAAACAGCTTTAGTTATCAGCTAATAAAAGCAACACATATACAGACAGACCTCTCACATCATACACATAATTTGAAAGAAAATAAACATTATTTTATTTTGTTCTTTTGTATGGATGGACGTTTTGTTTGCATGTATGCTTGGGCATCATGTGCATGTCGCATCCTCAGGGGCCTGAAAGGGGATGCCTGTGAGCTGTCAGGTGCGTGCTGGGGATTGAATGTGGGTCTTTTAGAAGAGCAGATGGTGCTTCCTTCTTTCTTTCTTTCTTTCTTTCTTTCTTTCTTTCTTTCTTTCTTTCTTTTTCTTTCTTTTTTCTTTTCCTTTTTTCTTTTTGTTTTTTTGTTTTTGTTTTTTGAGACAGGGTTTTACTGTGTAGTGCTGGCTGTCTTGGAGCTCACTCTGTAGACCAGGTTGGCCTCAAACTCAGAAATCTGCCTGCCTCTGTCTCCTGAGAGCTGGGGTTAAAGGCACACTGCCATTAAAGCTGTATTACCACCTCAAAGGGGAAAAAAAACTTAGAAAAAAGATGAAAGTCTGGGATTGACCCCCAAAAGTTGTTTTTTGTCCTACTCACAAGCCCACACACAGATAGATAAATAATTTTTAGAAAAAGATATGACCTCTCTGCTTGGCATGGTAGTATAAACCTGCAATTCCAGCACTCAGGAAGCAGTGGTGCACCCCTTTAATCCTAGCACTGGGAAGGTAAAGGCAGGTGGATCTCTGAGTCGAGGTCATCCTGGTCTACAGATGGAGTTCCAGGACAACCAAGGCTACACAGAGAAACTTTATCTGGAAAAACAAAACATAACAAAACAGATATACCATCTGACCTTGCAACTTTAAGCCTTAATGACAGATCAGCTGGTGCAAGGGTGGTTAGGGTGCTTCTGAAAGTTTGGCTTTGCTTTGTTTTGGGTTTTTTGTCACTGGTTTGTTTGTTTGTTTTCTGTCAATATATTTGGAGACAGAGTCTCACTGGACTTGAACTAGTTGTTCTCCCTCAGCCTCCCGATGCAGGCCCTACCAGTCTTCGCCTTTGTTTGGATGAACGTGCTAGGTAGGCATTGGAGAATTTGAAAATACATTGCATTTCTTGTCCCTATGGAAGTTTAGATGAAGCTATGATAAATATCAATAACAAATGATATCTATCAGGCAATATACACCAGGTATCACGCCACGGTTTATACTGAAGTTGCAAACTCGATTTTTACACAATCCAGATGTATGTGTGTATGTATGAGAGTGGTAAGACTATAATTCAAGCATGCTTCAGTGAAGGGGCCAGCTGTTACCCTTAACTCCAGCCTGTTTGTACCAAGAAGGAATGGAATGCAGGCCAAGTATTGGCATGTCTTCTAAGATTTCTAAAGCGAGCAGAAGAAAAAGAGTGGGTGGACGCTCTCACCAGAGATTCAGATTTGTGTGTACGTGTGGGCACAGATGTGGGCCTGTGGAAGCTAGAAGCTGATTTCTGATGCTTCCCCCACCCCACCCCCTGCCATTGTTCCCTCCCACCATCTCTCAGTCCTGGAACTCACCAAGATAACTAGGCTGACTGGACAGCAAGCCCCCAGGGTCTCAGCCTCCCCAGTACTGGGATTACAAACCCATATCATAAAAAAAAGCAAAAACAAAAACCAAACTCTCATCATGCCCTGTTTGTCACATGAATTTTAGGACTCACGCTGAGGTCCTCATGATCCCATGTTCAGCATTTACTCATGAAGCTATCTCCTCAACCCAGAATTCACATTTTTAGTGAAAAAAAAAAAAAAGCCCAAACTTCCAAATTTGGAAGCACCTTCAAAAAACTCACTTTATGGACTGATTTGCAATCTCTGCCTTCTTATTTTTATAAAGGAATTAAAGAAAAGCTTAAACAGTAAAGAAAACTATCAATAATAGAAAGTTGACGCAATTGTTTTTGAACCTAAAGGGCCATATTACAGTCCCAGCAATTAGCAGAATTTGGCAGCTTTGGCCAGGTGGCTCTGGCATTAGAGTCAGAGATAGAAAAAAAGGGTTGTGGAATCTCCCTCAGGGGCTGGGGGAAGCTGATAAAGCCAAGTGTCCCTGCATGGAGGCTCAGAGATGTCACTGTGTGAAGGGTAAGCCTGGATTGTGTTGGAGATCCCAAGATGTTGGACGCCAGAGTCCTGGGATATCTGTCAAGCAAAGCTGCAGACCAGGTGTGGAACCAGCTCAATAGAAAGAGGTGTGTTTTAGTTAACAAAGCTGAAAGGGTTGGAGATCTAAAGAGTACTTTGACATCAGACATAGAGATGCAGAGTTTGGAGTTTACTTTGCTAGTTTTTGGTCTTGCTTTGATCCATTATTTCCTCCCTATGCTCTCTTTCCCCACTTTTGAAATGGTAATGTATATTCTGTGCCATCATAGGTTGGGAGTATGTGAACTGTTTTTTTCATTTTTATTTTATAGGGGATTATGGTTAAGATATTGCCTGCTGTGAAATAATCCTTCTGTATGCTGTGAATATGTATTACTCTCATTGGTTAATAAAAAAAACCTGTTTGGCCTACAGCAAGGCAGAATAAGGCTAGGCACGAAAGCCAAACTGAAAATGCTGGGGGGAAGAAGGGCAGAGTTGGGGAGATGCCAGCCAAACGCTGGGAAAACAAGACATGCTAGAGGACAGGGAAAGCCATGAACCAAGTGGCAAAACACAGATTAATAAAAACGGATTAATTTAAATGTAAGAGCTAGTTAGTAAAAAACCTGAGCTATCGGTCAAGCATTTACAATTAATATAAGCCTGTGTGTGGTAATTCGGAAGTGACTCCCAGGATGGGAAAACTCTGCCTACATATGGCACTCTAGTAAGGTGGGCACACGTCCACATAAAACATAAAAAGGCTTAAAGGGGGGAGGCTTCTAGATACACAGAAATGGAGCTAATAACAGCTTCCTAGTTAGTGTCTCTCATGTGGGCCAGGTACAGAGATGCATCCCCTGAGTGTGACGTGTGGCCTTGAGCTAAGGAGCTTGGTAGGCCGGCTCCACAGTCTCTCACTTGGGGCCGCAGTACAGAGAGGCTTCTCTCCTAGCCGCTTCCTTCGGGCTGGAGACCTCCGACAACACGATACGTGGCAAGTTTAGGGGTTTGGTTCACGCAGACAAAAAGAGAGACACAGTAAAGACAGATTCAGATGAAAAAAGCCTCTAAATGGATCACCATGTATTTGAAGTGGATGCAGGCTTGGGAGAGTGAAGAAAAAGAAGTTATACAGTCATAGATTAAAAAAAATATGTTTTAAAATAATAAAACAAAGTCCTTAAAAGGGGAATAAAGGCCGGGCGGTGGTGGCGCACGCCTTTAATCCCAGCACTCGGGAGGCAGAGGCAGGCAGATCTTTGTGAGTTCAAGGCCAGCCTGGTCTACAAGAGCTAGTTCCAGGACAGGCTCCAAAGGTACAGAGAAACTCTGTCTTGAAAAAAGAAGAAGAAGAAAAAAGAAATGATGGAGGAAAGGGTAGATTATTGAATCTACTTTAATCCCAAAAAAAAAACCAGTTAATCTCAAGATATTTTAAATTGGTATGGATTTTAGTTTATTTTCTTTTTTTTTTGGTTTTGTTTGTTTGTTTGTTTTTGTTTTTCAAGACAGGGTTTCTCTATGGCTTTGGAGCCTGTCCTGGAACTAGCTCTTGTAGACCAGGCTGGGCTCGAACTCACAGAGATCCGCCTGCCTCTGTCTCCTGAGTGCTGGGATTAAAGACATGCGCCACCACTGCCCGGCCTGGATTTTAGTTTATTGATACAAATTTAAAGTTAATTTTGTTATACTGCATGTATATTTCTACTCTTGTTTAAGGAATTGTGTTTATGCAGCAGTGTTGTGTGATTCCCCTCTGCAAATTGTGAATACATTTTATTATCATTGGTTGGTAAAGAATTTGTTTTGGGCCTATGGCAGTGCAGAGTAGAGCAAGGCGGGAATTCCAAGCAGAGATAGAGAAATAAAGAGGGCAGAGTCAGGAAGATGCCATGTAGCTGCCAAAGGAGACAGATGCCCTGGAACCTTACCAGTAAACCATGAGTCTCAAGGTAAAATAGGAAATAATAGGAAATGGTTAATTTAAGATATAAGAGTTAGTTAATGAGAATCCTGAGCTAGTAGGTCAAGCAGTGTTGTAATTAATGTAGTTTCTGTATAATTATTTGGGTCTGGGTGGCTGGGAAACAAACAAGCAGTCTCTGCCTACACAACTCAGTTAAAATTGTAATGTATAATTAAGAAATACAGATTAAGCTGGGCAGTGGTGGCATACGCCTTTAATCCCAGCACTCAGGAGACAGAGGCAGGTGGATCTTTGTGAGTTCGAGGCCAGCCTGGTCTACAAGAGCTAGTTCCAGGACAGGCTCCAAAGCTACAGAGAAACCCTGTCTCAAAAAAAAAAGAAAGAAATACAAATTTATAGTCATCTATAATGTCAAACTTATAGTCATTTTAGTTAGGTTTTCTAGGTATACAAAGATAGTTCAGATAGGTAGGTAATCTTCAAGCACTTCAAAGACCTACAGAATATGGCATTTAATTTTTTTTTTGAGACAGGGATTCTCCATTTAAAATGTTTTAATAGCTTTGACTTTTCATGATGGTGAGACATGATTGCTCCCAGCAGCACCCATGCTCCTCAGAGAAGTTGATGGGTATTAAAGAAACTCCATATGGAGTTTGCTTTCTTTATGGCAAAAGCTATCCATGTGAGCAAAGAAACTGCCCTTGCCTCAATTGTTGACAATAGCTGTACAAAATGGACCAGCAGAACATAAAAAAATGTGACTGCTGAACTTTGCCAAGACAAAGTAAGACAGTTCTTCAGAGTTCCCTGCTTCACAGGAAAGTTTGTCAGATATGGTAGGCCTATAGGCCATAGCTGGATGCCCCAATATTACAGAAAAACTTTGGGTGATTGTCCTGGCAGCAGTTTGTCCCTGTCATTAAGTAACATTTCAACCTTCTGGGGTCTTTGATGGAGTTGAAGACTAGATAGTCTTAATTATGATAAAAGGTAAATTAGATATAAAACTTTATACTCAGACTCACCAAGATAAGATAGATAATAAAATATTTTCTCTAATTTTGCCAAGTACAAATGGACTGGATAATGTATGTATAATTCTTAATAACTGTTTTTGCTGTATATAATCTTGCTATGTTAAGGTTAAAACCTTCCTTTTTAATTAGACAAAAGGGGGAAATGCTGTGGAATTTGTATCCTTCTGAATGCTATGTGAATATGTATTACTCTCATTGGTTAATAAAAAAGCTGATTGGCCTATAGCAAGGCAGAATAAGGCTAGGCAGGAAAGCCAAACTGAAATGCTGAGGGAAAGAAGGGCAAAGTCAGAGAGACACAAGCCAGCCTCCCAGGAAGCAAGACATGCTAAAGGACAGCTAAAACCACAAGCTATGGGGCAATACATAAATTAATAAAATGAGTTAATTAAAATGTAAGAGCTAGTTAGTAATAATCCTGAACTATTGACTGAGCATTTGTAATTAATATAAGTGTCTGTAAGTTTATCTGGGACCAGGTGGTCAGGACATTCTGCCTACAATTGCCATAAATCTCAGAAAAGACTTTGAACTTGACTTTTAAACAATGTTGAGACTGTAATAGACTTTGAGGACTTTTGAACTTAGACTGAATGCATTTTTGCATTATGATATGGCTACAAGTCTATGTGGGCCAGTGAGTAGAATGTAGTGGTTTGAATAAGAATGGCCCCTTATAGGTTCATATATTTAAATTCTTAGTCACCAAGGACTATTTGAGAGTATTAGAAGGATTAGAAAATGTATATTTATTGGAAGAAATGTATCATGAGGAATGGGATTTCAATTTTCAAAAACTCACACCAGGCCAAGCAGCACATCTCCCTCTTCCTGTCTCTGCTTGTGGATCAGGATGTAGCTCTTAGCTCCTGCTCCAGCAACAAACCTACCTGTTGCCATGCTCCCTGCCATGATAATGATGGACTAAGTCTCTGCAACTATAAGCAATTCTCCAATTAAATACTTCCTTTCACAAGAGTTGCCTTGATCATTGTCTCATCACAGCAATAGAACAATGACTAGAACAGAATGCTTAACCTCTCTTCTGGAGTGTTGGTCTTAGTGAATGGCATCATCCACCATCCATTCAGCTGTTGAGGCCAGAAACTGGGTGGTATCAAGGACTTTCTTCAAATAGGACATCCTGCTCACTTTATATCCTAAATATATACTTTTTCTGAGCATCATCAATGCCAACACCTCATACATTCTAGACAAGCACTCTATCACAGAGTTACACACCTGCATTTCTAGCTTAATGAGTCATGAATTAACTTGTTTTAAATCCATGAGACAGAGTTTCATGTAACCTAGCTACGTGTAACAGAGGCTGGTCTTGAACTCTTAATCTTTCTGCCTCCATCTTTCCAATACTGGATTACAGGTGTATGCCACCATGCCTGACTTGAATCTACATTTCTTTCATCATTTCCATTGCTGCTGCTAAATGCAAGCCTTAGACACCATTGCTTACTATCCACTTTGCTGTCATCATTGGTTTTCCTGCCTCTCCATCTTGTTCTTTCTTTACTTATCTTTCAATCATAGAAAAGTCTCTGCCCTCACTTCCTCTCCTTCTCCTTCTTCCCCCTCTTGTAGCGTGTAGTTCAGGCTAGCTTTGAACTCACTATGTAACCAAGAATGACCTTGGATTCCTGATCTTTCTGCCTCCAGCTCTAAAGTTAAGGATTACAAATATGGGCCAGAATTTTTCTTAAAAAAAAATACAAATATATACCGGGCAATGGTGGTGCAGGCCTTTAATCTCAACACTTGAAAGGCAGAAGCAGGTGGATCTCTGTGAGTTTGAGGCCAGCCTGGTCTACAGAGCAAGTTCCAGGACAGACTCCAAAGCTTCAGAGAAATCCTGTCTCGAAAAGCAAACAGACAAACAAAATACAAACATAAATAGCTTTCAATATACACACTAACTTATTCACAGACAAATTTCTTTCTTTCTTTTTTTGAGGCAGCTTTCTCTGTGTAGCTCAGGTTTCTCTGTGTAGACCAAGAGGGCCTTGGATTCACTCAGACCACCACTCAGCTAGATAATTTTCTTAAAAAAATATTAACAGTTGAGTCGTCATGGCGGCACATACCTTTAATCCCAGCCCTTGGAAGGTGGAGACAGGCAGATCTATGTGAGTTTGAGGCCGGCATGTTTTACAGAGCAAGTTCCAGGACAGTCAGGCTACACAGAGAAAACCTGTCTCAAAAATAAATAAATAAAAATAAAAATATTAACGGTCAACTGCCGTGGCATACACCATAATACTCAAGTGTCGTGGCATGCACCATAATACTGTATGCTACTGTTATGAGATACAGGCCAGAGGATCACTACAAATATGAAGCCAGCCTGGTTTACACAGTGAGAACCATGCTAGCCAAGGAGACAGAGTGATACCCTGTCTTGAAACCCAAAGGATATCCACTGCAATAAATCCACATGAAAAGAATATAGACTACCATGCTAATTAAGCCAGTTAAGATTATAAGGATCCTTTAATTCTGGCCAGCAACCGAGATCAGACTAATGCCTCAAAGTCTCTTGGTTCCAGAGTTCAGGGGCACAACATTTTTAAAGGTGAAAACCAGAGAAGTCACAATTACATCAATTTAGATGATAACCAGAATAACCTGAAACATTTGTTTTGAAAAAACATAGTTATTTCAGACACAATATGATGATTAACTTTTGACTTATTTCTTCTTTAGTTATTTTTATTTAAGTTTGTATAAACATTAATTATTTTGGTTAATACATCTGGGCCATGATCAGCCTGTCCTGGAACTAGCTCTTGTAGACCAGGTTGGCCTCGAACTCACAGAGATCCACCTACCTCTGCCTCCCAAGTACTGGGATTAAAGGCGTGCGCTACCACTGCCTGGCAGAAATCCCAAATGTGTTGTCAAGGCAGACATGATTGTTGGTGAGGATGTAGAAGGCTGAGAAGTGTCTAACCAAACATAAAGTGGAGTCAGAACAAGATATTCTTAGTCACTTTATACTAACACTGTTTAACTAAGGAGACCGGAGTAGACGTCTGAGGTAAGAAGATATTTACATTTCATTGTATACCATTTTGTTTGGTTTCTAATTTCATTTTACTATACATGGGTTATTTCTATTATAGGAAAACTAGTTTTTTCTCTTTTTTGCAGGGGGAATTCAAGACAGGGTTTCTCTGTAGCCTTGGAGCCTGTCCTGGAACTCGCTCTGTAGACCAGGCTGGCCTCGAACTCACAGAGATCCACTTGCCTCTGCCTCCTGAATGCTATGAGTAAAGGCATGTATCACCATCATCCAGCAAGGGCCAGGTTTTAAAATCTCTCTATACTTTGACCTAGCAATTCTACATTGAGCTGTTTATTTTATGGCTGTAGCCACACATGGGCAAAAATAATATGCAAGAACATGGTGTACCTAAGTGTCTATAAATACTACTGGGACTAAATATTAAATATTACAGCCAGGCTGGAGAGATGGCTCAGCAGTTAAGAGCACTGGGTGCTCTTCTAGAAGATCCACTGGGTTCATGGTGGCTCACAGCCATCTGTAACTCTAGTTCCAGAGGATCCAATAACCTCTTCTGAACTCCAAGGGCACCAGACATACATGCAGGCAAAAGAACCATAAATACAAAAGCAAAAATTTTAAATTAAAAGCAATTGCAGCCATAAAATGAAACTCCATGCTGTCATTAAGAATATTTGTGTTATTGGGCGTGGTGGCGCACGCCTTTAAACCCAGCACTCAAGAGGCAGAGGCAGACGGATCTCTGAGTTTGAGGACAACCTGGTCTACAGAGCAAGTTCCAGGGCAGCTAGGACTACAGAGAGAAACCCCATCTTGAAATAAACACCCATTCCCCCGCACAAAAAGAATATTCACATTAAAAGCTGAGCATGGTGGTGCACACTTTTAATCCCAGTGCTTGGGAGGCAGAGACAGAGATAGGCCGATGTTTGTCTGTGAGTTCTGGTCTATATAGTGAGTTCCAAGACAGTCAGAGCTATGTAGAGAGACCCTGTCACAAAAAAAAAAAAGAAAAGAAAATCTACGTTGCTACATAGCTACATACTATATACTAACACCCAGAGGTATATGGGATTGAAGCTCTAGACCAAAAGCCCAACTCTGAGGATCTCATCAAATCAGTTCCATGACTTTCCCAAAAGCCAAATACAAAAAAGTAATGGAGGCAAAGGGGACTATGAACCAGCATCACTATACTGGGAAGACAAGGGGAACAGCATCCTTAGCTCTGTCTTCTCGGTCCTGACACGAGCTCCTAGTCTGTAGGAGGAGGGCACAGACATCTGGGCAGGAAGTATGTCAGTTCTCTCGTCTGTCTTCTTCAGACAGCAGTCTGCTGGATGGCTACCTCAGGACTGGTCAGCAGGCCCCTGTCCTCCAGTAGAGGGCTGCTGTGACTTCAGGTGTAGATTCCACCCTGATGACAAGATGTTTCTCCATCAGATCTATTGTTCATTCCTGGACTCCCTGTGACTGCAGAACAGAATGGCTTAAAACAAAGAAGACAGAAGGCAAATGGAGGCAGAGGAGCCAAAGTTGGCTCATCCTTTTTCATCATATACTGGGATTTGTTGTAGGGCTAGAAACCCAGATCAATATTCAAAACTTGGACAAAGCAATCCATCTTATCAACAGGCTACAGGCTGGTAACCCTCATCCCCAATAAAAGCTCTAAATAACTTGGGGTGGAAACTCGCTTATAAGGAATGTCTATACAAAACCCTCCAAGCCCTCCAGCTAGAAGAGCATTCTGAAGCCATGGCAACTCTCCCAGGGTTTCACACTCTCACTACGACGTTTCCATTCATTTGCCCACCACAAAAAAGGAAAAATTAAATGAAGTTGAAACTAGAAAAAATAGTAACTCACTCACTGAGACATATAATTTGGGGCCGCACAAGGGTTTGAATCTCTCTCTCTCTCTCTCCTCTCTCTCTCTTTTCTGAGACAGGGTTTCTCTGTGTAACAACCCTGACTATACTGGAACTCACTCTGTAGACCAGGCTGGCCTCAAACTCACAGAGATTCGTCTGCCTCTGCTTCCGGAGTGTCGGGATTAAAGGCATGTGCCACCACTGTCCATTGAGTGGCTGTCTTAATCTGGCGGTGTGATGTTTTTATCTGTAAATTCATTGAGATAAAGTGGTCTTTTTTTTTTAAGTTTTTGTTATTTTTTATAATTTATTTTATTTTTATTATTATGTGCATTTATGTTCTGCATGCATGTATGAGGATGCCAGATCCCTGGGAACTGGAGTTATAGACAGGTGTGAGCTGGACTGTGAGCTGGGTATGGTGACTCATTGCCTGCAAACCCAGCACTTGGGAGGTGGAGACAGGATGATCAGGAGTTCAAGGGCATCTTCAACTACAGAATGAGTTTGAGGCCAGTCTGGGCTACATGAGACCCTTTCTGAAACAGAACACAATAAAATAAGCAACAAGAGAAGACTGAATGCTGGGCGGTGGTGGCACACGCCTTTAATCCCAGCACTCAGGAGGCAGAGGCAGGTGGATCTCTGTGAGTTCGAGTCCAGCCTGGTCTACAACAACTAGTTCCAGGACAGGCTCCAAAGTTACAGAGAAACCCTGTCTTGAAAAACCAAGAAAAAAAAAAGAGAGAGAGAGAAGACTGAAGCCTGGGTCCATTCCAAACATGGCAAACCTTCACATCCTTTCCCAGAATGCTGCCAGTGGAGCACCGTTAGCATGAGTAGCCAGAGGCCAAGTGATGCTTCTTCTGACTACTGACTTTCCTCCGTGGTTACAGTAAACCTTCCTAATGTGAGTTCTGAGATGTCATCTGTGGTTTGACCACTTGTGAAAGGTATTCCCCACGTCTTTTGCTAAGGATTTCTCTCCATATGGGTTATTTGGTGAGGAGTCGGGGATTAGCTGAGGAAGAAGGCTTTTACACATCTTCTGCACACGTAGGGCTTCTCACCAGGGTCAGAAGGTTTTGCCACACCCCACACGTTTGTAGGGCTCGCCTCTCTAAACCCACAGTAGGAAGCGTTCTCACACCCCATACGCCCTCACTCTGGAGGCATCTTCCCAAGGTGGGCGCTGAAGCGATGAATGATGGCTGCCCTGTCACTAACAGCTTTCCCACCTGTGGGACTTCCTCCAAGGTGGGCCCTTCTGTGGAAGTCCAACGGGAAACAGTGCATGGTGACATTTTCCTGATTACTGAACTCATTTTGTGTTTCTCCCCAGTGTGGATCCATAGGCGCCCCTTGAGGCCAAACCTGTGGCTCTAGGTTTCCATAAACTTCAGACAATCGAAGGACATCACTCAGGTGGTTGATGCACCATTGAGTGAGGCCTGTACTCTCACAGTTTGCTTCCAATATTCCCTGCATTCTGATGGTTTCATACTTGCTCATCCATGTTCACTGCTGCTCTACACGTAATAGTCAGAAGTTGCAAACACCATAGACGTTTGTAAACTGTTGAATGGATAATGGAAGTGTGGTGCATTTTCACAATGGAATATTATTCAGCTGTTAAGAAAAATGAAATTGTAAGGTCAGGTATGATGGTGTATGCCTTTGATGGTGGTACACGTAGGCAGATCACTTTGAGTTTGAGGCCAGCCTGGTCTATAGAGCGAGTTCAAGGACAGCCTCCAAAGCTACATAGAGAAACCCTGTCTCGAAAAACCAAACCAACCAAACAAACAAAAACCCCACAAAAACAAAAAAAGAAAAACAAACAAAGAACCAGCTGTAGGCATTTCGTTAATTAGTGATTGATTGAGGAGGAGACAGCCCATTATGGGTGGTGCCATCCTTGGGCTCATGGTCCTGGTTTCTATGAGAAAGCAGGCTGAGCAAGTCACATTGAGCAAGTCAGGAAGCCATACCCTCCATGGCTTCTGCATCAGCTCTAGCCTCCATGTTCCTGCCCTGTTTGAGTTCCTGTCCTGACTTCTTTCAGTGATGAACTACTGCGTAGAAGCATAAGCCAAATAAACCCTTTCCTCCCCAGCTTTGTTTTTGGTCGTGGTGTTTCATCACTGCAATAGAAACTGTAACTAAGACAGAATCTAAGGTTCACTTCATGAGAAGGAACCCATACCTGATACTACTAAAGGGACCAAGAATCTGAGACTAGATAGCTCATTACAAAGTAACTCCTTCAGAGAACTCTTAAAGCCAGTAGAAAGTCTTTATTTACCAGCTGGTAAATTACTTGAGAAACTTGCCCAAATCATATAACTGAAGGACTCTAAAGACATTTCTAAAAGCCTCTCAGCATTAGTGCTCCCCCACCCCCAGGAACTGGGGACCTAACAACTACACATGCCATGCACGTACTGAAACTCCATTCTGGGAATTGGGGCAAGACAACCCACAGAGGTTGACTCAGTTCCTGATGTATTGATTCAGTCTCTGGAACAAGGTCAGGATGACCCTCAGATGCTCCCTCTTACCTCACCTGTTCTCCTGCCCTGGCACAGACCAACCACTGCTAGTAGCCCTTTTTGAATAAGCCAATCCAAATAGTTGAAACAACCCTCAGGCTCCCTCCTCCTTGTTTCTATGGGTTTTTGCTTGAAAAAACAGTCTGTAACAACTATCGGTGTCCTTCTCATCCCGAAGCTGAGGGGCTCTGTCATGACAGAATTAAAATCCTCATGCTTTTACATCAACTGTGGTGTGAGAGTGGTCTCTTGGGGCAACTCCTCCCTGATGTTTGGACTTCAGAGTCCAACATAACCATGAGCCTTGCTACTCTCGGCTTTTTATTCACAAAACCCATATTCTGGTTGACACATTCAATTAGCAAGAACAGCTGAGATCTATGGGATCTATGAGGCAGAGGAGGCAGGACGACTGTAAAAGGCAGAGGCGGTGGAGGACTCCAAGGAAACTTTTCCAGACACGACAGGGTGTCTGCACATATAAACCTCAGCATTTTGGGACTGTAAAGTGTAAGGTCATTTTGTCTGAGCTCACTGAAGAGCCTTTTGATTTCAGAGATGGGACACTGCCTGACTCAGGCCTTCCTAATCAATGTCTATTAGCTCCTTAAGCTCAATAAAGTCTTTTGTCTTATTTTAGCTGCTTCTTTCTCCTCCTTCCCCTCCTCTTTCCCCTCCTTCTTCTCTGCCTCCTCCTCTTCTTCTTCTGTAGTTCTGGGTTGGAACACAGGACTTCATACATGGTAAGAAAATCCTCTGCACTGAGCTATATCCACGCCTGAAATTTTGTTTCATTTTGAGACAAGGTCTTCCTATGCAGTCCTGGCTAGTATCTTAGTTCGTTTTCTATTGCTGTGCTAAACACCACTGAAGACAGTAGAAACAGGGGATAGAAAATAGATCTGTTATTTCAAGGTTACTTCTCTTTTCTTTCTTTCGTTTTTGTTTTTTCTTTAGAGACAGGGTCTCTCTCTACATAGCCCTGTCCTGAACTGGAACTCACTATGTACACAAGGCTGGCCTCAAACTCACTGTCTGCCTTCCAAGTGCTGGGATTAAAGGCGTGTGCCACCACTAATAGGTGTATAGGAGCTTTTCAATCCCATGTAACCACATTTACAATTATTGGGATTATTTATTGTATATATTATTTCTTGTATATTTTTTGAGAAAGTGTTTCTCTGTGTAGCATTTTTGTTTGTTGTTTTGTTTTGTTTTGTTTTGTTTTGAGATAGGGTTTCTCTGTGTAACAGCCCTAACTGTCCTGGAACTAGCTTTGTAGACCAGGCTGGCCTCAAACTCATAAAGACCTGCCTGCCTCTGCCTCCCACGTGCTGGGATTAAAGGCATGTGCCACCATTGCCTGCATGCTAGTGGAATTCTGTAGAAGGTTCTTGCCTATGCCAATATCTGGAGGTGTTTTTTTCCTTGAAGTTTCAGAATTAAATTAAAGTTTCTGTTTCATTTTGTTTTAGCTATTTTGAATTGATTTTTGTGCAAGGATATGGGTCCAAATTTATTCTTCTGGAAGTGGATACTCAGTTTTGACAGCCTAATTTGTTGAATAAGCTCTTTTTTTCCTGTTATATATTCTTGGGATCATTGTAGGAAAAGAATTTAAGCTATAGCTGTATGTGTGTTTATTTCTAGGTCCTGCTATACATGTCTGCCTTTGAGCCAGTACCAAGCTGTGTGTGTCACTATAGCACTGTAGTATAATTTGAGGCCAGGTACGTTCATGCTTCTAATAGTGTTCTTTTTGCTTAGGATTTCTTTGGCTGTCTGTGGTGTTTTATATGGAAGCATGAATCTTGGAGTTGTTTTTCTAGTTTGTGAAGATTTTCATTGGAATTTTGATGGGGCCTGTATGGAATCTGTGGATTAATTTTGGTGATAAAACACTTTTACAATATTAATTCTGATAATTTAGGAGCATGGAAGGTCTTTCTTATGTCTTGTATCTTTTTTTCCATTTCTTTTTATTGTCTTGAGGCTTTCTTTTTTCATTTTGATTTTTTTTGAGTCAGGGTTCCTCTGTGTAACAGCTTTGGCTGCCTTGAACCTCACTCTGTAGACCAGGCTGGCCTCAGCCTCAGAGATCTGCCTGCCTCTGATCCCCGAGAGCTGAGATTAAAGGCGTGTGCCAGAACTCTGCCTGAAGTTTTCAGTGTTGAGGTCTTTGATTTCCTAAGGTAGGTTTATTTTTTGTTTTGTGTTTTTGTTTGTCAGTTGGTGTTTTTTTTTAAAGCTATTGTGAATGGAATACTTTTTCTAATTTCTTTTTCAGCAAGTTCATTTTTGGTACATATAAAAGTTATTGATTTTGTATCTTGATTTTGTGTCCTCTTACTTTACTGAAAGTGTTGTAATTTAGGAAAAGTGGTGCAAGAGAGAAAGATGCCAGAGACAGAGCTTGGGTGGAGAGGTTTTTATTGGAGGAAAGTGTTTTAAAGGGAAAAGGGCGGGGAGAAGGGAGACTAGCCTCTGGGGACAGGAGTTGCAGAAGAAAAGATAGGAGAGAGAAAAGGGGGAGAAAGGGGGAGAAGGAGAGAAAGGGAGAGAAGGAGAACCAGACAGACAGATGGAGATAGAGAGAGATGGGAGGTGGGCAGGGCCTTTTAAAAGGGAACATAGTGAATGTGCACAGGAGGCCCTCTTAGTGGCCACAGCTGAGGATGTGTACCCCAAGGGCAGATGAATACTAACAGAAAGTGTTTATCAGATCTATCTACAAGTTTTCTGGTGGCATCCACAGGGATTTTCAAATATCGAATCATGGGCTGGAGGGATGGCTCAGAGGTTAAGAGCATTGACTGCTCTTGCAGAGGTGCTGAGTTCAATTCCCAGCACCCACATGGTGGCTCACAGCCATTTGTAATGAGATCTGGAGCCCTCTTTCCGGCCTGCAGGCATGCATGCATGCATGCAGGAGGAGCACTGTATACATAGTAAATAAATAAGTCTTTAAATAAAAGTATAGAATCATGTTGTCTAAAACTAGGAATAATTTGACTTCTTCTTGCCCTATTTTTAACTCTTTTATATCTTCCTCTTCTCTTACTGATATAACTAAGACTCTAAACATATTGAATAAGACTGCAAAGCATTATCACTCTTGTCTCCTAGATTTTAGAGCAAATGTTCTATTGGGGACAGGTTTGCTGTATATAGCCTTTATGATGTTGGTGTTTGTTCTGTATATTCCTAGTTTCTTCTAGAATTTTATTGTAAACACATGTTAAACTTTTCTGAATCTATCAAAATAATCATAGATTTTTTTTCTTAGTCCATAATAGATCACTTTTTTTTTTTGCTTATGTTGAACCAACCTTGCATTGCTGGGGTAAAACCAATTTAGTTATGATTTATGATTATAGTCATTAATTTTATCAACTTGACAGGTTCTAGGATAACATAGGAGACAAACCCCTGGACATGCCTGCAAGGGAGTTTGTAGGTCAGAGCGAGTTGCGTAAACCCTCCTTTAATATGGTCAGCACAAGTCTCTGGAACGGTTTCCCACACTGAGTGAGAGGAGGAGGCAAACTGAGGACCAGCATTTCCCTTCTGGTTTTCTTCCTGCAGCAAGCAGTAGCTACTGCGAGCGGAAGGCAACAGAGGAGAGAAAGCACACAGTGTGTGTCTTCTCTTTCTTACTGAGTACTCCACGGTCCCATTGGACTGTCATCACAAAGCACAAGTTCAAAAGTAAGAATTTCTTTCATAGTCAAGAATTTCAAGGGCAGGGGTGGTAACTCAGTCACCTGGAAGGTGGAGGCAGGAGGAACAAAAATTCAAGGTCATCCTTGGCTACACAGCAAGTTTAAGGTTGCTCTGGGCATAGTAGATCCCACTTGTTTAAATAAAAAAAAAAAGAATTTCAGGGTGGTGATGGTGGGTCATTAAATGAGGTACTATGTGTAGGTGTGTGGTTAGGGGGCCTGGCCCTACGTAGGAAATTCTTTTCTTGTTAAAGTCCTCAAATTCTTTTGATTGGAGGGTATCTGAGTTGGGACTAAGAGTCCAGCCATGTTGTATTCTTCTGAAAAGATTTTAATCTCTCAGGGTTGAAAAGGACATCTGCCTACCCAGCCCAAAAGTTGGGAATGCTGAGGAGAGTGCTTGGCAGGAGGAAAGACAGGCTGGTTTATCTCCACTCTCCTCTAACAGTAGAGGAGCAGGCCACTGGCTTATTGCAGGTTAGTACATGCCCTTAGGTCACAGAAAAGCCAGAAATAATGATAACATCCTCAGGGTACTAAGGTATCAGGAAAGGCAGATGCCAGAGGTACTGTGAGTTTGTCTGGTTTTCTGTTCCCCATTATGGCATGGTGTCTTCTAGAGGGAAAGAGGGACCTAACAAATCTCTGTATTTTATACTAGGTACTGTTCTGAGCAAGGAGACAATAGCCACGAGGTCAGGAGATGGCGCGATGGCTAATCTTGATTTCCAACTTTACTGCATCTGGAATCAACTGAAACCCAAGCTGCTGGACACTCCTGTAAGGAATTTTCTTGGTCAGACTAGTGAAGGCAGGAAACCCCTCCCACTAAATCTGAGCCACACTTTCTGGGGGCAGCCTGGCTAAAAGGACATGGAAAAGCCTCTACTCCAAGCACTCAGGAGGCAGAGGCAGGCGGAGCTCTGAGTTTGATCTACAGAGTGAGCTCCAGGACAGCCGGGGCTGCATAACAAAGAGATCTTGTCTCAAGAAAAAAGAATCCCACATACATACTTACATACATATATGTATGTGTATATATTATATTCTAACAGTTCTGTTCCTTTTTACAGAATTGATAATGTTGACTAATATAAGTAATTAATCTATTGTTTTGAAAGACGTGGATAAATCCAGACTCCCCCCCCCCCCCCAGCAGGAAGAATAGAGCCAAAAACCTAGCAGGGGAAGAAGAACCAAAAATCTAGGTTAGCTGGTTTAGTGACTCTGTTCCAGGAACTAGCAGACCGTAAAGTTAAAACTGGTGGTTTCGTTTCTTCCCTTAAATACCCCCTCTCCCAGCTACTCAGGGTCGAACTCCACTACCCCTGCATGGGATATGAGTTTCGGCCCTAGCTGGTTCCTGTCATTAAACCTCGTGTGATTGCAGCAAGGACAGTCTCTCGTGAGTTCTTGGGGGGTCATGTTATCCCGAGACTTGAGTGAGAGTCTCCCCACTCCAGGTGGTCTTTCAGTTTAACTACTTAAGGAATCACAATGGATTACTTATCTTTCAAAAATAACAATTTTATTTATCCTTTGAGAATTTCATACATGTGTACAATACACTTTGATAGCACCTACCTACTGTTAACTTCTCCTGGATCCCCCACATCTCCCTTCTGTTTTCACATTTTCTCTCTTAAAAAAATTTTTTTGTAACCCACTAAGTTCAATTAGTGCTGCTTGCTGGAATGTTGGTTTATCTTTAGCTTGACCTAGTATAGGTACTGTAGTCACTGTGAGTTTATTGGGCAATGGCCATGTCTAGTCCATGGCACCATTTCCAGTCTCTGGACTGAGTGGCAGGTTCCCAGTTTCTCCAGAATGCAGGTAGCATTTATTATACTACCAGCCCTTATTATGTAAGCCTTTATAATAAGTCTTCTTTGTAATCAGTATTCATTCTGTTGCTTCTGTTCCTTTAGGAAACCCTAACTATTAAAACTAGGCTTTAACTATATATGCTTGTTCGTTTATTGTTTTTTGAGACAGGATCTCACTATTTAGTTCTGAGTGTTCTGGAACTCATTCTGTAGACCAAGCTGGCCTCGGTCTCACAGAGATCCATCAGCCTGCCTCTGCCTCCTGGGCGCTGGGATCAAAGGTGTGTGCCACCATTCCCGGCTAAATTTGTTTTTATTTTGAAAGACTTTTAGGCTTACAAAAGAGTTGAAAGAATAATTTGGGCATTCTCGTACATCTTTTTATCTCACTTCCTCTAGTGTTGATGTTTTACACGATCACTTTATAGCCATAAAACTGAAGACAGTAGCACTAACACAATGTTACTAACTACACATGGTGTAGGCCTATATTTCTATATGGTATGGCAGCCAGGCTCAAAAGCCATAGGCCACATCTGAGATGGTCACGTAACCTTCCAGACAGGCTGTCATTAACCGAACAAAGGGTCAGGATGTTGTTTTGCTCCTTCTCTGTAATTTGGAGGATGCCTGAAAAGAGATGCTAATTCAACCTACGTGACAAAGCTAGCATACAGACCAGGAAGACGTGACAGAGGAGACATAGGTAGATGTGGATGTGACTAAAAGCCATTCACCTGGTTATCTAGGAAACAAAATGCTAATGAATTTCCCCCTCAGTTTACATTTTGGTATAAAAGCTGTTTGGAGAATAAACGAGAGAAATTTTTCAGCATGTGAACTCAGGATTTCATGAGGGATCACTGAGAAATCTCCCTCCCAAAAAAGCCATGTGAGTTATGTCTTTATTTCTGCACCTCCACTCTGGTCCAGAGAGTGATTGTTTATGTTGGGATCTGGTTAAAAATAATAATAATAATAATGGTCCAGGCTGCCACCAGACCCCGACAATATGGGTGTTTGGATTCTTATCTGTTTCTCTACTGTGGAATCCAATCTGAGGCATCATGTTATATTTAGTTCTGTCCCCTTAGTCTCCTCTAATCTGTGACAGTCTCAGTCTTTTCTGGCTAGGTATCTGTGCAACACATCCAGTCTGGATTTTTTTTTCTCTTTTAAAGATTTAGTTATTTTTAACTATGTGTCAGTGTGTAGGTCTGTGCCTGAGCATGCAAGTGTGCTTGAAGGCCAGAGGCTTTTGATCTCCTGGAACTCTAGTCACAGGTAATTGTGAGCAATTGACCTGGATTCTAGGACTCAGACTCAGGTCCTCTGCCAGAGTACTGCAGGTTCTTAACCAATGAGTCACCTCTCTACCCCAGTGTGGATTTCCGATAAGGCTAGAGTTATGGATTTATTTTTTTATGGTGTTCCTGGTCTTATCAGCAGCCCGTGACTTACAGCTGGCCTGCTGACTGACAGTAATCATTTGATAAAGGTGGTATCTGCTAAGTTTTTCCATTATAAACTTAGTATTTCTCCCTTTTCATATTATAGCCACTAGAAATGAATGAAGCCTGTATCCAAGGGAAGAAGGTTTAAGTTTCAGGAGAATTATGGGAAAGTTTGTAGACAAGTGTTCAAACCATCACAATAATGAATAAGTATTTAGGGAAGATTCTCTGTAGTTCTGTTATGATCTTGTCTCTTGGTATTGTAATGATCTGTCCTGTGCTTTTAAGAGACAAGTCACATCCACTCCCTCCCTTGTCCGCGGAGGCTGAGCTTCAGCTTCCAGCCTGAGTCCCCCCTTTTCAGTCTCCCTCTCAAAGAGGCAGTTTCCGTCTCTCCCTTCTCTCTCTCTCTCTCTCCTCGTCTACCTTCTCCCCTTCCCTTCCATAACCCACTAAATAAACATCCAACCTCACTCTGCATGGTGTACCTATCCATGTCTCTGTCTCTCACCCAACCTGTGGCTCCCTTCCTGGGACCAGCTGCCTTTGGAGACCTGTGGCGTGGTCTCATGGCATGCCCATCTGTCTGTCTTTCCTCGTGGCCTGCTGTAGCCACTCGGGGAACTGTGCCGTCCCTGCCTGGGACAGGCTGCTCTTGGGACCCGCTGCCCTCTGCCTGGTACCACATGGCCCACTGCCTGCTGTCGCTTGGGGACCTACAGCATTTCTGCTGCTGCAGCCACTTGGGAACCTGCAGCATTTTTACTTAATCCAATTCAGATGTCACTCTCTAAGCTTGGCATCATCCTCAGTGGGTTTGCTGGCAGCATTGTCCCGGGGTGCTTAGTGTCAATTTGTCCATTTGCCATATCCTTTCTGCACACAGCATTTGGAATTCATCTATAGCTCAGAGGCATTCTTTCCTTACAGTGGGTTTACTTATTCACCCTTGGTATGGTCTTATGAGAATTGATTTTGTGGTTGTTATTCTGTGACTACTAATCAATAATTACTTGCTTTTCATTGTCCAAATTGTTCTAGGTTTTAAAGTTGGGAACTCTTTGCAGCTGGCTCTTTCTCCCTGCCTGTCTCTTCCTTACTCCCTTTCTACTCCACCCTTCTTCCTTGTACAAGATGCGCAAGCAGCATTAGAACCAGCCGCTCCTTTAGCAAGTTCTTGTTCCTTTGGAAAGTAGCTTTTAGGGACCAGGATCTGAGTGCTCAGTGTGCTCAGTAACATTGCCTAGGTCATCCTAGTGGTACATGCATGCTCGCGCGCACGCACACACACACACTCATTCATAGAGCTAATGAGCAGAATACGTAGTTCTCAAAAGATAAAGTACAAGCCCAGCAGTGGTGGCATACGCCTTTAATCCCAACACTCAGGAGGCAGAGACAGGCAAATCTTTGTGAGTCTGAGGCCAGCCTGGTCTACAGAGCAAGTTCCAGGACAGCCAAGACTGTTTCACAGAGAAACCCTGTCTCAAAAAACTGGGGAAAAAAAAAGAGAAGTACAAAGTGTTAAGCATCACTAGCCATCAGAGAAATGAAAATTAAAACCACACTGAGATTTTATCTAACCACAGTTAGTACCACACTAAGATAACAAATATCACATTTCTGTCGTTAGTTGGTCCTAGATTTTATATAGATACATAAAATTATTTATGTATAGATGGTAGGAAAGTGGAAGGGAGACCGTACAGGGGAATGCAGGGGTCTCATGGGAAGAAGGAATGAGAGAAGGGAAACTCTTAAGGAATGGGTGGGCATTTCAGAGTACACTTTATGTGTGCATAAAAATGTTCATATATAACTCAGGTTCATATAATAAAACCATTTTACAGGGAACCTGCCCTTCCTTATCTCCAACAGATTAACTTATTTGTACAACTCCCGCATACATTGGAAAGTAGTTTCGGTTCCTAAGAGTGAAATGAATAGTTCATCTGATGAGATTACAATCACACCAGCAGCAACAGGGCTCCCGTAGTTCTACGCCCTCACCTTAGACTTGAACTTGTCTGCCCAGCTCCAGCTGTTCCTCCGTTTGGCCTGCCTGAATCACAAAATGACCTGCACTCCTTCTGGCGTGCGTTTGTGAAGATGGTATTTTCGACCGTGTTACATGTCCACTCTGTTCTAAGTGCTATGCTTTTCCCTTTCCTGACATCTCCAGTAAGACAGTGTCACTAGACTTTCTTCAGCTGGCCTGAAAGCTAACAGCAGTCTTGCCTGAGGAGAGCTCTCCTCCGGGCTTCCTAAACTTTTGCTTTTGTGCAGCCTGCTAGTGCCCTGCTCCTCTCCGCCTTCTTAGCCAAGCCAAGGGAACCCGACAGGATGCCAGGACACTTAGGCTTCTTCCCTAGGGAGTTCAGTGGCTAAAGACCCAGCAGGGTAGGCCACCCCACCAGGCTTTCCAGCTAGGTAACTTGGTGTTCCCTCATCAGAAGGACGCCAAGTGCCAGGCCCCTGTTCACAGTCCCTGCCTTCTAAGTCGGCAGGTAGCACATTCTCGTAGTCATTAGAGTCTTCACTTGACCGCTCTTCTGCCTGTGCCACCTCACTGTCCTCACTCAGCATAGATGGCTGGAATGCCATATAATACACGGAGGACAGGGCTTTCCAGACGGGGTCCCCATGATCCATATTTGAAGACGTCACTTCTTCCCGAGTCTGCAGCTGGCTTCTGCTGGTATCTGCTGATGGGACATTTTCATAATCTCTGCAGCACTGAAGAACCACGCTGGGCTGATGCTCTTGGATGTCCTCTAGATCCAAAGCTGTCATATTGACGTAGTCATTTGAAGTCTGAGATGAATCTTCGCCATCACTGAGGGAATCACTGCGCTTACTTCCTGGAGCCCACAGAGCAGTGTGGTCAGTGGCAGCTCCAGAGCCTGCATGCCCTGCTTCAACAAACTCCAGCTTCTGGGCACTGGGAAGACCAAAGTGACTTTCAGGAGTGCTTCTGGGAGCCTCACTGGTCTCCTCTGCTGTAGGGATATTGACATAATCATTTGACTCCCTGGAAGAAATGCTGGAGTCATTTCTGGAGGTTCTGACACTGTCGTAAGGTGCTGAGGGGGCAAGGTACCCACACATCTGGGGCACTGTGCCATTGTCATAGATGCCTACTGTGTACGCCACAGCATGCACAGAAGCTCTGTGTATCTGAAGGGAGCTGAGTGCCTGGGAGGCCTGCAAAGAAGAAGAGAAAGTGACAGGATAGGACCAGAAATAGGGACACAGCTACTCTTCCTCCCTGCACTGCCTGGCATCACCATCCCTTCCTTCCATCCTCTGGCTTAGAGCTGAGCTCCAAGCCAGGGATTCACACTGCAAGGCTTTGGGTGCCAGGTATGCGTGAAGTGGGCTGAGTATAAGCAAAGCAGTGCTCAGTGGTAGAGTACTTGTGCAGCACACGCAAGGACCTAGGTTCAGCCCTTAAGATCGCAAGCACATTCAGTAAAACAGTGGCTGTAAAGTAAAGAAAGCCAGCTTACAAACCACAATCCCAGAGAACCTAGACAACAATGCGGACTCTAAGAGAGACTTACATAGATCTAATCTACATGGGAAGTAGAAAGTAGAAAAAGACAAGATCTCCTGAGTAAATTGGGAGCATGGGGACCTTGGGGGAGGGTTGAAGTGGAGAGGCGGGGGGGGGGAGTAGAGAAAAATGTAGAGCTCAATAAATATCAATTAAAAAAAAAAAGAAAAACAGTGGCTGAAGTGAGATGTCAAATCACAGCAGATTTTGGCTGCGGTGGTGGGGGAGAAGCCAATGGGTGAGGAGAGGGACACACACAGTAGAAAGCGCCCTTCACCATTGCACACTGGAGGGACAGTGCATGGCCTGAGAGTGCAAATCCCAGCTTGGCCACTCTGTGCTGAGTAAGTCCTAAAGTCTTCCTTTGGCACCTTCATTTCCTAGTCTGTAAACTGAAGATTGCTGCAATGTCTATGTTATAAGGTTTTTGTGAATGGTCGAAGGATTACTACGC
Source organism: Ondatra zibethicus (assembly GCA_004026605.1). Classification (NCBI taxonomy): domain Eukaryota; kingdom Metazoa; phylum Chordata; class Mammalia; order Rodentia; family Cricetidae; genus Ondatra; species Ondatra zibethicus. The sequence continues at coordinate 101,838 of PVIU01001335.1, read as the reverse complement.
ATGAAGTGTTGAGAACAGTGTTAGCATATAGAAAATACTAGCAATGAAGGATTCTGGTTTCTTGGACTCCAAAATTTTCAAGAAAGCTTGTGGACTTTTTTTTTTTTTTTTTTTTTTTTTTTGGTTTTTCGAGACAGGGTTTCTCTGTGGCTTTGGAGCCTGTCCTGGAACTAGCTCTGTAGACCAGGCTGGTCTTGAACTCACAGAGATCCACCTGCCTCTGCCTCCCGAGTGTTGGGATTAAAGGCATGCGCCACCACCGCCCGGCAGCTTGTGCACTTTTAATGGGAAACCCCTTCCCCCTTTTTTGGGGACAAGGTCTTCCTCTGTTGCTCACACTCTTCAGGAGCTTATTACATAGCCCAGGCTGGCCTTCAGCTTATGGACAATTCAGCTTTAGTCTTTTGAGTGCTTTTGCAGGCATAAAGTTCCATTCCAAAGTACTAGTTTTATTTTATTTATTTTTTGTTTTATTCATTTTGAGACAGGGTCTCACTAAGTAGCTTTGGATGTCCCGGAACTCTCCATGTAGACCAGGCTGGCCTCAAACTCACAGAGCTCCACCTGACTCTGCTTCCTAAGTACTAGGATTCAAGGCATGTACCACCACACCCCGTGCTATCAGTTATTAAATGTTGGCAACTGATTAAATATGGTTTTTGTTGTGAGACAGGGTTTCACTGTGTAGCCCTGGCTGTCCTGGAACTCACTCTGTAGTCGGGGCTGGCCTCAAATTCAGAGATGCCACCTGCCTCTGCCTCCCAAGTGTTGGAATTAAAGACATGTGCCACTGCTGCCCAGCTCAAAATGTTTTTCAAGCACTACAGAACTCAAACAGATCCACAAGTTAAAGACAGATTCCCTCAGGGACCACTCAAACTTTGGCAATGGAGTTTACTTTCATCTGCCCTTTTTCAGATACTCCAGGAAGCCATAGGTCAATGAATAGGGAGAAGAGACCATTCTTTAATGTGGCTTCCTGGGAACCTAAACACCTGAGCAACAGCAGCTTCTCCATCTGTAACCTCCCCGCTGAGCCAAGAACCATCCCTGACTCAGAGCAACTGACATCTATCAAACATACTGACCATGAAAACCACCATCCTGATTTTAGAGGAGTCTCTGGACCAAGCCGCCTTCAGATTTCTTAGGAGTCAACTTCAGAGCCAGATCACAGGACATATAGGATACCGAAGGTAAACTGCTGGGAGCTGCTGGCAGCAGCGGCTTTGCCAGAGGCCACAAGAATATTCAAGCAGAGAGCAACTGAGAATTCAGGTGTCAGCCCACCAGATGACTAATTCTCCAATGGAGGAATCTTGCTAAGCAAGGCTTCCGGGACCACAGACTCTGGACCGGTTGCTTCTGTCTGTAGTTCTCACACGTGCTACTATATTCTTCCCTAAAAACAGCTGTGAATATTTTCCCCACTGCTGTGTGTTTGTCTCATGAATATAGTTCATCTACTCGGCATACATATATCTGTGGATGATCAGAAAGATAATTTCTGCTTAACTGTATAACTCTGATGAATAGAAATAATAATAGGATATTTTTCATACTTCAAGCTGACATAGGAAAATTGCAATAGTTTCAGTTACAAAGACAGCTTTTTACACATTTATCTGACTTTAGACTTCAGAGCAAATCCAAAAGAGATTAGTTGCCCCTAGAGACGAATTGCCCAAGGGGAGGTTCCCAGTTGTCTGTTTGTTGAACCAAAATCAGGCTGATAACATTGAGACATAATACCCTACAGTAATTGAGTTTCTGCATGAACTCCTGGCCTCAGTTGTGATGCCATAGTCAAGGTTCAGTCAACTAACTGTTTATTGTTTAAGTCCTGAGTTTCAATGTCACTCTCTGGGAACCCTGACCCCTTAGAGCTATGTGCTTATTTTACTCTCCACGCCTGACCAATGTGACATTCCAAGCCTGAGAGAAACCGTGCGATTCCTTATGTGTGTCAGAATGGCTCTGCTCTTATTTGTTTACTCAAATAAAGTTATGTCCTTGAAAATGTAATTCATATTTTGTCCAGAGTTTGTTCAGGGAGGAGTGAATGGATGAGTGATGTAGAAGAGAGATGTAATTATGTGTGACGAAATGGAACAGACTAGAGAGAAGATGTGTGTGTAGAGGAGGGATGTGAGTGTAGGAGAGAGGGATGCATGTAGAGTGGAGATGTATCTGTAGGAGAGAGATGTGTGTGCAGGAGAGAGGGATGCATGTAGGGTAGAGATGTGTATGTAGGAGAGAGATGTGTGTGCAGGAGAGAGGGATGCATGTAGGGTAGAGATGTATATGTAGGAGAGAGATGTGGGTAAACAGAGATGTGTGGCGAGAAGAGATGCAGTGGCTGAGAAGGGCTGTGCAGAGGGATGAGTAGCTATGTAGAAGAGAGCTATGTAGCGAGAAGGGGCAGTAGCTGTGTAAATAAGTGTGTAAACAGAGATATGCAGAAATGTGTGTAAAGACATGAGGTGCTATGTAGGACAGAGATATAACTATGTATAGAGATATGTGGCCTTGTAGAAGGTAGGTGTGGCTGGGGAGAGAGATGTACGCATGTAAAGAGAGACATGTAACTGTTTGTAAAGAAATGTAGCTATGCCAGACGATGGTGGCACACTCGGGAGGCAGAGACAGGAGGATATCTGTGAGTTTGAGGTCAGCCTGGTCTTCAGAATGAGTTCTAGGACAGGCTCCAGAGTAGCAGAGAAACCCTTTCTCAAACCCCCTCAAGATGACTCGGCAGTTAGGAGCACTGGCTGCTCTTTCAGAGGACCCAGGTTCAGTTCTCAGACCCACAGGGTGGTTCACAACTGCCTACAACTTCAGTTCCAGGGGATCTAGTGGTCTCTCTCAACCTCCCTGGGCAACAGGCACACACATGGTGCTCATAAATCTATGCAGGCAAAACAATATAATAAAATAAGGTGTAAACTTTTTGTTTTAAAAGATAGGTTTAACCAGGCGGTGGTGGTGCACACCTTTAATCCCAGCATTCGGGAGGCAGAGGCAGGCGGATCTCTGTGAGTTCAAGGCCAGCCTGGTCTATAAGAGCTAGCTCCAGGACAGGCTCCAAAAGCTACAGAGAAACCTTGTCTTGAAAAACAAACAAACAAACAAAAAAGATGGGTTTAAAGTGTGGTTGAACACTAATGACGTTGTTGAAATAGCTACGGCTTCCTGGAGTGACCACTCTGAATGGAGCAACATTTATTGGGACAAACAAATTGTCATGTTTTTATTAAAGTCATCACTTTCAGTTCTAACATCACACACTTGAGTGCATGTGTCTTTCTTAAAATCCTAAGTGCTGGCTCCTCCCCTAACCCCTCTCTTGGATGATATTCCTATGCAGTCTAGGCAGGCCTCGAACTCACAACGCACTTCAGTCCAGCCTCTAATTGTCAAACTGTCCTCAGCTTCATGAGAGCTGCATTACAGGAATGTGTGACCACACTAGCCATAAGTTAAACAGTTATTTCTCTTCTTTTGTCCATAGGAAGTTCTTCAGGGTGTATGCCAAAGGACACTCAAATGCTTGAAAACCAGAAGCGAGCCAAACCCCATTCCCTCCCGCCCTCTGCCATGCTCTTGGGACTTTACCTTTTCCCTTGGCTCTTACCTCTTGCTCATGGCTGTCAGAGTCTCTGGAGAGGAGGCTCTCAGTGCTGAAGCCATTCGACTGATGTCTCCCTGCAACAACCAAATGAATCCTGAAGACAGTGGGCTTCAGAGTGCTTTCGCCCCAATATCTCTGCTAGCAGATGAATGGGGGTCTTGTGGTACCTGTGAGAACCTGGAATGTCTGGTAGTCTGTGGTTAAGATGGTCAAAGTTACAGGATGACACTCTGAGACCTGAACGCATTTTCAGGCCTGCCTGTGGAGAACTCCCCATCCCTTGCTTACGAGGTCTTACTCATGTCTTCACCACCTATGACGTAGCTGGCTTTCCTCTGTTGCCTAAAACCGGCTGACCCCCGCTCTCTGTTCAGAGTTCCCACTGGAGGTGCAGACTACTGAGTGTTATTCCACAGCCTGGATACTTGGAGAAAGTTGCTTCTGAGTGGTGAGAGGTGCATCTTGGGAGCCTAAGTTCAGAATGTCAGGACTCCATAGATTAGGGCAGTGTTTTACAACCTTCCTGATGCTGAGATCCTTTAATACAGTTCCTCATGCTGTGGTGACCCCCAATCATACAATTATTTTCGTTGCTACTTCATAATTGTAAATTTTCTACTGTTATGAATCATAATGTAAATATCTGCTATGTAGGATATCTGATACGAAACCCCTGTGAAAGGGTCATGACCCACAGGCTGAGAACAGGTAGATTAGGAGAAACTTACCCAACTCTGCCTGCTGCTGGGGCAAGAAGTCATAAATATTTTTGGCTCTCTGCCTGGGCGGAGGCAGAGTCAGCGATGGAGCTACTTGGAAGTAAGGAACTCTCCCTGAAAGGCAAGGGTAGGATAGGATCAGCACGCAGAGCACAGGGGCTCTCAGGATGTGTAGTCCCCAACCTCACCAGGTGTCATAAAAGATACATTTCTAATTCAGTCCAAGGACAAGAAATTCAGTGGACAGAGTCAGGAAAAGGAAACTGGGCGCAAGGATACCAAAGCTATGTCTTCTCGATATCACTTAGATCCACACTATGGCCACAGCTTAGGACCAGTGTCAGGAAAGGATACAGGATTCCAGAGAGGCATCTTCTGATTAGAAAATGCCCCAGGGTTTAAACACCAGGCTGGAAGACTGATCCTACGACATCTCAACTGAAGACAAGCATGGGACTCACGCTTCTTCCGTTTGTTCCAGTGCCACAGGATACAGGCAACCATGATGACCAGGAGGATGCCCAGGAGTGCCAGAAAGCCGGGAAAGATGCTGGTGGTCTGGCCTTTCTTTCTAGGAGGAAAACCAGGTGGTCATGCCCCAGGTGGCTAGGATTTGGGCTTGGGTATGTTGGAGAAGACTTCTTTCAGGAGATAGAGCCCAAATGATACCAGGTAGGAAGTAGAGGGCAACCACAACTGAATCTTAGCTGATTCCCCTGATGGCCAGATGCCCCTTTGTGCTTAAACATCCTTGAAGCTGGTTAAGGCACCCAGATGTTTTCCCACACATGTGCACCCGAAAGACTGATGCTATTGTGTTGTTATGCATTATGGTTTTGACATCTCCCACCTTTGGTAGGGATCATTAGAAGAAATACTCTGAAAGGGAGACCTGGTCCACCCTGATTTGGGCAGAGAGGAGGGTCACAGAGGTCACTGTGGTGAAGCCACCTACCTCATACATATCTATAAAAGTTCCTTTTCAATTAACAGCACAGTACTCATTGATCTATTCCTTGCCTTGAGGCACTCATCCCAATCTCTCCTTGGGGTGTTTGCTTTGCTTATCTTTGTGAAATAAACTTTGGTTTAAATTGTATATGTCTCTTGCTTGTAGTCTTCCCTTCAAGAAGAGGCCCTTGCCTAGTAACACAAAGATTTAGAATGGGGGAGCCAGACAAATGATGTTAAGGTGGAGGGGACAAACTGGAATAAGAGAAAGTCATGTCTGGGACTTGGAGAGATGGCTCTGTGTTTGGGATTTGTCTGCTGCTCTTCCAGGATCCTGGGGTTCAGTTCCCAGAATCCACTGGTGTCTCATAACCTTCTGTAACTCCAGTTCCAGGGGAGTCAACGCCTCTGGCCTCTGAGTGTACAGACCCACGTGCCCGTGCACACACACATGCAACTATACATAACTAAAAAGAATAAAAAAGGCCAGGCAGTGGCGGCACACTCCTTTAATCCCAGCATTCAGGAGGCAGAGGCAGGTGGATCTCTGTGAGTTTGAGGCCGGCCTGGTCCACAAAGTGAGCTCCGGACAGCCAGGGCTGTTACATAGAGAAACCCTGTCTTGAAAATACTACTACTGCTACTAGTACTACTACTACAAAGAATGGAAAGAAAGTCAGTTCTGAACATTAACTTCATGGAGAAAGGAGTTTTACACATGGGAAAGGGAGCCATCCCTTTGAATGTCTACCACGTTCTAGGGGCTTGCATACAAAATTTATTATTTAATCTTCACAAAGCTCCTATCCTGCTCCTATCTGTCCCTAAGGATCCTGAGACCAGAAAGGAAAAGTAACAAAGCCACGATCTCAAGCAGGTACAGAGACGGAGGAATAAGCGTCTGGGCTGGTTGAGGCCAGAGAGCATTCTTTTTCTGCTCTCACACTATCTGCAAACTTCCAAACATCTGGCCCGGTGTCCCCTCATTCCTGCTTCCAGGATTTTCTGGCTTGCTGGGAGAGGATTACTCAACTCACAATCAGGGAGTGACTCTGTGACAGAGTCCAGCTTGCTTGAACTTGAGTAACCCCTAAATGTAGAGCTGGTCTCTAAGCAACACTAGACTGTTGGGTGAAATTTAACCAGCACTAGCTTTGCGTAGCTTTGTGATTGTCTGCCAGGGCACAGTTGTGGCTCTGCTTGGGTACTGAAATGCATCCAGATGATTGCAACAGCAGGCAGCCACACCCACTCTAGCAGGAAGTAGGCAGTGGAAGTATAGCAGGAACAAGCAGCTGACCCTCAGATATTAAAACCAGGTCATACATGGAAAGATTTTGTCTTCCTGAGTTCTGGAATGATTGACCCAATTTTCTATTGGCCATTTCTCTTAGGTTGTCCAATAGACATCTCAAACCAAAACCAGACGGACTCCCGTTCTGCATCCCACCCTCTAGCAGTACAATCTAAACCCTTGACACCACTCCTGACTGGCTCTTCTTTCATGCCCTACTTCTAGTTAATCAGCTTTGCCCTGGGCAAGGGCATCTGCTTCAAGCCCAGCCACCTCTTGCGCTCCCATCGCCACCACCGTGGCGTAAGTCAACATGAGTTCCAGGTGGACTTTTGCAGTGCTCACCTCCCTGGTGGCTCTCCTGGCTTTCACTCATGGCTTCAACACGCCGTGCTCACCCATGGACTAGTATTGTAAAGAGCAAGTCACACCACGCCTCTCCTCCACTGGGAATCTCCCACGGCTTTCCGTCATACTGGCAGTGAATCTCTAGTCGGTACTCAGTGAGGATTTTTTGGGCTAATGTGATCTGGCTTCTCCTGATTAACTTCTGGGTCTGCTTCCAATACCTTTACCTCTGATGCTGACCACCATGCCCTCTTGCTGCTCCTGCCCATGTGAAGACTAGTTCTAGCTCAGATCTACCTCCCCTGTAGGTACTCAGAATGGCCAAGTTCCTCATTTCATTTAAGTCTCTTCTACAGTGTTGTGATCTCCTTAGAGGGATCGTCCCTTGCCAGGCTCATTAGTCACAGTTTTCTTACTCAGTTCTATTTCCTCTTTCAAGCCCTTCTGGTTGACTGATAGTACACAGTACCTGGTTATCTCTTTGCTATCAAATATCTCCCCTGACTGTGAGCTCTAAGAAGTCATGGACTTGTCTATATTGTTCATTCAGCATCTCAAACAGCACCTCTGATGTATAATGGAAGTTTAATGAGTATTTGTTCAATGATATCTGAATGAAGTAATAAGTGAATGAGCACAGAAATGGTTTTGAAGATAATACAGTCATTGTGGAAAATGACTTATGGTAATTATCCCCAAAACTAAAAAAAGAACCACCATATGCTCTGCTAGTCCCGCTGCTAGATCCATGTTCAAAGCAAATGAAAGCTGTGTGCCTGGGCCCCATCCTCATTAGAGTAGTTTGTACTGTCATGCTCACTACAGCAAAATTCACAAGAGCCAAATGTGGAATCAGTCTGGGCATCTATCAACAGATGGATGGGTAGAGAGGGAAGACGGTCCTGTTGTTTGTGACAAGGTGGACGGACCTGGAGGACACAGTGCGAACTGAACAAACTCAGGAGCAGGTAGATACTTACTGCATGCTCTCACTTGCATGTAGAACCGAAAAAGACTCAACTCAAAGAAGTAGGGAGTAGTAGAATGGTGGTCACCAGGAGTGGGGAGAGAGGGGGTCCCAGAGATGTAGGTCAAAAGTTGGGTAGAAGGAAGAAGCTCAACATGGCAATGTTAAAAATTGTGTATTCTTGAACATTCCTTAAGGAGTTATTTGAAGTATCCTCTCCTAAAAAAATGCATTAACTAATACATATTTACCTAACTCAACTTAGCCACTGACAAAGTCTACGTATTTCAAAACAACATGCTAAACGTGACATAAACATACAAATTTTATTTTCTAATTACAAAGTGAAAAAGAAAAAGGAAACAACAACAAAACAAAAGGCAACTTAAGAAAGCAATAGTTTCCAGAGTCAGTGAGCTGACTCAGTGGGGAAAGGCACCCGCTGTCAAGCCTGGCGCTCTGAGCTTGATCCCTGAGACCCACATGGTGAAAGGAGAGAACCAGTTCCTGCAAATTGCCCTCTGACCTCTCTACCCTTCCACCCACTCCCCAAAATGTGAAAAAAAAAAGGAGATAGTTTTGGGAGGGTGCTTCAGGCTTCAACAATGAATATGAACTCATTCTTCTTCAGCACCTGTGTTTTACCTGCAAGGGGCATGGATTTACTCTGGTAATAATATTGAAATTTTCTGGCTGGGCGGTGGTGGTGCACGCCTTTAATCCCAGCACTCAGGAGGTAGAGGCAGGCGGATCTCTGTGAGTTCGAGGCCAGCCTGGTCTACAAAAGCTAGTTCCAGGACAGACTCCAAGGCTACAGAGAAACCCTGTCTTAAAAAAAAAAATAGGAAATTTCTAAAACTACAGCAATTGAAAAAAATATCCTTTCATTGGGTTTTCCTTTTATCAGAACCTTGAAATTCATGCCCACTAATATTTCTGAAGTCTTAACACCTGACAGACACTTTACTTTTGTTTATCTGAGATTGAGAACTTCAGAGGTGAATTTACATCCACGATTAGTTCTGTGAGATCCCATGTCCTAAAACTTTATCACTTTTATCCTATATTTCCCACTCATGACGAGGTTTTAGGATCTAAAAACTCATTGCTGGGGAATTAGAACTTTGGTTTCTATCATGGCAGAATAAGAGATTAGAAAGATTGAGTTCAGGGCCTTTGAGAGGTAGGAAATCCAATCAGAAATTCAACCATCAATCCCTCTTCCTTCCCCTTCCCCATCTCCTTTCTTCCCTTCCAGCATCCCTGAGCAAATGGCTCTGGGCTCAAAGTTTGCTGGTCCTAATGGACCCAGACCTGTACTGAAGGTATGGCAGCTCTGCCAGGTTAGCCCATTCCTGGGCATCAGGGGACAGTGGAGATCACTTCACAAAGCACTCACCCTTCCTGGCTGCCAAGAGTCCTCTGCAAAGTGCTGGGCCAGGAGTTCCTTCTTGTGACATCTGGTGGGGCTGGGGTGGTATACATCCCTGGAACCTCTAGGGGCTTGGCAGCTTCTAAGTCTTCTCGGGGTCAGAATTGACTAGTCTCTATGGCTGCCCTTTCCTTGGCTCTTTCTAAGTTGCTGATTCAGAGGGAAAAAAGGCAAATTGGTATGTATTTTGCATACAACCACCTTTTTAAGAAAAAGGAAAAAAATAGATAAGAATGACAAAAAATTCTCCAAATCTCCATGTTTTCTCGAATGTATCACTTTTTACTCTTGAAATTTCTTACTTATTTATTTAGATAGTGTTGCATGTATCTCAGACTAGCCTGGGACTGCTATGCAGCCCCTCATGGTGGGTTTCATGTATGTCAGGCTAGCCTAGAACTCTTTATGTAGCCAAGACATATAGCTGAAGATGACCTTGAACTTCTGATCCTTCTGCATCTACTTCCTTAAAACTGGGATTTACAGGTTTGTGCCACCATACTCTGTATATACTAGGGCTGGAACTCCGGGGCTGTGCGTACACACATACGTAGGCAAGCACTCTACCATGAGACCCAGCCAGTCTTCCTAGATTGTATTCACCAAAGTTCTCACATACAAAACAAAGTTTGTTTTTTGTTTTTCTTTCTGAAGATGCTAATCTTCTGTTCTAGAACTTTCTCCCAATGGACTCCCTTTTTTGGGATGGTGTGATGGCCCTGCAGGCAGAGGTTGTGCTTGCTGCCAACCTGATGACCTAAGTTTGCCCCCATTACCACCTTCAATGTGGAAAGAGAGAACCATTTCCCACAATGTCCTCTGATCTCTCTCTCTCTCTCTCTCTCTCTCTTTCTCTCTCTCTCTCTCTCACACACACACACAATCACACCATAAATAAATTTACTACTATTACTAACGACAACAACAATAATAAAACCCAAACCTCCCTACCTTCACCTGAAATTCCAGGCTGAGTTGGTACAAGGTTCAAAAGCATCAGGTTTGGTTTGGTTTACTCGGGGTGACCAGTGCCCACTGCAGAAAGTCAGCTGTCTCTCGTCCAGGTGTTGATGCTCCCAGTGTGAAGTGGCTGGGGTGGCTCTCTAGTTTCTGCCTGTTGGTGGGAACATGAAGGGCACGGGGAACAAACTACCCAGAGGATCTGTGAGAAACTCTTTTTCCTCCAACCCCCAGAGCAGAATGGAAAGAGTCGCTGACAGGAAGCACCTCCACCAGCGTGCTAATGAGGCCCAGGGCACAGGAAATGCTCAACTCTCCACAGGCGGCAGGAAACCCATCTTCAGCCCCGTTGCTCCCCAGAGGCACTCTGGCATCTGGGGCACACATGGTTAAAGAGGGCCAGGGAGTGAGAGATTTGATTGTTGACTGTTTTCTAAGTGTTATAAGCTTCCAGGGTTAAAATCTGGAGGTTTAAAATAGTTCGCTCATTGTTGACTATTTTTACTTATTTATTCTTATTACATATATTTAGCATGTCTGCACACATGCAGTGGCACTTGTGTGGAGGTCAGAAGACACTTGGGTGAGTTTGTTCTCTCCTATTATATGGGTCTCAGGAATCAAACCCCCGTCATAAGAGTTTGAGGCAAGTGAACCATCTTGCTGACCCTTTCTGTTTGGTTTTGAGGCAGATCTCACTTCATAGCCCAAGGCAGCTGAACACATGTCATAACCCAGAAAGATCAGAAGTTTGAGGTTGTCTTCAGCTATATATCTTGGCTACATAGAGTTCTAGATTACCCTGAAATATGTGAAACTTTACATGAATATATAGCAAGGCCAGGCTAGTTTAAGATACAAGCAACCCTATCTAAATAACCCTCCTGTCTTAATGTCCCTGGTGATCGAGTTACAGGTGTGGGCCAGGCTTGGAACTCAGAATAGTTCTTTTCTTTTTCTTTCTTTCTTCTTCCTGTGTGTGTGTGTTTTGTTTGTTTTTTGAGGCAGAGTTTTTCTGTGTAGCCCTGGATATCCTAGAACTCACTCAGTAGACCAGGATGGCCTTGAACTCAGAGATTCACCTGTCTCCGTCTCCTGAAGTCTGGGATTAAAGGTGTGCACAATCACCACCTGTCTTTCTTTTCTGCTTTTCTTTCTCTTCCCTTCTTTCCCTTTTCTTCCCTTCCCTCCCCTCCCCTCCTTCCTTTCTTCTTTTCTTCCTTCTTTGAGACACAGTCTCTCTACATATTTCTCACCATCTGTATTTCTCTTATGTAGACCAGGCTGACCTCAAAGTCACAGAGATCCTCCAGCTTCTGTGCACCACCACGTCTGGCTTTCGAATGGTTCTCAGCAGGTCCAAACAGCACTGGGAGTAGTTATTTAGAGCAGAGTGCAGATCTGGCACCTGCTTGTGGTTCAGTGGGTGGACAGGCTTTATAAATAGATGCTCTGCAGGTGACAGCGCTAGAGGCCGTCTGTGTTTCACACTTTGACGACCTCTGTTCCGGTGTCATGGTGGGAATGGAACCGGGCCTGGGCTGCAGGGCCTCTGGAAGCTGTTTCTTTCTCAGGACTCAGGGCTTCTGGTGAGGTGCTATCTGCTGCCAGCTTGGGTCTTCTGTAGTCCAATGTCAGTGCTGGGTAGCCTCCGATTTCAGGCGCCAGTGGGTTCCTCCCCAGCACTGACCTGAAGGTCCCAAGCTTAGGAGAATGTTCCAAGTTTGTTTCTAGTTTAATTCCCCTTCTGTTTGCTCCACATATGTTCCGAAGAGTGAGGAGAGCACGCAGAGAGCCTCTCTAACTCTGCTTCTCAAGCCAGGTGGAGCTCCAGGAAAATGAAAGGGCTGACGCCATCAGTGCCTTTGTCACCAGGCCTCTCCCTGACCTCTTCCCAATGGACACTGGAGTCTTTGACTTCCAGAGCCCAGACAAGTCCTAGCTCTCCCAGGTTCCCAGGAGGCTGCAGACTAGTCCTGTAACTGGCAGGAAACCCTGCCATGCCAGGCTCTCACCATCTTCCCTCTGGGGAGCCTGCTTATCCCGAAACAGATGGTTTGGTGGCAGTTGGCTCCAGGGCTGGAACCCAAGTCTCTGCCTACATTTCTTTCAGGTCTGAATAAAAATTAGGATTCCTCACTAGATCTCTTGCACTAGAAGGTAGGTGGCCAGGCTACCCTTGTGAACCATTGGAGACTATGGCGCGAGCTGGGTGAGCCAGGACCGTGAGTGGGGCCTCCAGGGAAGGCAGGTGGAGCTGACTGATAAGAACTGAAAAAGCATTGCCCTTTGTGTCTAATCATCTTTTGTTTGCCCAGTCTGCGGCAGCCAGACCAGCATTCCCTCCTGGTGTTCCATGATGCCTGAGGGAAGCCACCTCAGGAATTCTCTGGCTCCATACCCTCCACTATCCTGCTCTCCTTCCCTTCCACAAGTCAAGTCTGGCTAAGAAAGTGGGCTTACTTTCTCAGAAATAAAGGAAGTAAACCACTTATTTCTGATAAACGAGGTGATGCATGTTTTAAATTGGATTCTTTTCGTGTTCCTTGAAACCTCTCAAAATCATTTTAGGAGCTGAGAGTGACATATGACTATAAACTATTAGGACTTGCTTACTTTTTTAGGCAGGGCCTTGCTAAGTACCCCATGTTACCCTTGAACTCTCAATCTTCTTATACATGTCCTGCCATACTAGGTTTAGATTGGTTTGAAATAGATTCAATTTATGTATATTGGTGAGCAGAGACTTTTACTTTATTTTGTTTCGTTTATTTGTTTGTTTATTTTGAGATACCAACAGTCCTGGCTGTCCTGAAACTCACTTTGAAGGCCAGGCTGGCCTCGAACTCACAGAGATGCACTTCCATCTGCCTCCCAAGAGCTGGAATGAAAGGCATGTGCCACCACTGAGCAAAGATTCTTGATGGAGATGGAGGGTTGCATGCTAAGTCATTAATGCCTCCAATGCCAGAATCTTTTTAGAAGTCCTCCTCAGTGATTGGAAGTGTCACCCCAGCCCCTGGCCTGGGAGTTGCCTTGGGCCAGATTCTACCTCCAGACTCCAACTCCCAGCCTGCCAAGCACTGATCCCTCCCTGGGGTGGGTCAGGACCACTCCCACAGGCTAGTTAGGCTGCTGGGGGGACACATACATGGTCTTTGGGGTTTGCATGGACTCCTCTCCCTACCATGCTGTCCCAGTCCACCCGGGATTGTGGCATTTATTAAACATGGGCATTTTGATTTGGTCTAATTTGGTTTGATTGGAGTTCTTTGCGCTGGCAGAGAGGCTCTTCTTAACACTCAGGAAGACACAAGTTCTAGTCAAACATCAACAGGGTTTAGATTCTAACCACCCAGAGGATCCTGGAAGCTCATCTTCTTTTTTTGTGGTATTTTTTTAGATGTAAGCTGGCAACAGTAAAAGTTCTTACATAATATTGTTGTGAAAATTAATTGGACCACTAATGAAAACTGTCAGACTCAGTACTACACACACACACACACACACACACACACACACACACACACACACACACGAGCTCATTGCTTGCTGTTATGGTGATACTAATCTCATTCTCTTATATGAACTGCCCCCATTGCCCTCCACCCTCAGAGTTACCTTACTTCTTAAACACAGGGCATTCTTGTAATCACAGTTCCTGGGAGACTGAGGCAGGAGGATTGAGGGTTTGAGGCAAATAAAACACCCACAACTCCCTCATCCCATATTTTTGAGGCATTGCTCACTGAGGGACCCACTCTTAGGTCCTGCCCTGGCACGGTGGCAGGTCTGGATGACCACTCCCTTTTGGGTACATATATTACACATAGACCCTAGTAATCCTCACAGTGCAGTGGGTGCGCAGGTATCTTCATTTTACCAGCATTTTAAAAATTATTTTGTAAAATTCCAGTACAGTCCTATCTGAAACTCTGTGCTGGTCCTTTCTGGCTTAGAGGCCTTCAGGAAACTATAACTTTCTTCTCTGAACTCTCACTGCTCAGATTGTTACAACCATCAAATCCTATTTTTAGAGAACAAAATGATAATAATGTATTTGTTTTTTGTTTTATTGTTTGTTTGTTTGTTTATAAAAGGAAAATGTGGCCCAAGAATTACCATCTCTGTGAGCCTTCCCTCTAAAGACTTGGGCATTCTTCTGTCTTGCTCATGTTGTGGGGACTGCTGCCTTTGATGTGCATCTGTTTCCCTGAGTGGTCTCTGAGGCCCTTGGGGCAGGAGAATGGAATCTCTTTCTGGTCTAAGGTCAGGGAGTCACCTCACAGAGCTACCTGGGACTCTAGTTTTCTTGCAGCTGAGTTTGTGATCCACAATGTGATGGTTGAGACACTGGGCTTTTCCTTCTTCCTGCTGGGCACTCTTCTACCATGGGACGGGGGCAGTGCCGCCCTCACAGGAAGGAGGCCGGGCTCTTGTGGCTGGTCTTTGCCCCACAAAGGTGTTAACAGCAGCTCTTATGTTTCTGGAAAAAAAAATGTCCAAATTGCCTTGTGTGAAAGAATGAAAAACAACCCAAACCAGATTTCCTTTTTTGGAAGTTTTTGGGGCTGGGACAATCTTAGATGACAAGAATACCTCTGTGGAGGCATCCCTTCCCCCTCCCTTGTTCAGTCCCCGGGGCCTTTCCAGTACAGACAGGTCTGGAACAGAACAAGTGCCTTCCTTTTGAGCTAAAGATGTGAGAAAGCCAGGCAGTTCCCTCCCTTCTCCGCTCCCCACCTCCACTCCACCCCAAACCTTTGAGCAAGCAACTTGAGGAACTTTCAAAGGTAAGAACCAAGGCCAGGCTGGAGGTGGTCCCTGCCCACTCACAAAGACCAGGCCCTGATGGGGGAGGTGCTTGGTATTGCCGACAGATGAGAAAGTTCCAAGGACAGAACAGGTCTCTGCCTTCTTGGTTTTTCTGGGATTTTCGATCCAGCAGCCTCTACAGTGTCCCTAGAGACCTACCAGCCTGAGAGCCACACATCAGTGGTGATCAGGTGTGTCCAGAGGAAGGAAGCGCTGCTAAGAACAACCTAACTTTTCTTGGTCCCCAAGTTGCAAGTGGCTGGTGACCTTCCTCTAAGAGGACAAGCAGACCCCTTGGGCCCTGCCAGGAAAGGGTGACACCTAGCACAGGAAACTGTGGTAGTCACAGTAGGAATCAGATGGTTGTAGAAGTCTCAGGGGAGGTGAGTGGGGAGCAACACCTGCTTGTGTCCCAGACAGTAAATGTGACAGTAAGAACCAGAAGATAGCAAGTGTAGGTGAAGGCTGTTTTCTGTTTCTTTCTTCTTCTTTTTTAAGACAGACTTCCTTTGTGTAGCCTTGGCTGTCCTAGAGCTAGCTCTGTAGACCAGGCTGGCCTCAGACTCACAGAGATCCACCTGCTTCTGCCTCCCATATGCTGGGATTAAAGGTGTGCGCCACCACTGCCCAGCTAGACTATTTTCTTTGTGCCTCTTGGCAGATGAGTAGAGGCTCCCAGCAATAATGGAAGGGACCAGGATTGGCTCAAGACCCCCAAGACCAAGCTCTCAGCACAAAGGAGATTTATTTGCCCCAAGGGGACAAAGGACAGGGAATAAGCGACAAAGACAGGAGATAGAGGACAAGGGAGAAGGGGAAAGGGGAAGAGATATTTGGGGGAAGGGAGGTGGACAGGTTGGGATCTGCAACAAAGGACTGCATCTGGATAAAAAGGAGACAGATATGGCCGGGCGCACGTCTTTAATCCCAGCACTCAGAGGCAGAGGCAGGCGGATCTCTGTGAGTTCGAGGCCAGTTTGGTCTACAAGAGCTAGTTCCAGGACAGGCTCCAAAGCCACAGAGAAACTCTGTCTTGAAAAACCAAAAAAAAAAAAAAAAAAAAAAGGATTGGGCCTGTTAATTAAGTGAGCCAAAGGGGCTTTTGATTGTAGGGTATCAATGGTTCCATAGTACCTAGATAGTCAGCCTCAGGAGGAGGAATGGGCCAGATAATAGGCCGTGGTGGCTAGCTTTAGGAATGTAATCTAAGGGGTTTTAGTAAGGCAAAGGGAATGGGGGAGAAGGGCAAGGCCTGCAGGAGCCATGTTGTCATGCTCAGGGTGGCTAGAGTCCTTTCAACAACCATTGTGCCGTTTCTTTGACTGGATGCCGCAAACACATGAGGGTGGCATTTCCTTTTTACTGTTTTGTGTGCCATAGGACAATGGCATGGCAATGGGGCTTGGATCTTTCTGTACTCTTGGGAGGTTAGGTCACCCAAGATATGGCTTTCCATTGTCTTCTAGGTCACAGCCACATGACAGATAGTGGGACCCCTTTCAACTGTAGGGTAGTCATTGGACTCTCTATTAAGATCCTCCAATGGGCTTTCGTTGGGCAGAAGCCTCCAGGTTCTGAATCTGCCGTTTCCATTTCCCATGAGTCACTCAGTAACTTAACCTGTGACCTCTTTACAGGCCCCCAAATATATAATATCTCCTGCCTCAGGGCTGACTCTTTAGGGCACCTATTCACTCAGCTCCTTTTAACTATCTCTGGATGGGGTGGGGAGTAGGAGTGGGGGTGGGGCTGGAGAGATGGCTCAGTGGTTAATGAGATGGCCCAGCACCCTCATGGCTGCTCACAACTGTCTGTAACTGCATCCTCACAAAAATATACATGCGGGCAAAACACGAGTGCACATAAAATTCAAAAAAACAACAACAACCCTATTTTTAAAAAAATCAGCCCGCTTCTGGGTGAGTCCACAAATGTCTCTGACACAATGACATGCCCCGACTATTCTGTGGGTCCACAAGTGTCCCCGACACAATGGCATGCCCCGACTATTCTGTGGGCCCACAAGTGTCCCCGACACAATGGCATGCCCCGACTATTCTGTGGGTCCACAAGTGTCCCCGACACAATGGCATGCCCCGACTATTCTGTGAGTCCACAAGTATCCCCGACACAATGGCATGCCCCGACTATTCTGTGGGTTCACAAGTGTCCCCGACACAATGGCATGCCCCGACTATTCTGTGGGCCCACAAGTGTCCCCGACACAATGGCATTCCCCGACTCTGTTTGCCCATCTTATGCTCCCTTTCCCCGTTTACCTCACCTTACGTTCTACCCTGGCCCTAATTACCCCTTGACATGCTCCATATTTGCTTTGTCTCTTCCCCACGAGACTAAATTCAGAGGTCAGGGCCTTGGCTTATTTCAGCTTCAGTGTACACATGCATGGCATGATCAATACTATACTTGTTTACTGAAAGAATGGACCAATGTCCAAGGAGAGGAGACAAGAGTACTATACCCTCTCACTGATCTTGCTGGGCAAAAGCTTGGTCAGTGCCTGAGTTGATTTAGAAAAGAAGTCTCACACTTGAGGGATGCGGAGCATTTGTCTTTGATACAGATGCAGGTGGCTGGGCCCAAGGGGAAGCTGGCACATGTCTCCGCATGCAGTTCAAAGCGCACAATTACGTTGCATTCCGGAGAGATAAAACAGTGGAAGAGAAATTCCATTCAGGCTCCGATAGTTGTTAATAACAGCTAAAGACTAGAGGGGGAATGCAGAGTGTCGAGTTGGAAAGACCCTGAAGCCACCCAGCAAGGGGGGGCAGCAGGGTCAGGATCTGACACAGGCCTTTTAATTCCCAGGCCAGGCTCTTTCCACCTTGCCTCAAGTGGCACCGTGCTTCTCTCGAATTTGTGCCATTCCAGCTGGGTTACAATTCTGGGTTTCCAAATGACTGCTCTTTCTACATCAAATTCCGAAACAGTTTTCCACTCTACTATACAATCAGCTAGACGATGCTATCAACAGTCTGGGCTCCAATCACTAAGTTTTATTAGATTTTATCTGTGCATGGGGAGATACTTGAGGTGTCTAAATTAGGCTCATATCTTCAAACAAACAGCACTGTATATACATATTCATAGTACATACTATACATGTGTATTTATACATGCGCACACACGTGTATACACACACATATACATGTGTTTGTGTGCATATGTGCGTGTGTGTGTGTGGTCCTGTGTACATATGGGTCTATAGAGACCAGAGATCACTCTTGGGTGGTGTTCTCAGCAACCATCCACCTGGTTTTCTGAGAGAGGGTCTCATTATCTCATCATCTGATGCTCACTGGCTGGCAGACCAGTGAGTTCTAGTGTTCTGCCTGTCTTTATCGCTCCAGCACTGGGATTGCAGGAATACATCACTGTGCCTGGCTTTTTCACATGGTTTCTGGGGATGGAACTCTGGCCTTCTTGCTTCCAGGCAAGCACTTTACCAACTTAGCTATCGGATCAGTTCAAATTTTTGTTCAGTTTAGTTTATGTGCATGTGCATATGCCTGATTTTGTGTGTGTGTGTGTGTGTGTGTGTGTGTGTGTGTGTGTATACCCAGGGAGGCCAGAATTTCAGATCCCCTGAAAATGAAATTGCAGGCTGTCGTCCAGATGTCAGTGCTGAGAACCAAACTGGGGTCCTTGGGAAGAGCAGCAGATGCTCTTAATTGTTGAATTATCTTTCTAGTCAGACCCTAGTTTAATGTTTTTAAAGTCATTTTTAAAAGGTTCAGGGGCTGGAGAGATGGCTCAGTAGTTTAGAGCACTGACTGCTCTTCCAGGGGACCCATATTGGATTTCCAGCTCCCACACGGTGGCTCACAAGTAACTGGAACTGAAGTTACAGAGGATCTGACACCCTCACACAGGCACACATGCAGGCAAAATATCAACGCACGTCAAATAAAAATAAATAAAAAGTTTTGAGGTGGCAGTGGCACACATCTTTAGACCCAGCACTTGGAAGGCAGAAGCAGGCGGATCACTGAGTTCAAGGCCAGCCTGGTCTACAGAGCCAGTTCTAGAACAGAGAAATCCTATCTCAACTCCCCCCCCCCAAAAAAAGTACAGCTACTCTGGAGGGCAAAACAAACCAAAAACAAAAGGTGGTGCAGCACTTAAGAGCACTTTTTGCTTTTCCCAGAGGTCCTGAGTTTGAGCTCCAGCACCCATATGCTGGTTCACAACCATCTGGAACTCCTGTTCTAGGGGTTCCACCTTCTTGACCTCCTTGGACACTGGGTACACACATGGTACACATGGATACATGTAGGTGTACATACTCATACACATGAAATAAAATAAATCTAAAAAACAAACAAACCAGGCTGGAGAGATGACTCAGCAGTTAAAAGCACTGGCTGATCTTCTAAAGGTCCTGAGTCCAATTCCCAGCACATGGTGGCTCACAACTGTTGGGTCCAAGGGGGGTTGCTCAAAGATGGGGACAGACCACCAAAGTCTAATAAACCAGAAGCAAACTTTATCCCAGAATCCAGGAAAAAATAAAAAATAAAATAAAAAATCTCTATGGGGCACAAAAAGCTTATCAGCTAGCTGAGACCACAGCCAGAGATGGATTTTGTAAGGCTGTGGCAAAGGCAAAACAATGACAACAAAAGGCAAAACAATGACAACAAAATACATTAAAAAAGAGTTACTGTCTTTGTTAAACACCTGTGCTCCGAATCATCTTTAAGAACTTTCTGATCTTCAATGTATAATTTGAAAAATCACCCGTGTGTCTTGATGACCTTGCAGAGATGGAAAACCCAGGCAGGGAAGAAGCAAAGCTGGATTCAGAACATGCATGGCCTATGCTTCCCACAGACAGACACCATCTTATTCTGTCTTGACCTTTGCTGCTTCAGCTCCCTTCCCAAAGGGCAAGCAGGAGTAGACTCAGCCCTCTTCCTCCTCCCACCTTCTTAGCAGCAGATAGCTCAAAGGGCTGATAGAAACAAACAATGTAGGAAGTCTTGCTCAAATAGAGGTATTTATACATTTACCATGCATGTGCATGGGTCCCTGCATGAGTTTATGAACTGGTTAGAGGTAGTTGTGAGTTACCGGATATGGGTGCTGGGAACTGAACCAGGCTCACTTTTGAGCTGTCTCCAGCCCCCAAACAGAGAGATGACTACAGAGATGTTTGTTCCTTCTCTTAGGCATGAAGGTAACTGCTAGTTTTCTGTTCTTCCTCCCCAGTTGTAGTGGTCTGAATGAGAGTGGCCCCCAAAAGTTGACGTTTGAATGCTTGGTCCCCAGTTGGTGTAACTGTTTGGGAAGGATTAGGAGGTGTGGCTTTGTTGGAGGAGGTGTGTCACTGGGGAAGTTTGAGGTTTCAAAAGACATGTGTCATTCCTAGTTAGCACTCTCTCTCTGCCTCATGGCTGTGGATCAAGATGTAAGTTCTCAGCTACTCTTCCATGCCATGCTTGCCTCCTGCTAACTTGTTTTCTGCCATGATGATCACGGACTCTAAGCTTCTGGAACCATGAGCTCCAGATTAAATTATTTCTTTTATGAGTTGCCCGGGTCATGATGTCTCTTCATAGCAATAGAAAAGTAACTAGTATAGCAGTCCTCTCTTTCAAGTAAGTTTTCATATAGTTATTTTTTATGAAATAGTATGTTATGTATCCTAGACATCAAACTTACCATGGTAGCTGAGGATGACCTTGAACTTCTGATCCTCCTGCCTCTCCCTAAGTACTGGGATTACAAGCTTGCACTACCATGCCAGTTTATATGGTGAAGGGGACTAGTCAAGCACTTAACAAACTGCGCTAAAGGACTAAAGGACATCCCTGGGTCTAAAGGACTGGGCATGTAGCTCTGTGCTAGAGCACTTGTCGTGTATTTATGTGTGTACGTGCACACACATGTGTGCACTCTGTAATCAGTATCATAAACAAACATTTTAAATAGGCCTAATGTGAACATCTGTAATTTAGAACAAGTCATTTCCAGACCAGAATTCCTAGCACAGTAATAGGGACCAACCTAACCATTTGTGCTGTGCTGGGAAGAAGTCTGTGCAAAGGGAAATGGTTTTCTATTGTAGGGACAAGAAGGAAACTGAGTAGTAGTTGAGTTTGCACTTAAAGCCTAGGACTACATGGAGTAAGGGACAGATACATTCCTTGGAGTGCCAAGGAATGCCAGCGCTTCTCACCCTGTGGGATGCAACCCTTTGAGGGTCAAACAAACCCTTTTATAGGTGTTGCTTAAGACCATCAGAAATACTTACATTATGATTCATAACAGTAGCAAAATCACAGTTATGAAGCAGCAATGAAAATCATTTTATGGTTGGGGTCAGCACAGCATGAGGAATTGTATGAAAGAGTTGCAGCATTAGGAAGGTTGAGAACCAGTGAGCCATGCAGACAGTTCAACTATTTGCTTTGCTTAAATCTCATGAAAAGATGTTTATGCTTAATTTCTGGTTGTTGTTTGACTTCCCAAACACACAAATTATTTAATTCCTTAGTTTAGGTGTAGAGATGGCATGCTGTGTGTGTGACATCATCCTCTTAGAGATAGCAGTAATATTATTATTTCAAGGAGCGTCTCTTGTGTTTTCTAAGGCCAGGGAAATGGTGCTCTTTCAGAGAAGTGGTGCTCCTCCAGGGAAGTGATGCTCCTCCAGGGAATTGGTGCTCCTCCGGGGAAGTGATGCTCCTCCAGGGAAGTGATGCTCCTCCAGGGAAGTGGTGCTCCTCTGGGGAAGTGATGCTCCTCCAGGGAAGTGATGCTCCTCCAGGGAAGTGATGCTCCTCCAGGGAAGTGATGCTCCTCCAGGGAAGTGGTGCTCCTCTAGGGAATTGGTGCTTCTCCAGGGAATTGGTGCTCCTCCGGGAAGTGATGCTCCTCCAGGGAAGAATTACTGAAAAACAGTCTTACTAGAGAAGTCAAGCCTTGTTGCTAGCCGGCCTCACATCAGGAATCAGAACCAGAAAGCTCCAGTTTCCAAGATGAATGTTTCCTGGTCTACACGCAGCAGGCTCTTTCCTTTTGTTGTTGCTGTATTTTTTTTTTTTTTAAGGACAGGGTCACTCTACATGACTCTGCTTAACTATGGGCCTGCCAGTCCCTGGCCATGTGTATACTTGGGAGGGAGTCAGGCGGACCTGGTAGAGCCTTAAACAAACTCAGTGACCACAGGGAGAGGACATGTAACCATGAGAGGGGACCTCATAGAAAATTACTAAAGATGGAGGTCAAACCAATTATTTTCTAATACTGGAAGTAAGGAAAGTAAACATGGTCTCTTTTTTTCTTTTTCTCCTCTTCTTCTTGTTCTTGTTCTTCTTGTTGTTGTTCTTCTTGTTCTTGTTCTTCTTCTTCTTCTCCTTGTTGTTCTTCTTCTTCTGGGTTTTTGAGACAGGGTTTCTCTGTATAGCCCTGGTTGTCCTGGAACTCACTCTGTAGACCAGGCTGGCCTCAAACTCACAGAGATCCACCTGCCTCTGCCTCCCAAGTGCTGGAATTAAAGGCATGAGCCACCACTAGCTAAGTATGCTCTTTCATGTTCACCTGGACCCAAGGAACCCAACTGGCCTTTATGTCCCATTGAACCAATGTCTTAAGGTACAGCAGTCTTAGCCAGACACCATTCCTTACCACACGCCAGATCAGGAGGTTGTGTTTTTAGGCGAGCAGGAGTGGTGTGAATCTTTAATCCCAGCACTCGGGAGGCAGAGGCAGTTGGATCTCTGTGAGTTCAAGGCCAGCCTGGTCTACAGAGCTAGTTCCAGGATAGACGAGGCTATACAAGAGAGACCCTTTCTCAAAAAACAAAACAACACAAACCAAAACCAACCAAAATCCAACAACAAAAGTCTGATGTCTTAACAGAGAGGCACAGATAGAGGTCCAACGAGGACACAGTCGGGGAGTAAAAGGAGAGCTATGGGGTCACACTTTGGAAGGCATTTTACAGGTGTCTGACATCCTTCTAGCAAGGACGTCTAGGAGGGCACTCACAGTGCTGGGGAAAGCAACTGCTACCGCGACTGCTGTCTGGCTTCTACTATCAAAGGCTCCAATTCCTTTAACATTTACATTTATTTAAATTAGTCACTTCCCAGCCTCCATTTTAAAGAAACTAAGCTGTCCACGTGTCCATGCCTATGGAGAGCAGTCTGGGACAGGCAAGAAAGCTGGGGATAATCCTTAGCCTGAGGGCTGGAGAGATGGCTCCGTGGTTAAGAATACTTGTTATGCCAGGCAGTGGCAGCATACGCCTTAATCCCAGCACTTGGGAGGCAGAGGCAGGCAGATCTCTGAGTTTGAGGCCAGTGTGGTGTACAGAGCGAGGGCCAGGGCAGGGCAGGCTCCAAAGCTACAGAGAAACCCTGTCTCGAAAAAATAAATAAATAAATAAATAAATAAATAAATAAATAAATAAATAAATAAAGAGCACTTGCTCCTAGCACCCACATGGAAGCTTCCAAACATCTCTAAGTCCAGTTCCAAGATATCTTCTGGCTTCTTTGGGCACCAGGTATGAGGAGCACAGACATACATACAGGCAAAACACTCATACACATAAAAAAAAATTTTTTTTCTTAAAAGATGTAGCCTGCAAGAGTCTTTTGCATCTAGGTCGTTCCCTACTTTTGAATCGGCACCTTCAGAAACATCTCAGAGAGGCCACCAGAGAACACTGGCTGTCCTTCACCAACAGACTTTTCCCAAAGAACCCTGGACAAGAGACAGTTTCTTTCCTAGAGGGGGTGGCTTAGAAAGGAGCAGGGACTTGGTTGGACACCTGGGTGAGAGCCCCAAGGAGTGATCTGAGAGCTCTGACGGGCCAGAAGGTAAATGGCCTGTCTTCTTTGACCGGAAACTGGAGTCTCATAGCAGTCGTGATGCCATAGTGTAACGAATGGAACATTAGAAACAAAGCAACTGTGGGCAGAGGAGGTGGGTGGTGGAGAATGTCCGCAGGGCTACTGTAAGGGGGACTCAGCTTGTTAAAAGACACTTTTAGGAGAGGTGGGCGGAAGATGAGAAGCAGAGGAGAACAAGGAGGAGGGGTCTTCCCAAGGAGGAGAAGAAGGAGGACCTAAGCCAGGTGTCCTCTTGCTCCTCCTTCCCAAGACTTCTGCTTTCCAGGACTTGGATGGTGAGCTCTACCCAACTCTAGCCATGGAGTGTGCAGAAAACCTGGCTCTTCAGGGGAATGAGGCTGGTCCCCAGGACGGTGGGCCTTTGAAGAAAGCATGCCATGGGAAAGGACAGGCTTGGGCCCTGTGTTTGCTCTACAGGTGGTGAAGGCAAAACCCTCCTCAGCCCCAGCGGCTCCAGCGGAGTGAGCCAAAAGTGGAAACACATGGAAGGCAGCGCATTACAAGTGGGCATGGGTTTTATTCTCAGTGCACGGCATTGGTTTCTGCTCACCAGCAAAAAGCTTTATTGGTTCCAAAAAAATTACCCATTTTCAAACTCTTCTTTTTCCCATGTCAGTGGGATGACACATTTGCATTACAGATTTGTCAGTTATAGCATCCTCCCAAGAACTATATAAATACATGCAAAACATTATACATAGAGCTTAAATAATATCAAATGCAAATACAGGTTGGGTGCACGGTTAAGCTGAACTGCAAACTATGGCAACGCATGCTCGGATATACATTGCTTTGATATCATGTCTGTCATGCAGACTACAACAGTCAATTTTCTGTTTTTTTTTTTCTTTTTCTTTTGTACAAAAATACCAGTGCTCATTATACTAGTTACTGAGAAGAAACTCAAACTTCCTATCTGCATGCCGTTTAGAAAAGATGGCATAAATCAATTTGTTGGCACATATATATGGCATATTTACATATGGCATATATACATATGGGGAGAAAACACAAACCAAAGGCCAATTCAGCTGCAGGGAGCTCACCTCTCTTCGCCTCTCCCAAGAAGAAGAAAGGGGACAGCAGGCCTAACTGCCGAGCTGGGAAGGCAAGAGTTCTGGCTCTGAGCTAAATGGGAGGGAGGGTGGGTATCCGGTCTACTGAAGAAGAGACTGGGATGGCTTTAGAACAGCAGGCATTATAAGTGCTCCCCCTCCCAACACCAGTGCCATGGGGTGATGGGGTGGATGATAGACATAGAAGGTGACTGAATGTGCAGACAGGATGGTACCACATGTAGCTTCAACTGTAAAGCAAGGGATGGGAAGAAGTGGGGGGGATGCAGGAGAGGATCCAGGCATTCAAGCTTGCGTGCCCCTCTGGATTTTTGGCAGTGAGGTAATCACTCTAATTGATCGGTGCAACTGTCCCCTAAAGCTTGAAGGAAAATAGAAACCCAAACTTGAGGAATCTACAAGTGCCCAGAGGGGGTCTAGTTGGTCTCTCTTACATCCTTTGGGATGGAAAAAGTGATTTAAAGGACAGTGAAGGGTTGTTGAGACGGACCCAGCCCCCAAACTGTCAGAGCTAGAAGCAGCCATCGCTGTATTTATCGTTTTCAATCTGGAGCTCAGTCTCCCATCTGCTGTGTACAAAACAGAAAGGCGCCACAGCTCAGATTCACGCACGAAAACTCACTAATGGGGTCACTCTAGGGGAAGGGAAAGTGAAAGAAGCATTAAGAAAAGCAAGCCCCACATCAGTTCCCTTGCCAACCAGGACAGACGTCATTGACACCGCTCTGCCAGCTAACTCCTCACAGAAGCCCAACTGGCCCTCGCCCCTGGTTAGCAACAAGCCTGTCATTCCTCCACGGCAGCATACATCCATGTCCTGACAGTTGAGAAGCCTCTCTCCGGATGTTTCCCTCACTACCTGCAGGTTCTTACCCATTTTTCTAGTTTTATCGAAAGAGGGCTCTAGGATATATTCTCCTTCTCCCCATCAGACCGCTTTCAAATCCACAGCACCATTTAGGGGAAACTGTTACTAACTTCCGTCATATTTACTCACTGCCGTCTGGATCACTGAAACTGAATAGAAAAACACATAAAAATATATGCACAGAAACACTTGAACTTACTCAATTCCATATCAACAAAATTTATATTAAAAAAGTCTAGATCCCAACATTTTTTTCCCTAAATATAAAGATGGCTGTTTGGAGACAGGAAGTAAGGTATATTATTTTTTAAAACCAATTATAAATATACTGAGCCACCTGTCATGTCAAACAGCTGGCCGTGTACTCCCCTCTATGGTGTTCCATGATGGCACTTTATTTGAAATTCTTTAAACAATATATATATATATGTATATATATGGCTGACTCAAAAATATTAGTTTTTGATCTAAAGAAAACTATATTTTTGCATAATATTTCTATATTTTCTCTCTTACTATGGAAACTAGAACATGCACATACATACACATGTGCACATGCACGCGTGCGCGCGCGCGTGCGCGCGCACACACACACACACACACACACACACACACACACACACACACACACACACAAAGCTATTGACTTTGAAAAAGTAGACATAAAGCCCTCAAGAGTGACCTGCCAGGCACCACAAAAGTCTCTTGGGAGCAAGAATGGTAAAATGGCCTTCGAAGCTTGTTATTGGCTTGCTTTTGTAAAAACGATCTGAGGTAATAAAAGAGTTGGCAGAATCAAATCTTCTAATGTACTTAAGAGTGTGCGTGTGTGTCTGTTTGTGTGTGTGAATAATTAACAACTCCAGCGAGCTGTTTTTACCCCACAAAGAAAGACTACTGAAGTGTATGAGCTTTACAAAACCCCAATCAAAGCCTTCTCCCTGTTTCCTATTGTGATGGATTATGCTGCAATGGGTGTGGAACGGTGGCTGCTTCTTCACTCACCCTACCTTGGCAGTTTGGGTGAAAAGTGGGGAGGGAGGAAGATCTCTAGAAGAAAGGCTAGGAGTGGACAGGATCTTCTTGCCTTTCTCTCCCGAGTGGAAGCCTGACAGTTCTCATGAGCCTCACGCATCCTCCTCTACGTCCATCACCCTCGAAGGTGGGAGGCAGGCTTCACTGACCTAATGGGAGATGGGACTTGGGAACGTAAATTTGGTCCACCTGCACAATATGCTTAAATCAGCACAGCAGGGATACAAACGGAGCACCCGGGGATGTGCCTCCACCTTGTCCCAGAAAGGCGAAGTCCCTTTTGGTGAAGTTCCCAGCTCCTGAGAGGTGGGTGGGCAGAGGATGCATTGGGCAGTGTTCTGGGTAGAAAGGCACGGACTTTCCTGGGCAGCAGTGGAGACGCTCGCTGCTGGAGGCTGGGCAAGCAGGAGTATGAAAGCGAGGAGAGGGGAGGCAGGCGCTTTCTGGGCCTTTGCTCCTTGAGCAGAGCACTGTCAGGGAGCCTCCTCTTTCAGATGTGTATTTTCAACCTTGGGATATTTGCAAAGGTTGGGGGGGGTCTCCTAGAGGTGGAAAATACTGTGGGACACAACAAAGCACAGAAATAGGAAAGAGAAGAGAATGTCCACACTGGTACTCAGGCGCCTAACCTGAGGGGAGGTTTCTTAGATCCCAATGGATTGGTTCTTTAGCCCCACCCAAGGTTTCTTAATACTCATCCCTCCAACAATCAGCTTCTGCCCTGGGAGAGCCTTGGCAAATATTCTTGAAAATAGTCTGCTTCTGTGATTTCTGGTCCTAGGCCTGCCCCATGTTGGTCCCGAAACTCCTCATCCAGCTAGGAGGCAAGGTCATGCCCCATTCACTCTGGCTACCACCTTAGGCAAGGAGGAAGCTCAGGCCCATGGTAAAGACTACATATTATACACAAGAAAGCTTCATGCTCACGGCTGATTTCCCTGGCACTTAAAACCCCCTACACACCCAAAGAGAGAGATGGATATTCGGAAGTCAGAGCTGACCTGGTGAAAATAGGAAAATATTTCACCAGCTCATTTGCTCCAAAAAGACCATTTTAGAAAACAAATCTGTCTGCCTCTAGAACAAAATGAAAGGTTCTACTGGGGCTAAAAGGGGCCAAAGTTGACTCAACTTGTCCATGTCCTTTCCGTTCTCTTAATCACCACAACTTAGAGAAAAAAAAGAGTAAGAGGAAGGATGATAAGGGTCATATAAGAACCAAAGAACCTTGGGGAGGTCAGACTGAGGGGTAGGAAGAGCTAGCGGCCTTAGGCTGTACATTTTCAACAGGAAAAAATGTTTTAAGAATAATCAGTCTGCTGAAACACAAACACAGGGTATTTGTCTCTCCCTGAGCTCACGATTTAGCTTGTAAATGGCAGAAACTCATAAAATCTCCAAGTCAGGAGGTGGAGATACAGGTGGGAATGCCGTGGAAACTTTGGGTTGGATGATGCCGGGAGGATTGTCATCATTTCTTTAAAAATAACAACTGTTACAGCTAAGGAGTAGATCTACTGCTCCCTGTCCAGGGTTTGACGGAATCCTTGTCGGTCTGTGTTCTTGTTTCTTCATGGCCAGGTTGGGGTTCTCACACACTTAGGAGCAGCTGACATAACGGTGACAAAGTCCCATCATCACCTCATAGATGGGATAGATGAGAAAAGAAACAGGGAAAGCAGGGTCGGGAATCAGAGAACGGAAGTTCAAACTGATGTCTCCAGGCTTTGCAGAGGGCTGTCGGGATGGGAGGCGACGGTTTGCACTTGGTTGCCATCCACAGCATTGTTGTTTCTGTTGTCATAGGGAGTGGCCTCACCATCCAATAGGAGCACCTTAGTCCCCGACTTAGAAACCAATCCAGGGTCTTCCTCATGATCATCGCCGAAGGACGGTGGAAGTTCATCATCTGCATTGTATCCAGGTTGGGTCATGAAGTGGTGAATGGAGCTCTCGTTCCTGGATTTTTTAATGGCTCCATGGAAATTATGGAACACTTTGACCACTTGGATCTATACCAGGGGAACGAGAAAGGATGAGAAGATAGGGAGGTGAGAATTGGTAAGCAGAACAAGAAAAACTAGTGGTTTAAGGAAAGAAACAAAACCCCAACTATAAAACACGAATGCTCAACAACCCAAACCACCACACACCTCAAAACTCAGGCACAAGGCATGAGCGAGTGAGGCAGACAATAAGGACATTTCAAAGGGTGCATTCTATAAAGTAGCACAGGGCAAACTTAGCATTCCCAAACAACCCACTCTTAAAATGAAATCAAACCAAGAGCCTCATTAGTTCTTTTGGGTAGAGGACAGCGTGTTGGAACTAGGTGACATTAATGTACAAGCTTAAAAGACAATCCACACAGGTTGCCTTCTGTATTGAAGCCAAACCTTTTGTGGATGTGGGATTGGAGAATTACACAACTGTAGTTTCGTTATCTATTTAAACCCCCTCAAAGAGCCAACATTCACCAATCTGCACACAATAAACACCGGGTGACAAGTGACCGTGGGTATTGTGCAGCCAGGCAGACAAACCAATTTTCATTCCACAGCATGCAGGAAATTAAAAGTCCCTAACTGTTCAGTCAGAAGACATGCAAATCTTTATACCCCCACAATCCCGACTGTGTCCCCTCCCCATCAAAAACAGCGCCTGCTCTCCTGGAAGATGCAGATAAAACACAGGTGTCAAAAGAAGCCTTGCCCTGCCTACTGAAGAAGGCCTGGTGTTCACCATTCAAGTGCACACCCATGCCTGATCCACAGCAATGCTGCCCAAACCCATTGTGAAAATTCGTGCTGCTTTGCCCAGCCATTTGCATACTGTGGCGAGGAACATGACCTTGTGTGAAGAAGCGGAGGATCAGAAGAGAAACCTGATCCAGGAGGCCGGCTACAAATGAGTGGCTTTTCCGACAGGACAGTTGAAAAGAATGAAGCAAGCAGACCCTCTGCAGTGTTCCTGGGTGAGTGGGCGAACACACTGCCCTGTCACTCTGTTTTACCACACAGAAGTCAGGAGTCCACAGAAGGCAACTGCAATCAATCCTGGGAGCAGCTTTACTTAATCAGAAGCATCAACTTGTTTGGTGTTTGGGTTGTTGTTTTGCTTTCCTAATTCTACATTTCTGAACGGTGTCACTCAAGTGTGGCCTGGAATCTGGGCTGGTAGATTGGGGTGCGGTGTGTGTGGGGGACTGGATGCCAGAGAGAACAGAGAAGGGAGACCAGGAAAGGCAGGCGGTGATGGGATGGTTTTCATTGGGGCAAGCGGTCAATCCTAGTTTGGTTCAGATACATTCTCCCTCAGAAAAGAGACGAGCAATGTTGTTAAGCAGAAGTTGTTAAGATTGGGAGAAGGTTAAGAAGAAGTAGCGGGTGTTGGGGTAAGACTGTCTCTTTTATTCTTCTGCTGTTTAAAATGTATGTGTGTGTGTGTGTATATATATACACACATACACACACACACACATCTATTTATTCCTGGAGAAGAAGCAAGAGCATGGAGGTAGCAGCACACACGAACAGTTAGCCAAATAAACCAGCTGGATTTCCTGTCCCAGGACCTCTCATCATTTTACAGATCCCAAGGCACTGCCTCCAGCAGCCTCCCCATCAGAACTGTGGTTCTCTCTTCTCTGGCTAAGGCTGTCTTTCCTTGGCCTCTCTCCCCTGCAGCCTACAGTGTCACCCATGACTAGAGTGTTCAGAGCATAGAAGGCAAGGGACTCTGCCACTCAACAGTCAGCTCAGCACTGCAGCGCACAGAAGAAGCATAAAGGCATCTGGAACCTCGTGGAACAACAGTGAGGGCCTGCTTTCCATTCTTCGGTGGTTCTGTTGACCATCTGCTGGTGAATTCCACCAGTCAGGTTGCCCCTGCTCAGATCTGTATAAGATTAGGCAGAATGGAAGCCACCTCTAACCTTTGTGTGGTCCCAGCTTTTCTATAATTTATACTTGAAATATTTGAGTAAGACAAGCTAGATTAACTGAGCTCAAACTCAATGCCCTCTCCCCTAGTCCTGGTATAGATAGACACTTTGGCCAAGAGGCAGGACCAAAACCACCTCTCTTTGGTAGGTATGGTAGCAGTATTTTTATCTGCTATTGCTATCTTCACAGTTCTCAGAGTCATAGAGGAGGGCAGGGACCTTTGTGTCACTAGTTTATTGTCTTCTAGATTACTGTGTTTTACATTTGTTGCTTCTGGGTTTTTTCTTTTCTTTTCTTTTTTCTTTTTTAAAAGCAACTAGATACTTTATTGCAACAGTTATGTGTGAAATCCAATAGAAAAAGAGTTGATTTGTGAAAATTAGTGTCAGAGGATCTGAGCTTGTTTTCTGACTTTTCCTTTCCCTCACTGGGGCAATTAATAACACTCTTGATGGGCAAACAAACAAGGAGATACAAGTGAAGAGGGATGGGCAGGCGGGAAAAAGAGGGAAACCTTTGAGAGAAGCAAAGAACAGTTGTTTGGTTAGAGTTCAGGACTTGTAGAGATTAACGGGAACTAGCTACCGGTACAGGGGCTCGAGCAAGGAGTGGGGCACCTGGCCCAGGGTTGGGGGTAAGGCTGAGGGATGGAGGAACTTAACTCCAGGACAGGCTCAGGGAAGATGTGCTGATGGACAGTCACATAGGACATCACCAACTGATCCAGGGCTGGCATCTTCTGTGCCTGGAGCACAGGGTCTGGTGCGTGAGAAGTATCTGGGGACAAGGGACGGCTGATGAGCTGGTATGGGAACAGCCTCACACACTCCTCACTTAGCCAGCCAGTTCTCAAAACCTCTGGGAAATGCTTCCTGAGGGGCTGATTGAAAGGTGACTCCTTAGGAGCCCAAAGTAGGCTGGACCACCAGGTGAGTGTGGAGCACACTTTGGAGCTCAGCGCACGGTCTGATGCACTAGAATACTGTGCTTTTCTATTCCCTTTTCATTGGTTAGGGCTAGAGAAGTGTAGGGCTTCCTTCCGGATGGAAGCCTTGGGGCCCGCAGGTTCAAGAGCTCTGGAATGGGAAGGAGGGTTTTAAATACACGACTGCAATTCCTGGGACCTCCAGGGAAGGGGCAAACTGGAGAAGGAGCAGGTGTGCTCTGTCTCCTTCCGTCTAAAGTTTTGGGGGCTCAGGGCATGGGGTCTGACAGCTCCTCTAAGTCCACTTGTCTCTGCCATCAAGTTTCCGGGACAGCCAGCACTGCCAGAGAAATGACTAAGCAGGACTGAAACTAGTTAGAAGGGGATTAAGTGAGGAACGTGGAAGGACCAGAGGGAGTGGTCTCAGCACCTGGCAGGGCCAGGTTTATCTAGCGCCAACAGGCCTGCCTTTGGGCCTAAAGAAGCCACAGACACCACTGTCACCACCGCCTTCAGTCCCAACTCATACCAGCACTCTTATGAGTAGTTAACAGGCCAAAGCAAGATGAAGCACCACAGTCATGTGAACCACAGGCCATGCGACCTAGGGCTGGCGGTGGGGAAGGATGGACTGGACACTCAAGTATTTAAAGTCCAGAATATGTGTGACAGTGGAGAACCTTCCTTCACCAGGCACTATAATGAATGACAACCTCTCCTCTGCTTCCTATTGGGGAAAGTAAAAAGTAGGAAGGCCTTAGCAAGCATTCAACAATGAGAGCAGTAAGTCGTAGTCTGAAATCTGACAGCTATTAAGTCTGCACAGACAGAGTTTCCTAAAACTGAGAGTGTGAAATACGACACAAAGGACTGGTTGCTGAACAACCAAATTAGATGAAAAGATGGCAGGGTGGGGGCTCTTCAGAAACGTTCAAACTCATAATCTTTTTACCTCCTAGTACTGAGTGCTAGGGTGCCACATGCGACCTCATGGGCCAGAAAAATTTTTATTTCTCCTACTCATTTGTGAATTAATTGTTTCATGAACTACAGTTATATTGAAGGTCATCTCTGAGAGCTAAGACAACACAGGTTGAACTAACTTCTCCTCTCGGACCTAGTTAGTGCTTTTGTTGCCAGCTAACAGTGCAGTGGTGGCCAAAAGGACTGTAGTGATTGAACAAGCTTAGTACTGGCTCCATTAAGGCAGGCCCTGGTTAAGGACCTGTGGACAGAGGCTCTCCCTCACCCCCAAGTGAAGAGGCTTCCTAGGTCTTCAGTAGGACTGACCTCATAGCCAAAGAGTTAGACCCAGACGAGGAGGAGAGGGACAAGGCAACAAACAAACCTGAGGCAAGACAAAGCAAAGCAAAGCAAAAACAGTTCAAGAAAAGCAGCAGCAAGCAAAGCAGGGGAGCGATCAGAAAACAGGATTATTGTCTTTAAAATCACTAAGGTTTAATAACTTTCCAACATTAATAAAATAAAATAAAACGAAAGGTCATATAGCCTGGTTTTAGCAGGGACTGGGGTCTCTCTCTCTCTCTCTTTTTGTCTTTTCTTCCTTTAAGTCAAAAGATCAAAGGGGGGAAAATGAAAAGGATGAGTAACCACGGTTGGTTAAAGTAGACGCCACGTGCTCTCTGGTGGTTGCTTTAGCAAATCATGCATTGTAACAGACTCTCACTCACTGCCCACAGGAGAAGAGGCGGAAGGGGAGGATTTGACTGGCGCAAGTGCGGCTGAGTAGGAGCTAGGAGCCAGTTTTACATCAAGGTGTTGGCTCATGTTCTGTCGCTTTAGGGCTCCCTTAAAAGAGGCTCCCGTCTGGAATGTGTTAATTACTTCAATCTGCAAAGAATCAGAGAGTAAGACAGCTTTGCTCCACAGTCAGAGAGAAGGGAGGAAGAGGAAGGTGGGGTCAGGAGGGCGGGGTAAGGGGGGGGCAGAAAGCAGAGGGCTAGTCCCTCAAACCCAGAGCAGCAGGTGACGATGAGGTTGGGAGGGCATTAACTGTTTATCACACTTCATTTAAGGAACAATTTGCTATGGATTTCCAAACACCCAGCTATGATCTGGTTTTCTTTCCCCTGTAGCCTAGGATGGACAGGTGTCCAAAGGCCTTGAAAATGTAAAGGAACTTCTCCCCACCACTCACAGCTAGGAAGAGGCCAGGAGCTTATTTGTCATTTTGACCTGTCCTCTTAAAAATAAGGCAGACAGAAACTGTGGTCAGTATGTAAAATAAATGAAAGAATGTTAATTAAACATAATTTCAAAAATTAATTAATTTCAAAAAAGGCAGACAATTTGACATTCTGGAAGCGAAGTATGGATTAGTGAAATTTAGGGCTCAGGAGCCTCTAAACCAACTAAGTCAACTATTTTTACAAAACTTCCAGGAAAATAATACACGTTTAAAGAAAAATAGGCAGCAGAGTAGTCCACCCACGGCGGCCATGGTGGAAAGACTCTTAGACTGACTTGCTTAGTTTGGGCGCAGCATCTTTCACGACCAGTCCTTCCTCTGGCTGCAGTGGAGCTCAGGTGGCCTCTTAGAAATCCACTCATTACTTAAGCACCGGAGACCTTCACAGGCAGACGGTAGACAGGAGGTCTGCAGTCCCTTGCTAGCTGGCGCCAGCGGCAGGCTGGCGCTGCCTGGAGGCTATAGCTCTCCAAGTCTACCTGCCTACCAGACCAGGCCTCTGGCTTTCAGCCCACTCTGCCTCAAGGATGGAGACAATTAATACCATCACTCTCCCACAGTGACTGTGATCTGGGGGTCTTCATCAATCTACTATCCTTCCCTTTGATCCCTAAGTCATAAGGAACAAACAGAACGGGATCTGTTTATCCTTCTGAGATCTGTTGGGATCCCTGTAAGGAACAGTGCAGAAGGACGGGAAAGGCGCTGTCTCTGTTCTGTGACTGCATCCACAGAAGATGAGGCAGACGTCTCTTCTAGTATGCAAAGCCTCTGGGAGAAGCCAGGAAATACTTAGCGGTGGCCTCGGGTGGGTGGCCTTGGGTGGACGCCAAGGCTAAAACACCACCCTTTTCTCACTTAGGAGCTTTCCTGTTTCCGTGAGCTGTGAGCTGAAGCTATAGGTGAGGGCTGCCCTTGAGGAAGGTTCCAGCCCATGAAGAAGGCTCTTTTCTAGACACGTACAGAGTTACAAGGTCCAACTTCCATGATGAAATTGCATGTTGTGTTTACTGTTCTAAGAGTCCAGCCCTTTAATTCTTCAAATATTTGCTTTCTAGTGCGTTTACCTCCCCCAAACTAAAGGGTCAAGGGAAAGGGACGAAATGCCTAGAACCAGGGAAAGGGGAAATCCCAACCAGGACTAAGCCGTAGGGTGGCAACACCTCCCATTCGACCTGCTGCAATGGGACCAGTAGTACGACAGTAAGGGGTTTTTGTGAGGCTGAGCAATGGATGGGGTGGGAGGGCTTCATGCATCATCCACTCAGAGTGGCATGGATGGATCGTGTCAAGGCATCTTTAATAGACTGCCTTTGGAGCCTAAGTCTAGGCTTCTGCTTCTCTCTTTTGGAGGTGGGATCTAACTATATAGCCTAGGTTGGCCTGGAACTAGAAACCCTCAGTCTCCTGAGTGCTGAGATTATGGACAGGTACCACCATGCTTGGTCTCAAATTTAGGCTTTAAAGCCATTCCCAGCTGCTGTATGCTCTAGCAGGGAAAGAGGTTTGCCTAAAACTCCACGTGCAGTGGGATTAAACAGGAGTACAGGTGAGGGAATGGACACTGGCAGTGAAGGGGGAGGAAGGTCCATGAATCTCTGCTCCCCAGAGGAAGACTGCCAAGAAGCCAGGAGGCTCTGGAATGAGGGATCCTGGCTAGGAAAAATTCAAAACAAGACAATCACACGGTAGAAGAGGAGGCAGGTGTTCCTGAAGGGAAGAAAAGCAAAGAGGTTATTTTGAAAAGAACAGACCCAAAGGACAGCAATGGGGGCTTTAGAGGTGGGAGTCAAGGTGCTGAGTCACCCAAGGGACTCAGTGGAGGGTGGGTGGGCAGAGGTGGGGACATGACATCATGAGGCAGTCTGCAGGTCACGATTCGATTCCCTACCGGCCAGAGAGAGTAAAGGAGCCCCAGAGTTCCCTACCTGTATCTCGCCCATGTTTCTACCTGGTGTCTTGTTCAGGGAAGGACAATTCCTACTGAGTAAACAGTTTAGGGTGTGCATTCATTGCTCTTCCCTGTGCACTAAGGGCAGATGTATGTGTATGGTGGGGTGACCAGACAATTTTCTAAACCAGTCAAAGGTCAGTTTTTGAAAATAAAGTATTTTCAGGATCTCTAGCCAACTAGGAGGAAGAAACAGGCCTTGCTCCGAAGAGTCCCCTTGAAATCTTAGAACTGATGGTTTGTTCAGGAATCTTGAGAATAAAACAGAACAGGGTCGAGGGGCTGGAGCAGAGGAAAAGCGTTGTCAATGCCAAGGCCAGTCTGTTCACCCAGAAGGTAGTTATGCAAGGAAAGTGGAGGAAAAAAAGCTACAGTTAGGGCAACAAGCAGGAGACTTACTTGTACTCCATTTCAGAAATGACAAGAAGGGAAAGGGGTCAGAAAAATAGGACAGCATCTTCCTCTTTGGGAAGCAAGTCTGAATCCTTCAAAAGATATCAATGGGGAGACTGTTGTTCATACCTGCTTAATCATCAGGTTCCCCAGAGAGGCCTTACATCAACCAGGATGACGTAGGCAGGTGAGTTTCTTAACAAAGACCTCTCCCCACGTAATAGCTTCTACCACAACAGCAGCATGAAGGTCACGCCAAGTGACTGCCAGGGATGCTGAGTATTCTTTCCAATTTTATGAAAATGGGGTCTCTTATTCCTTCTTAGGGGGCAGGGAAGGACTACACATTTCCTATGTTGGGGTCAAGGCTGGCGTTGGAATAGACCTTATGTGGGAAGGCAGTTTCACTGACAGAACTGAGGGGTGGGCTGTAGGGCCAACCACAGCTGAGGAACTTAGTGACCCATGGTTCCAGTCTGTTGACTATTGCCTCCAAGAGGGGTCCCACAGAGACCTCTGGCCTTGTTGACCCCTGAAGCTATGGAGCACAGGCTGCCCTTCAGCAGTGAGCCTTAGGAAAGGGTAAGGGTGCTGGCTGCTGGGAATCTCTGCTTTCCTATCTCTTCCCAGGATGGGGAGATTGCTTCCCCCAGGGTAATAACAAGCTACTATAGAATACCTGAGTCTGAATCCGGTTCAGGCCACGGACCCAGAGCACCTGGCCCCTGCGCAGCTCCATCTCAGCAAGATCAATCTCCTCCAGTCCCTCGGCATCCTTGGTGATCTCCTCCTTGGCAGCACCATGCCCAGCCTCCTTTAGGAACTTCAGAGACTGGGTAGGTATGGCAGAGATGACCTGAGAGCAGTCGCAGCAAAGCAGGCAACAGCCAAATGGGAGAAGAAGAGATGTTAGCTGACCTGGGCCAGGCCCCAGGAGGCTCCTCTGCCCTAAGCCTTTCCCACCAGGACAGCACCAAGAATCACCAATCTGTTTTTTTTTTCTTTTTCTTTTTTTTTTTTTTGGTTTTTCGAGACAGGGTTACTCTGTAGCTTTGGAGCCTGTCCTGGAACTAGCTCTTGCAGACCAGGCTGGCCTTGAACTCACAGAGATCCACCTGCCTCTGCCTCCCGAGTGCTGGGATTAAAGGCGTGCGCCACCACCGCCCGGCTAGAATCACCAATCTGTTAACCAGTTGTTCCAGCTGTCAGCTCTCAGGAAGGTGCCAGCATTCAGGGACTTAATTCCCATAAGCTCTTAGCCCTGTGCCTTCCCACACTCACTCTGTCCCTCTCTCTTGGGTCTTCCTTCCCAGTGTGAGCCTTGTCTTTTAAGACAACAAAATTACAAGGCAGGCACACAGTGGGAAGAAGAAATGAGGCCTGGGGCAAACCAAGCTGGGAGGAGGGCACATTGTATGCATGGAGTTGAGGGGCTAAGAAAGGAATAGGAAGACAGTTAACTAAGAGTTTCACCCCTTCCCATCCCTAGTCTGTGAAGGGGCACTAAGATATTCTCAGTCGAGACTTGAGATCTGCAAAGAAGGGAAGAGATATTAAGGGAAGGTGAAACTCTTAGCAAAGCTGACATTATTGTAATTAATATTAACACTCACTAAGTACTTGTAACAGGTATTGCCATATTTTTTTGTATAGTAACAATTAGTGATGACTCTGTTATCCTATGTTGAGATCCCTGATAAATGGAGTGGTTAAGAAACGTGCCCATGGCTACTCAGCTTGTGAAAAGGAGAAAAGTGGGGCTGGAGAAATGGCTCAGTGGTTAAGAGCACTGACTGTTTCTTCTAGAGGTTCTGAGTTCAATTCCCAGCAATGGCATGGTTGCTCACAACCATCTGTAGCAAGATTGGGTGCCCTCTTCTGGCATGTAGGCATACATGCAGACAGAACACTATATAATAAATAAATCTTTAAAAGGGGACTGGAGAGATGGCTCAGCGGTTAAGAGCACTGACTGCTCTTCCAGAGGTCATGAGCTCAATTCCCAGGCTCATGGTGGCTCACAAACATCTGTAATGAGTGTTGCCGGCTCTGTGAACTCTTCTACTTTCAAGACCCTCAGATTTATTTTTTAATGGAAAATTTCTACTTCTGTTTGAAAAAGCCGAAGTTTTTGCAGCCCCTAGGCATGGGCAGAGAACATAAGCTCCTGAAATGAAGGCAGTGGGCACCCCAACCCGGCACCTCGAGACGGAAGGAGCTTGAAACCATGATGGAGGAAAGGAGAGGGGGAGAAGGTGAAACAGGAGCTGGGTGACTGTGGTCACTTGTCCCTTTCCTTCAGAGCTGAGAGGTCTGCAGTCCTGAGGGTCTGTAGAAGGCACACCACACTCACCTGACCCCACAAAAGTTCTCCAATCCCTATGAAGAGACACCACATCCACTGCTCCATGCTGAGGTTCGTACAGCTGAAGGGCTTACCCCCAAATTCCACGATGAGAATCTGAAACAGAGCAAAGGGCTGCCCACCATGAAGGAAGCAACTCATGGGGAGTCAGCCCTCCACCCACAAAGACTGACAAGGCGGCCGAGACCACAGTGCCCCCTGCAGGGCCCAAGTGGTACAAGTCTTGGTTTTCTTGTGGCACAGGAAAGAAAAACTCTAGAAGTGAAGGGTGACAGATACAATCTTTATAAAGCACTTCAATGGGAATCATGCTGTCACATGGCTATCGTGACAGTGATTAATATACAGTCTGACCAGAGTAGAAGGGGCTGGAGGCCAACAGGTGACAGAGAGAAGGCACAGCAAGAAGAGGAACAGAGTTGGGAATGGGGTGGAGGGAGGGGCTTTGCTGAGAGAAAATCCAGCTTTTTTAAAGATTTTGTGTGTGTGTGTGTGTGTGTGTGTGTGTGTGTGTCTATGTGTGGGTCTGTACTCTGATCCACATGTCACAGAAGCTAGAAGAGAGTGTCAGATCCCCTGGAGCTAGAGTTACAGGTTACGGTGGGTCAAATGATGTGGGTGCTGGAACTCAAACGCTGGTCCTCTCTTACTGCTCAGCCGTGTCTCCAGCCCCAGGAAGATGTTCTTTTGTGCTGTGACCTGTTCATAGTCCTTTGTAACCACATGCCTTTGCAACTCTCTGATTATGGCAAGAAGGAAGGGACTCATCTTTCCACTACCAGGCAGCTGTGCTTCTGACTCTACTTCCTGTAACAGGAGCCCAGGCCTTGGTTAGTACAGCAGCTGTACACACGCCAAGCCATCACTCTCTCCTCTGTGAATCAGGAGACATTTTCAAGCATAAACCCATTCAGAACAAAAGGGCAGGGGTGGGGAGCTTATATTACCTGTATAGACACATTTTACGTGTGCTGTCATGGAAAGGGGGTAGAAGAAAGTGGCCCTCTCTTGGTCACTATGTGAACTGCTCCATATATTTAGAAAGATCATGAAAGTATTCTACAAGCTACATTTGCGGCTCACATGCTACCTTGCCCTGGAGCACCTGATTGGGCTCATTCTAGAACAAGGTGCACATGGAAGCAAACCGAGAGTCCCAGCCTGTTTACTCACAGCCGTGGTCCCCAGAACTCCCTCTCTCCTCATCTTGGACACATCAGAGGCCTGGCTCCTAGCTTCTGCTCTCCAACCCCCAGCCCCCCTACCCCAGCTCCAGACAGAATCTCACCTGGCAGAAGAACGTGCCTAAAACCACAGAGCAGAAGATGACGTTGCGGTAGATACCCGCAAAGACGTTCTTCTCGCCGTGGATCTTGCGGGAGTTGATCTCGTTGAAGAGTTGCATCAGCACAAAGGTGTTGAAGACAATGGTGTAGTGCTGGCTGGGTGGGGAATGGAGAGGCGCCTTCCTGCCACTGTCAATGTCGAACAGTTTATCGCCTAGTGGGGCAGGACAAGTTTTAGAGGATGACCGTTATGGCAATGTTTTGTCTGTGCTGTAACAAATAAAGCTTGCCTGACTCAGAGTGTGGCGCTGGTTAGCCATAGAGGCCAGGCGGTGGCTGCACACACCTTTAATCTCAGCACTTGGGAGGCACACACTTAACTTCAGCGCTAGGGAGGCGGTGTCAGGAAGGGACTTGGCTGGGCAGAGAGAGGATAAGGTGGGCAAGCCATTCAATCTGAGGACTCATGGAGACAGGATCTTGCTCACTTTGACCTGAGGATTCAGTAGAGGTGAAAAGTCTTTAGTGGCTGGCTCCTTTACTTCTCTAATCTTTCGGCATTTACTCCAATATCTGACTCTGGGTTGTTATTATTAAGACCAATTAGAATTCTCACTATGGACTGAGGTCTCAGTGAGGGTTCAGGCTAAGACAGAACATGTTAGGACAACCATGCTGGTAGCTTCTGACCGTTAGAAAGTCCATTTTAACTGGCCAGTTTCTGAGTTATGCTAGTTATTGAACATTTTGTTTTAAAAATAAAACATTTACAAATTATTTAAGATTTATGTGCTTTATTTTATGTGTATGAGTGTTTTGTCTGTATGTGTGCCTGTGAGCCATGTGTGTGCCTGGTGCCACTGGAAGGGGCAGCAAATCCCCTGGAACTGGATTCACAAATGGTTGTGAACCATGTGGGTGCAGGGAGCTGAACCTGAGTCCTCTGCAAAAGGAATAGGTGTGTTTAAGTGAGGAACTCTTTCTCCAGGCCCCGTTAATGAAACATTTTAGATGTTGCCTCTGGTCTCACTCAGCCTGGTTTCGTCGGTCAGCTGGCTCCACTGGCATCTGTCCCCTGCGTGTGGCATGACGGCAAGCGATGCGCACAGTGGCTGTGTGTTGGGAATGCCCAGGCAGTACTCACGGCTGAAGCTGCTATTACATCGGCCTGTACTTCACCATCTGCCAAGCAACCCTCTCTTCTCAGCCGTTCTCTGGTCCCAACAGAGCTAACACCCAGCAGCTGCCCTCCATCCCCCAGCTGCGGCTCACCGGCAAAGACGAGGACAAAGACGACCGTGAGCTGATACACCGCGTGGCCCAAGATGTTCTTCATCATAGTGCGTGAGATCAGGGGCTTGTTTCTCCCGTAGGGGCGACGCCTCAACAGAGACTCGGTAGGGGGCTCTGTGGCCAGGGCCAGTGAAGCAAAAGTGTCCATGATCAGGTTAACCCACAGCATCTGCACGGCTTTCAGTGGAGAATCCTGGGAGGAAGAAGAACCAGGCCTTTTAGCTTGCTGCAGAAACCAAGCCCGTCCCACTCTCCAGCTCCATCATTCCCTTGAGGGGGCTTAGTTCCCACTACACACTAGATCTTGAATTTGGCTACCTAGGTACGGATTGACCTTAACAAATTAACATAACTTCTCATCACTGTAAGGGGAAAATAACATCTGCCTAGCAAGGTCACTTTGAAAAGACAAAGATAAGTCACATAAACGTACTTCATAGTTGCTGACAAAAAATGCTAAACTAATGGTAGGTGAATGATGTGGGATTCCCCTCTGTATGCTATGAATGTGTTCTGTTACCATTGGTTAATAAAAAAGTTGCTTTGGCCTGCAGCAGGACAGAATAGAGCTGGGGGGGGGGCACGACTAAACTGAATGCTAGGAGAAAGTAGGCAGAGTCTGGGAGACGCCATGTAGCCACGGCTGCAGGAGACAGATGTGCTGGAACCTTGCTGGTATACCACGAGCGTCATGGTAAAATACAAAATAATAGAAATGGGTAGATTTAAGATGTAAGAGCTAACTAGAAATACACTTAAGCTATTGGTCAAACAGTATTGCAAATAATATAGTTTCTGTGGGATTATTTCGGGTCTGGGCTGCCGGGAAGGAATGAGCAGTCTCTGCCAACAGGTAAACCATTACGGTAGAGACTATAAACCTGGTATAGCTAACTGTGCAAGCAGTGCTGGACAACACTTGTCATCCCTGCCACCGGAGCCTCGCCCAACCTGAGTGATACAGGCTCCAGTGAAAGCCACGATCACAGCCACCACATTGACAGTGAGCTGGAACTGCAGGAACTTGGAAATGCTGTCGTAGACGTTCCGCCCCCACATCACTGCCTTCACAATGCTGGTGAAGTTGTCATCGGTCAGGATGATGTCTGATGCCTCCTTAGCCACATCTGTGCCTGCAATACCCTGAGGTGGGAGAGGAAGGCAGACAGTGAGCAGCTAAATGGAGACTCTGAAACCCAGGGTCTAAGAACTCTGACCTCTCAGAAGCCACAGAACCAGGTACAGGCGCTAGAGGGCACTATAGCCACAACAGAAAACAGAAAACACTTTCATGTTGCTCTACGGAGAAGATTCCCTAAAGTGAGCAAGGGAAGGGCATCATCCTCTAGTCCACATGGAGTTGAACCTCCCTCACTGCCTCTTCTCTTTGTTCTGAGGAGACTCTGGGCTGAAAATGCTGCACAATCTGCAGAGAAGTGATGGGTGGATACGTATGTGTGGGAAGAGGTAAGCCTGACTAGGATCCCACTGGGGCACCTGGGTCCATGGCTGCTCGCTGATGGAAGAGAGACTATTACACAGCTGTAGTCTGACATCATCGACTGACTGCTGCCCCAGATGAGGAATTAGACATCTTTTAGAAGTCCTTTCTCCCTACCCTACCACTCCCTCAAGCTTAGAATCGAAAGGGTGGGGGCAAGTCCTATCTATTCTACCTCTAAATTCCTATGTTTCTTTCAACACAAGCAAGACTGACGCCATGTCTCCCCAGCACCTTTCCAAAACTGTGCACTTTGTTCTAGGAAAAGCGGTCTTACAGCATACAATGTTCTGTCCTTGTTCAGAACCCTGTCACTGGGGACCCATGAAGGATTTCTGAGTAGCTATGTCAGTGGCTGGAAACTTTCTTAGCTGACAGTCCATGTCTTCCCAGTAACCCTGGATTCATGTTCCAACCTGCTCTCAGGCAAGCTTTCTGCTCAAAACGTACTGGTTTATTAAAAAAAAAAAAAAAAAAAAAAAACAAACCCTGAATCACTTATTCCTTTATAGAGTCTGGGCTTTTATTCCCATCATTTCTCTAAGCCTGAAACACCCGCTTTCACTATATGTTTGAATTCTACTGATCTTCATTACCCAGTTCAGTTAAAACCTGCCATCCCAGCACACAGGTCACTGTGGGGCCCAGCCTTCCTCCTTACCTTTTTTTTTCTTTGAGACAGGGTCTTGGGCAATCCAGGCTAGTGTCACATATGCAAGGTGGCCAAGGCTGGCCTCAAGTTCCTGATTTGCCTGTCTGCTTCCCAAGCAGTGGTGCATGGTACCATATACCCAGTCTGCAACTTCTAACCCAAAGGAGCTTATCCTTTGTGTAAAATCTTTTAATTTTTATTTATGTGTCTCTTCTCTGCGTGTATGCGCACATGTATGCAGGTACCTCAGAGGCCAGAGGAGGGCGCTGGATTCCCTGAAGCAGGAATTACAAGTGATTGTGAGCCACCCAACAAGGGTGCTGGAAACTGAACTCAGGTCCTTTGCAAGAGCAGCAATTGTTCTTAGCTGCTGAACCACCCCTCTTGCCCCAGGAACTTATTCTTTATTTTGGCGTGTACTCGATTATTGCAATTATCTACTAATATTATTTTACTACCTAGATTGCAACAAAT
Organism: Ondatra zibethicus; assembly: GCA_004026605.1. Classification (NCBI taxonomy): domain Eukaryota; kingdom Metazoa; phylum Chordata; class Mammalia; order Rodentia; family Cricetidae; genus Ondatra; species Ondatra zibethicus. Next base: position 57,864 of record PVIU01001335.1, on the reverse strand, counting down.
GAAGAATGTTTAGATAAGAGCATATAACTCAGTTTTTCTATCAAAAAGTTCTACAGTGCAGGGCATGGTAGTACGCCTATAATCCCAAGGCAGGATAGGCGATTCTTCCCCCTTCCTCCAATCCTCAATACAGTTACATGCTGCCATCTGGTGCACTGTGAAAAGAAACAAGGACAGTCGTATGTTTGTGTCTACTCACTACTATGAAGTAATCTTCAGGCTACACCGTTAATGAACTGAGGAAAAGAAAGGTAGAAACAAATATTTATCTAGGGGGATGGAGTAGTTTTTTAAAAAAGATTTATTTTTATTTTGTGTTTATGGGTATTTTGCCTGCATGTCTGTGCACCACAGGCATGCTTGGTGCCTATAGAGACCAGAAGGGGACATCAGATTCCTTGGAACTGGTTGTGAGCTGTCATGTGGGTGCTGGAACCCACACCTGGGTCCTCCAGACAAGCAGCTAGTGTTTTTAACTGCTAAGCCATCTCTCTAGCCCTTATTTGACTTATGTTGGTGTTTGTTTGTTTGGTGTTTTGAGATAGGGTTTCTCTGTGTAACAGCCCTGGCTGTCCTGGAACTCACTCTGTAGACCAGGCTGGTCTCGAACTCACAGAGATCTGCCTGCCTCTGCCTCCCGAGTGCCGAGATTAAAGGTGTGTGCCACCACTGCCTGGTTTATTTGATTGTGTTTTAAGGAAGCAAGAGAAGAACAGTACAAAACCTGACAAAGCAGCGTTTTCTGAGGACGAACACACAGGGACAGGAGCCCAGTGACTAGGCTGAACCTGGCTCTATACTTCTTTTACAACAAACTATTTTGTGTATTAAAACATAGAATTCAATTAGGAGTCAACCTGTAAAGTGGAAAACACTCGGCATAGTGACTGCTACAGTCAGTTATCTGCATGGCTCCAGAAAAGAAAAGTGGCTCCGGTGAGTTTCCAGTAATGTACTTTTTTAAAAAATTGTTTTTATTGAGCTATATATTTTTCTCTGCTCCTTTCCCTTCTTCCTTCCTCTTCTTCTACCCTCTCCCATGGTCCCATGCTCCCAATTTACTCAGGAGATCTTGTCTTTTTCTAGTCCCATGCAGATTAGATCCATGTGTGTCTTTCTTAGGGTCCTCTTTGTTGTCTAGGTTCTCTGGGGTTGTAAACTGTAGGTTGGTTTTTCTTTGTTTTATGTCTAAAAGCCACGTATGAGTGAGTACATATTTTATTTGTCTTTCTGGGTCGCTTTATTTATTTATTTATTTATTTTGAAAGATTTTCTTATTCATGTATATGAGCGTTCTGTCTTCATGCAGGCCAGAAGAGGGCATCAGATCCATTACAAATGGTTGTGAGTCACCATGTGGGTGCTGAGAATTGAACTCAAGAACCTCTGGGAGAGCAGCCAGTGCTCTCAATCACTGAGCCAACTCTACAGCCACACCCTCCTTTATTTTATTTTATTTTATTTTAATTTTTTGAGATAGGATGTCCCTGTTTGGCTCTGGCTGTCCTGAAACTCACTTTGTAGACCATGCTGGCTTTGAACTCACAGAGATCCGCTTGCCTCTGCCTCCAAAGTGCTGGGATTAAAGGTATGCACTGCCATTGCCTGCCTTGGCCTCTATTTTTTAAATTAAAAAATTAAATCATTTCATTTTATATGCATGAGTGTTTCACCTGCATGTATGTCTGTGCACCAAGCACATGTCTGGTGCTACCTTTTCAGAAGAGGGTATCAGATCCCCTGGAACTGGAGTTACAGGCAGTTGTGAGTCATCACGTGGGTGCTGGGAATAAAACCTTGGTCTCTGGAAGAGCACCCTGTGTTATTAATCTCTGACTCATCTTTCCAGCCTATATCTTTTAATTTAAAAAATTATGCTTTTTAATAATTTGATGGTAAATTCCTAGTAAGATGTATTTACAGATACAAAAGAAAATAATAATATATATATAGGTATAGAATTGTCAAACAAAAAATAACTTAAAAGCTAAAAAGAAAAAAAGAAAGAAAACTATTTAGCTCAGTATGGCAGCAAATCTATAAACCCAAGACTCAAGAGGTTAAGTCAGGGGATTGTGAGGTTAGGGCTTTCCTGGACTACATAGTAAGGTTGAAGCCAGCCTATCTTCATAGTGAGACTCTGTCTCAAAACAAAATGATAAAAGAATTATTTTTAGTAATTATTTTTATTATTTTATAACCAGTAGATATGTTTTTAGACAAAGTCAGTAATTACATTAAAAACATTAGGAATCATCATAGTTTTTAATCTTAAGAACTACAAATATAAAATCAGAGAAGTTAGAAACAAAGCAGAGAACTAGAAATAAATTAGGAGGTTAGCATTCCAGAATTTTAAATTTGAGTGAGAAACATGAACATTGACTTAGGATGCATTTAATCTTAAAAAACAGATATAGAAACAAAGCTAGGCTGTGAAAGGTCATCTCTTAGCTTGGTTAAAGAGATGGTGTGTGCTCAGAGGGAAGACACACCTTTGTGCTCTGCTCATGTCCCCTAATGTGGCTTGTAACTAAAATGAGGCAGGGCACACTGAAGAAATGCATGGTGTCAAATCTGAGATAAGAAATAGGTCCAGCTGGTTAGTGGTGGCACACACCTTTAACCCCAGCGCTTGTGAGGCAGAGGCAGGTGGATCTCTGTGAGTTTGAGGCCAGCCCAGTCTACAGAGTGACTTCCAGAACAGTCAGGTCTACACAGAGAAACCTAGCCTTGAAAAACTGAAATAAATAAATGAAAAATGGTCCCAATCTCTCTGCAGTGTCTTACTGGGCAAGAAACCAAGAAAGTGATAAAAGACACCCAGGGTTACATTAAAAGGACTCAGAGACACTGAAGAGGCTTCTCCTGCTAATTAAGGATCAATTTGAGCATCAAGAAAAAAACAAGAACAATGCATTGAAACATACCAAATATATATTCACATTCCCTTGTTTGGGCTGAGGTGTACCTCAGTGGTAGGACATTCGTTTGATATGTTTGAGGCTGTTGGTTTAATCCCAGTACTGGGGGAAAAACCATGTGTTTGTAATAATACTTAAAAAAAAATAAAACAAGCCACTGTGGTAAGGAAAGGAAAAGAATCAAGCATTTAAAACGCCTTTCATGTGGGCCAAAAAAAAAAAAAAAAAAAGACAAAAAACAAACAAACAAAGAAAAAAACAAAAACCAAACCAGATGTGGCAGGGCAGGACACCTTTAATCCCAGTATCTGAGACAGAGTAGCCGGTTCCAGGCCAGTCAGGCACATAGTAAGCCCCATCTCATAAGAAGCCCTTGTTATGCAAACCTGATGATTTAAGTTTGATCCTAGCATCCCACAGCGGAAGAAAACCAACTTTCCAAAGCTGTTCTCTGACCGCCACACCCACACCTTGGTGGGTCCACAGACATATACACACACAGAGGCGGGGGTGACGCAAACAAAACATAAAACCCCACTCAAATCAATACTAAGGGACCAAACAACACCAGTGTTACAGGAGACTATAGGAATACAGTGAGCACATTCGTGCTACTGAACCGTCTGTGCAGACAATCGACCCAGTTCCTCCAACACAAAACAGCTAGGAGTAAAGTGGAAGGGAACTGTGCAAAACCTCAACACAGCGGCCCAGAGGCCGCCATCCTGAGAAATGCCCACTTGGCTCTCAGAATACTCTGGCCAGCACTTAACAACTGAGACCACACACAGTAGGGTGTGTCCAACCTTTTGACATTGTGACGACAGTGTCACCTACCAAGTTCACACCCTGAAAGGGTGCAGTGGAGTTACCACAACAACAACGAACACCACGCCTCCCCCCCCCCCCGCCCCAATCTCATGGTACGTAGAGCATGTTTTACAGTTTTGTGCTGGGCCTCATTCATAGCTATTCTCAGCTGCATGTAGCCCGCAGACACTTGGCAGAATGTGCTGGAATCATCTGGCTCCCACTTCCCTTTAGGGAGTCTGGGATTTTGATATGGTTAGAAAGTTCCCAAAAGGCCAGTATTAATAAGAGCTGGGGGACCTGGGTGTGAGGGCCTCCCTGTCAGAGGCATTATACACACTGCTGACGTGTGGCAAAATAAGAATGGACTCCTCTAGTGGCAGGGGGAGCACAAGGAGGCTGCATGTGGATTCCTCTGAATTCTGCCAGCATCTTTTTCTCTTGGGATCTAACTGTATCCTCAGCACACATCTATAACAACTGCAGTCATGTGTGCACAGTACATAGGCCAGGTTTCACAAGTCCTTCTTTGGGACACAGGCTGATATAAAAATCAGTGGTTCTCAAACATAAGGGCACATTAGGTCCCCCAACTCTAGGCCGTCTGGTTCAGCAGACTGGGGTGATGCTTGAGTGTTTGCATTTCCATAGGTTTCTAGATAACTGCTAGTGCATTGGAAGTTGGGATACAGTTTTAAAATTCATTTTATGTGTATGGGTGTTTTGCCTGCATATAGGTATATGCACCACAGGTGTGTCTGGTGCCTGCCAGAGAGAGAGTCAGATTCCCTGGAACTGGAGTTACAGATGGTTGTGAATTGCTTTGTGGGTGCTGGAAACTGAGCCTTCATCCTCTGTTAGAGCAGACAGTGCTCTTTGCCACTGAACTGTCTCTCCAGGCCCATATAGGACACACTTTGAGAGCCACTGCTGTGGATTCAGACACTCCATGGATGCTTCAGACAGCTATAATGTGTGTATACTATTCGGATTCTGATTTGGACTGATAAAGCATAAAAACAGTTATGAGTCAGTGGGGGAAATTTAAACACTAATTAGAATTTGGCAATAGTAAGGAATTGTCAGCTTTTTTGTTTTGTTTTGTTTTTAGATTTATTTATTTATTTTGTATACAGTGTTCTGTCTGCACGTATGCCTGCATGCCAGAAGAGGGCACCAGATCTCATTATAGATAGTTGTGAGTCACCATGTGGTTGCTGGGAATTGAACTCAGGGCCTCTGGAAGAGCAGCCAGTGCTCTTAATCTCTGAGTCATTTCTCCAGTCCCATCAGGTTTTCTTTTTTTCTTTCTTTTTTTTTTTTAAAAGATTTATTTATTTATTTATACAGTATCCTGCCTGTAGTCCGGAAGAGGGCACCAGATCTCATTATAGGTGGTTGTGAGCCACCACATGGTTGCTGGGAATTGAACTCAGACCTCTGGAAGAGCAGTTAGTGCTCTTAACCACTGAGCCATCTCTCCAACCCCAGTTTTTCTTTTAAATGAGAAATTCTATTATAATTCTTTACATACATTTAATTTGTATTATTTAGAGATATATTTAAAATGTGATGACTACAAATGACAAAATGTCTTAGACCGACTACAAAATAATTCATCTGGATAGAGAACACTGGTGGGGGTGGTTTGTGAAGTAAGATGGGCCACAATAATTATTGAAGCAGAGTGGCATGCCTATGGGGATTCATTATATGACACTAACTTCTTAGGCATACTTTTGAAATTTCTTAGAATTAAAACTGTGTTTAGTTTGTTTGTTGTTTTTTAAGGCTCCCAAGGAGCTAGAGAAATGCTTGGTGGTTCAGAGCATGCATTGCCCTTCTAGAGGACCAGAGCTTGATTCCCAGCATTCATACTGGGTGGCTCAAAACTGTCTCTGGCCTTCATGGGCATCAGTATACTCGTGAATATGCTCACACACAGACACACATACATACACATAATTACAAGAAAAAGAGCTCCCTAAAGATAGGCTATTTTCTGTATTTTTGAGACAGTGCCTTACTGTCCAAGCTGGTCTGGAACTACCTATATAGTCCAGGCTGGTCTTGAACCTGAGATCCTCCTGCTTCAACACCTCAAATGTTGAGATTACAAGTGTGCATCTCCGAACCTGGCTAATATGACACTGGCATGCACACGCATGCATGTGCGCACACGCGCACATACACACCTACGTCTCTAAATTCCCTTCCACTTAGATCCCAACCACAGTGGACTTGGATGAGAGTCTGGGAGCAATAAGCTCCTTGAATGAGAGGATGCACTTTGTACTCTGGGGACTTCCAAGCTTCTCTGCAGGTCAGAATCAATGGCTGTGCTTGCGACAACCATCAAGCCTCCATCACCTGTCTGGGACCAGCCTGGACATAAATCATTTCTTATACCAGAGTGGAGGTGTGGGAATAAATGAGGCACATTTCACATGACAGCATCGGGAGGGAGTTTTCAGGGATCATTCAAATCCTGAAACCACATCCTGAAATTTACCCACGTTTATTTTCCAAACAGTTTTCATATCAAGGTAAATTGAGGGGGGCGGGTAACGCAAACTTTCTAGGTGGGGGGGTGACTTAGGTCACTGTCTTGCCTATGCCTGTTTTGTCATGGCTACTGAAAACACCTCTTCCCCAGGTTCTCCTGATTTACAATAGAAGGAGCAGAACGACATTAGCGCATCCTGATCACTTGGTAGGATGGCATCAGGTTTGTAACTAACAAAGAGCCAGGTGGCCACTTTCTGTGTGGCAGGTGCAAATTGCGCCTTGTAGGTCGCTCAGAATTCTCTGACTGCCAGACAATGTAGGAATGGGCCCACAATTCTCACCATCACCTCTACAATAATCACCATCAAAAAACCCTCAAACCAAACCAAACCGAACTTCAGCACCCATTGACCTTACTGAAGCAAGATGTCTCTTTGGGATACTTGACTTATAAAGGAACTTGCCACGAGGCTCTAATACTCATGGGCTCACATGTGCAGAGCATGCACTGAGCATGCTCTGTGTGGAAGCTGAATCTCCTGTGATTCACACAGGCAAACAGCGCCACCAAGGTGCTCTTGTTTTCCCAGGTGAGGTGCTTTGTGATGTCCCTGACAGCCGCCATCTGTTTTTCACACACATTGTTGGCCAGGTAGGTAGGAGAGATGGAGATGGGAAGATGGGTGCAGGCAGGATGTGAAGGTATAGGAGGCAGAAGCCTGTCCTGGCTCCTGATGGGGAAGGTGACCCACAGGGTCACCCTGGGGAGCTTACCATGGCAAAGCCAACATCTGCTTTCTTTAGAGCAGGTCCATCATTTGTCCCATCACCGGTGACAGCCACTACCTGCCGCTGTTCCCCAACCATGCTGTCAATGATACCTGGGAAAAAGAGACACACACAATAGTCAACACACACACACACACACACACACACACACACACACACACACACACACACACACACACACGCACACGCAACCTGAGGTTGTGGCGGTTTGAAAGAAAATGGCCCCCAAAGGGAGTGGCGCTATTAGGAGGTGTGGCCTTGTTGGAGGAAGTGTGTCACTGTGGGGGTGGGCTTTTAGGTCTCCTATGTTCGAGCTACTCCCAGCGTCAGACACCACTTCCAGTTACCTGAAAGATGTAGGACTCCTGGCTACCTCTCCAGCACCATGTCAGCCTGCATGCCATCATGTCCCATCATGATGATAATGGACTGAACCTCTGAACTGTAAGCAAGCCACCATTTTTATAAGAGTTGATATGGTCATGATGTCTCTTCACAGCACTAGAAACTCTTAGGACAGAGGTCATGTGGCAAGTGTTGTTTCCTATAAAAGGGACACTTTTGGTCTCCTCTCCCATCTCTATCATTCGCCTCTACTCTTTCTCCTTCCTTTTTTGTCTCTACTGCCGGATCTACGGGTCTACAGTAACCATCCAACGGCGACTGATTCGCCAAGGTCACCCTGAGCTGTGAAAGGCAGGAAAGGCAGTCTTTGTCCAGTGCCTTCCACAGCAGCTAGGCTGCTGGGAAAGCATGAGATGGCTTTGAAGGCAGACATCTGTGTTCAAGTGTATCACTTCAGCCTACTATCGAGGGACTGACATCCCTGCCCCCAGCTCTAGATAGCTGTGATGGTTCACCCCTGAACCTCAGTACTTGGGCAGCAAAGGCAGGAGGATTAGGAGTTCTAGGTCATCTTCAGTATATAGGGAGTTTGAGGCCAATCTGGGTTACATGAAAACCTGTCTCAACAACCTCCCCCCCATCCCCAGATGGTGGCTGTCAGGGAAAACCACAAAGTGCCTCACCCAAGAAAACAAGAGCACTGTGGTGGTGGTGTTGGTCTGTGTGAATCACAGGGAATTCGGCTTCCACATAGAGCATGCTCAGCGCATGCTCTGCACATGTGAGCCCACGAGTACCAGAGCCTCTTAGCTCGGTGCCTTTTATAAGTCAAATATCCCAAGGTCAGATGTGGTGGAGGGTGCCTTTAATCCCAGCACTTGGGAGGCAGAGGCAGGTGGATCTCTGTGAGTTCAAGGCCAGCCTGGTCTACAGAGCTAGTTCCAGGACAGCCAGAGCTGCTACACAGAGAAACCTTGTCTCAAAAAACTAACTAACTAACTAAATAATAAACACAAAAGTCAAATATTACAAAAAGGTATCTTGGTTCAGACAACAATAACAACAACAAAGAAAGAACTCCCCCAAACTCTACTAAAACTCCAAACCAAAAATCTCAACTCTATTATATCACATACTTGCCAGGGACTCAGATATTTGCTAAATTCAATGTTTACCCTTTTAGCCTGAGACCTCTCCTAGGACTTCCTTCCTGGGGACAGGAGAGTACTTTGACTAAAGTCTCTTTTTGTTTGAGACAAGGTCTTATAGCTCAGGCTGGCCTCAAACTCACTATGTAGCCAAAGATGACCTTGGACTTTGGATCCTTCTGACTCCAACTTCCAAGTTCTAGGACCACAGGTGTATGTCTATGCCTAACTCTTCAATGGGTAGTAAGCCTTTCCTGTTCTCTTTTGGGGGCATAGGGAGTGTTGGGAATTGAACTCAGGGCCTTGTGCACCCTAGGCAAGTTTTCTGCTACTGGCCACATCTCCAGCATGGCCAAGGATGGCTCTTTATCCGTCTTTCCCTTGGCCTGCCCACATCTATGGCAGGCACACACTCACAGGCTGACCTCACCTTTCACCAGTGTGTGCTTGTCCGTGGGAGATGATCGTGCCAGCACCCGAAGCTTGGGCCAGATCTTGTCCAGCTTCTCTTGTTCCACCTGCCAATACCAGAGGCACCTGGATCAGTCACACTCAGAGCCACTGCTCAGTGAAGTCTTAGCCCTCTATATACTCCGAGATTCCAAGAGTGCCAGAACTTCACAGCCCTGGAGGAACCTGTAGTCCCTGGCCTCTGGGGAGATGGAACAACCAATATGGCTTCACTGATGGCTGACCATGCAGAGCCTTTTTTTCTTTTCCCTTCCAACTTCCTTTCTGGGAGCCCAATGCTTATTTCTTAGTCCATTATAGGTCATAAGAGGTCAGGGTTAACAGCTTGCTCAGGGGCTTCCAAGGAGCTGCCAGGGTCTTAGGTCTGAGTCCATGTAGACCTGGAAGCTTGAATCTATTCCATATCCATAATGCATCCAAGCACAAGCCCATGCCACCCACAGCCACAGGCCACACTAGAGGGGTAGTGTGGGGGAAAGCTGCACAAAGATTAGTCTATGAGTTTAAAAGCAGAAAGATAATGAAGTTAGTGATTCTGCACCCACAGGTAATTGAATGAAGATGAGACAACTCCCCATTCACCATACAAGCAGCTGTGGTGGGAAGGGCTGTTTCACTATGAATAGACTCCAGTTTAGAAGCCACCCACTTGCTCCCAAAAGCCCCAGACACTGCACACTAGAACCAGCCATTCCCTTGTAAGTGGTGGCCTGGCTGCTCCCTCTGGGGGCCTACCTCGCCCTTCTCATTGCGGATAAGCCTGTTGAATTCTTTGCCTTCTAAGCACAAGAAGTCATCTCCAGGGGTCAGAATGCCACATTTGGTGGCAATGGCCCGCGCCGTGTTGACGTTATCGCCTGTCACCATTCTGACAGTAATACCAGCCCGTTTGCATTTGCTAATTGCATCTGGTACCTGAGGAGAGCAAAGAAAAAAGAAAAGTGGTCATGAGATTAAATGATGTGGGAGTTCTCTCTGTGTGCTATGATTACCATTAATGAATAAAGAAACTGCCTTGGCCTGTTGTTGACAGGGCAGAACTTAGGTAGGCAGGGAAGACAGAACTGAACGCTGGGAAGAAAGAAGGGCGGAGTCAGAGAGATGCCATGGACCCCCTGCCAGAGATAGATGTGCTAAAGCTTTCCTGTTAGGCCACGACCTTGTGGTGATATACAGATTAATAGAAATGGGTTAAACTAAGATGTTAAGAGTTACCCCATAAGAAGTTAGAGCTAATAGGCCAAGCAGTGATTCAATTAATGCAGTTTCTGTGTGGTTATTTCGGTTCTGGGCGACCAGGACGAACAAGCCTCTCCTCCAACAATTAAAAATGCATGGCACACTACCCTGGTTCAGCTCTCACTTCCCTGAAGACAGGACAGAGGCAATGGCTGGTCATTGTTACAGTGCTCAGTACCCCCTTGCTTCTGTCCATCCCACAGTGGGCATTTAAAATTCACTCATGATCTCAGGTTGAAGGGGAATTTGCTTTGGGAGCCAGATGTGAACATGTGTGCCTCTCTATTCTCCAGCTTCCCTGGTGATATGGTCACTGTTCTTCCCAGAAACAGTTTGAACTATTCTCTGCCCACCTGGCCCAGGCTCCAACTCACGAGAGTAGTAGCATTTCATTTATATTTTAATAAATAAAGCTTGCCTGAAGATCAGAGAGCAAAAGAGCCCTACTGGTCAGCCTTACAGACCAGGCAGTGGTAACACACACCTTTAATCCCAGTAGCCACATTACTTGCCATAGAAACAAAAATGCTGCTAGACTCCTGCTGGGGACACCCTCTGTCCAGAGACCTGCAGGGCTCCAGGCACAGGGCTGAAGTTGCTTCTGCCCTTTGCTTTCACCCCCTGCCCCCCTTCCCCCCGCCCCCGCCGCTGCAACCTGGACAGGTCCCCCAAGGCCAGGTTCCCAGCACTGTGACAGCTCTGGAGTGGATGCCAGGATAGCCAGCCCCGGGAGCAGTGCGTGGGAAGGACAGCTGCAGAGCCCGGTGCTGTCAGAATACACATCCACCGACTGACATGAGCCTTTATGCCCTCCATGTGCACCAGCTCCACAAGCAGCAGACCCAGGCTGAGTCCGAGCGACATGTGTGGCACCGCCAGGAAAGTGACAAGAGTGGAGAGAGTTCCCCTGAAGAGGGTGGAGAGGGTGCCCAGGGCCCCCAAACTATCCCCCAGTCTTCCAGCTATCTCTGTGCTACACCCCAGCCTGGAGCACCAGAGACCACCACCCTGCATGGGGGCTTCCAGAGGCACTATGGGGGCATCACAGGTTCTGGCACAGTGCCCCAGGCTCCCTCTCACTTCTCCAGGCTGCCCCTGGGAGGATGGGCAGAAGATAGGCAACCAGTGTCAAGACATCTGGAGCCCATGCAGAGGAGGGGTCGGAGGACGAGCTGCCCCCTTAAGTGCACAAGGTATAGACAAGGCAGAAGAGGGTCCCCGTGCTCCAAGATGGAGGCAACACTGCCCTGCCAACATCTGCCTGCCATAAGAGGGCTTCTCGGAGTGTTGCCTGGCTCCCCTCACACTATCTTTTGACACTAAGATGGGAGGTTTCTAAATTGCAGGAACAGGATGAAAATTCTTTACTACCCTCTTCAACTTTTAGGATGGCCACTTGGGAGTTTGAGGCTTTCCTGGGCCCCACCGCTGCGTATTGTACTCCTAGCACCTGCACAAGGGACTGGCAGGGCAGGATTGTGACCTCAGTCATCTATATCCCAGCAGAGAGCTCTGCCCTGCAACCCTCACTTCCCTAAAGGAGGAGGAAGGGTAAGGGACTCACCCCAGCCTAGGGCTTTGACATTGCAGGCTGGGATTCAGCTCCTACCCTTCCCCAACACTCCATTCCCAAGCTCTGCTAGACTGGATACCCTTACCATCTTGGCCTTGACAAGTACTAGTCCATCTGAGTTTTTTGGCCTTTTGAATCCCCTCATGCCTAGAACAGTGTTCTGCACACAGAGATTGCTCAAAAAGAGCATGCCACTGAAAGAAGGTGGCTAAAGAGTAAGTTGCCTTCTGGTTAATTATGCCCCAGACTATTCCCAAGTACCAAGTAATAAATCCAATGAAATCGCCACTGCCTGCCCCTAAGATAGCATGAACCCTAGGGATGCTGCCTTCTACTGCCTTGGCATTCCACAGCTGATGTGGGAAACAGGTACTGGAGAGTTGTCTGTCTTTGTGACAAGTGGTTAAGCAAATTTGCACCTGCCTTCTGTGACTCCAAGGTAGCTCATTAGGTTACACTGGATCTGTACCCTGACCGGTGATCAATGGGAGGCTGGCATCTCTGCTTTCTTGCCCTTTCTCTTCAGTGTAGAAGCTGACAAGTCTTACCTCTGGGCGCACAGGGTCCTCAATGCCCACCACTGCAATGCACGTCAGCTCAGTGACGATTTCACCCTCATTGTCCCATGAGGGCTCTGTGTCATCAAAATCCCGGTAAGCTATGCAGATAGTCCGGAGTCCTTCACTGGCCATGGGCTCAATGACATTGTGTACCATATCATCTCGGTCCTTACTTCTAAATGGTATGGTTTCTCCGCCCTTGTCCAGGATTCGATTACACCTGGGGAGATGCACAGTCAGAAATCAGTGTCTGCCAGCCCAGTTGATATGTTCCAACAATCACAGGCATTATGGCGATTCTGGACTATTCCTAGAGACATAATTTCATGGTTAATACATCTTTCATCTGTCACCCAGTTGAGTCTCTCTCTCTCTCTCTCTCTCTCTCTCTCCTTTTCCCTTACCTTTCTCCACACTACATGAGAGAAGAATCTCATGTAGCTCAGGCTAGCCTCAAACTTGCTATATGGATTGACTTTGAGCTTCTGAACAGGGTCTCCCATCCTGACTTTACTGGAACTTGCTATGCAGAACAGGCTGGCCTCGAACTCACAGATATCCTTCTGCCTCTGCCTCCTGAGTGCTGGGATTAAAGGCAGGCAAAATTATGCCCAGCCTTCTTTTCTTTTGTTGTTGTTTTGTTTTTTGAGACAGAGAACCTTAGAATGACCCTGAACTTGTAACCCTCCTGCTTTAGCCTCCCTAGAGTTGGATCATAGGCATGTGCCACCCCTGCTGGCTATATACTTATTGGGTTGGTTGTAACAACCTGTAGGTAGCTTAGCTACTTTTAAAGGTATACAAGTGTAATCAGAATTAAGAATGAGAAAGAGAGGCAACAGAGAAACAGCATGGTTAGCTCTTGGTATGTGCAAGGCATCTTATGCTCACTGACTCCTTTAAGCCCAGTGAGATGGGGACCATTCTGACCACCTCCATGAATTCACTAGGAGACTGCTCCAGGCTGAATCCTGACTGTGGCACTGTTAGTTGTTCTCTCTATAAGCAAGCTTTGCAACTTCACTGTGCATATTTTCTCATCTGCAAAATGGGTCAAAATAGTATCCACCTTGCTGAGTCGCGAGAATTAAATGAAAGGAGTCCGCAAGGTTCTTAAAAGCAAAGCCTGTCCTGAGTAAAAGCTCAAATGTCACTACCTGGCTGGAGGGTCACTCATCCTTCAGACTGGTTCTGCCTGGGCCCACAGACCTTCCCAAGAGGGGTCTCAAAGGGGAAAGTGGGGGGAGGGGCTCACTTGCGCAGCATTATCTCAGATGCGCCTTTGCTGAACATGCGGAAGCCCCCTTCTGGCTTCCTGATGATGGTGCTCATGGACTTGCGCACTGAGTTGAAGGTGTATACTTTGAAGAGCTTCTCCTCGGGCACTTCATTGCGAACTGCTTGGTAATCTTGCTTCAGATCCGTGACAAAGCCCAGCAGGGCACACTCTGTCTTGTTGCCTACCTGCCGGGGTAGGCCTCCCTCCTTTTCTGGAGACTGAGAGAGAGAAGAAAAACAGAAACAAAAACAAACATGGAACTAATGAGTATATATCTGGACCAGAAAGAGGACCTGGGCAGGCATACCTGTGCCCACAGGGGAGGTAGCAGTTGTTTTTGTGACCGTGACTTACAGCCATAGAGGTCTTGGGCTCTTATAGTTGCTCTATGGAAATGAGATGTCTCACTGCTGTGGGACAATGGTCTTATATCCTGTAAAGATTTGTCACTTGTATTTATTTAATACAATGCTGATTGGCCAGTAGCCAGGCAGGAAGTATAGGCAGGGTGACCAGAACAGGAGAATTCTGGGAAGAGGAAAGGCTCAGTCTGCAGTCATCACCCAGACACAGAGGAAGCAAGATGAGAATGCCTTGCTTCTCATATGGCTAACACAGACAAGAATTATGGGTTAACGTAAGATGTAAGAATTAGTTAATAAGAGGGCTGGAGAGATAACTCAGTGGTTAAGAGCATTGGCTGCTCTTCCAAAGGTTCTGAGTTCAATTCCCAGAAACCACATGGTGGCTCACAACCATCTTTAATGAGATCTGGTGCCCCCTTCTGCCCTGCAGGCATACATGCAGGCAGAACAGTGCATAAATAAACAAATAAATCTAAAAAAAAAGAATTAGTTAATAAGAAAGCCTAAGCTAATGGGCCAACCAGCGTATAATTAATGTAAGCCTCTGTGTGTTTCTTTGGGACTGGACGGCTGTGGGACCAGATGGGACAGAAACCTCTGACAACGTCTCACCCTCTGGAAGTCTTATTCAAATGCTCTCTCTCTGTTTCTGGAAAGTGAGTAATTCTGGATAAGTGTAAGTGTGCAGTGGGCATAAGGTTCCTTCTTGGAGTCACTGCCATAGGTTGGTGATGAGCACATCCAGTCAAGAGTAAGAAACAGTGTGTGGAATGGCAGTCAGATGGAATATAATAGAGGAGGTGGTGATCTGAGTGACAGATTGGGACACTTTGTCCTCAGTTGGCAGAATTGTTTGGGAAGGGTTAGGCGGTAAGGCCTTATTGAAGGAAGTGTGTCACTAGGGGTTTTCAAGACCTGATGTTATCCCCGTGTGCTCTCTGCCTGTGGACTGAGATGTGAGTCCTCAGCTACTGCTCCATGCTTGCCTGCTGCCATGTTCCCTGCCATGGTAGTCATGGGCTCGAACCCTCAGAAACTGTAAGCCCCCAATAAACTCTTCTATAAGTTGCCTTGGTCATAGTGTTTAGCACAGCCATAGAAAAGGAACTAGGACAGAAGAGTTATCTCTGGCAAAATTAATATTGGTCCCCTGTCACCTATTCCAGGTTCCCAGGCAATGGGAAAGCTTACCAGAATCTTAGAAGTATAAGCACTGTTAATAGAAATGCCATTGACCATGAGGTCCAGAACCTTGGGTGGTAAGACGTCAGGGCTTGGGATCTGGCGGTAATGAGTGTTCCCAATGTAAGCCTGTACCACTGTCATGCGGTTCATCGTCAGTGTTCCTGTCTTATCAGAGCAAATGGCTGTGGCGTTGCCCATTGTCTCACAAGCATCCAAGTGCCGTACCAAGTTGTTGTCCTTCATCATTTTCTACAAAAGAGAAGGGAAAGAAGTTGAAAGAGGACCAGCAGAGCTCCCAAAGCATAGGTCAAAGGCTAAGTCCTAGCTAACACTCCTCACTTTGTTTTCTAGCCCTACACAAAAAATGCATGGTACTGTTTTCATGAGGCTTTAAGATTCTGCTGATCTGATTAAACAACTAACTGAATTGTCATTTCCTAGAGTGAGAGACTTCCGCTCTTGGGAGACTACCTAACGTGTATAAAGGACAGAATAGCTTATCCTTTGACTGAAGGGCACATGGAACCCTCCCTTTCCGTCTGTCTCACCTTCACAGAGTAGGCCAGTGAGATGGTGACAGCCAGGGGCAGCCCCTCAGGCACAGCTACGACCAATACAGTGACCCCGATGATGAAGAACTTGACGAAATACTGGATGTAGACGGGAGTACACTCAGGTAGCCATGCTCTGCGCTGTATCACGAAATTGTCGACCACAAAGTATAGAATCAAGATGATAACTGTGAGGGCAGACATGATCAGACCTGTCCAGGGCAACAAGGCACGTGAGCAGGGGTTAGCCGCTGCACCCTTTCAATACGAGTTTTTTTTTAAACTTTCTTTTTGTTTATTCTTTGTGTCTTTCATATTATGCCCCCTGATCCCATCCCCCCAGTAAAATTTAAGAGAAAAAAATATTAAAAAAAAGGGAGAAAGGGAAAATGTCATCATGGAAGCTGCAGTGTGACACAGTGAGTCACACAGTAAACATTTATCCATCCATCTTTACGTGCAGGTGTTCATTGCAAAGAATCATTGCTCTGGTTCAAGACCCCTGTTCTCTGCTACACTATCGATGTTGGGCCCTCATTGGGACTATCCCTGGACATCCTGTTGCTTGCTTGAGTCATGGAGATCCCACAGCCCTGGGTCCACAAGACCACCCCCCCCAACTGTGCTTCAGCAGACCACAGATGGGGTGGATGTTGGGCTGGGCCAACACATAACTCTCGTTCTGGGTCTGGGTAGCTGCAGGGTTGGCTAGCCCACCAGCCTTCCCCTGTCTTCACTACCAGGGTGAGCTCTCCAGCACTGCTCTGGCTAGTTCACCCCTTGTAGTGATGAGCAAGGGGCAGGGCCAGTTCTCTCATTTTCACACCTTCAGGGCCAGCTCTACTGCGTTGTCCAGTTGAGATGGAGGGGCCGCTCTCCCGAGTGCTGCAGCTGATGAGGGCAGGGACAGCTCTCCTGCTCTTATGAACTTAGGGCCAGCTCTTCTACCTGCCTCAGGCATGGATGGGCAGGGAGGGGAGGGCATCTCTCTCCAGCCCATATCACCACATGACAGATGAGTAGTGGGGACAACTCTCCCATGCTCACGACTTCAGGGCTGGCTCACCCACACCTTCGCTAACAGGGTCCACTTTACTGTGTTGCTCAGGTGAGGTACAGGGTCTACTTTCCCCAGTGCTGGAGCTGGTAAGGGGGGAGGGTCACCTTGCCTGTCTGTCGCAGGCAGTAAGGGGCAGGGAGATAAGGGGGTGCATCTGTCCCCACCACCACCACATGACAGACAAGCAGTGGGGACAGCTCTCCCATGCTCACAGCTTCAGGGCTGGCTCACCCACATCTCCGCCAACAGTGTTGGCTCTACTGTGCCGCCCAGTTAAGGTGCAGGGCCTGCTCTCCCAAGTGTTATGGCTGGTGCTTTCTATAGATTTTAAAACCATAAGTTTTAGAAAGTTGTATTAAAATCTTATCCCCATTCTCTGTTGCTTGTAGACAATGATAGAGGTTGTGGGTTTTGTGTGTGTGTGTTAACAAAACTAAGGCTCTAAAAACCACTGTTCTAGGATATAGATGCTGTTCTCAGCGTGTCACCAACCTGACTCATACCCTTGGATTAGTTGTTAAGCCTCTATGGGTTGAGTTCCTAGGTTAAATTCTTCATTCATAAATAAGAGGGGGCGTACACCTATAATCTCGGCTCTTGGGAAACTGAGACAGGAAGATCATGAGGTCAGGTCAGCCTGATCTACAAAAAACTACCAAACCCAACCAAACAAAAAAGGGGAGCAGAGTCTGCTAGTGGACTTCCTCCTGAAAAACGCTGCTTATTACATGGCCAAATCCTACAGCCTGAAGGGATCAGGTCACACCTCATTGCAGAGACCCAGCTCCCACCTCACCCCGGGCAGGGAATCGAGATGCAGACTGTGCCATGACTTGAGTGCTCTCGATTATGGCACCTGGCTCTTCATCATGCGTGCTACAATGAACTAAGCTGCATAGTGTCAGACTTCCTGCCATGACCTCTAAACTTGGAAGATTGATTTCTTTCCTTTGTTCAGAGATTCTGTCTAAAGCTCTTTCTCTCCCTGGATCATGGCCTTGAGGCCCTTTCTCCTAATAAACTGCACTTCTAAAGGGACTGTGGATCAGTTACATGTGGACTGGCCACCACTGCTTCATTAGCACTCCTGTTACATTAACAAGGTGGCCGTGATTGCATGCCATAGTTTCTTGAGCAGCAAATGCAACTGTCCACTTAGCAGTGTGCCGACGTTGACGCTCCCTCCGCTGCTCTGTGTGTGTCCCACACCCTGGTCACAGGATGTCCTCACAGTGCTAGAGTATCACCTACACGACTTTTCCTATCGTAGCACATCACAAAGATGACAATGATAGCAGCAACTTACACAGTGCCTGCCATAGGCCAGCTAAGCCTTCATAACCACTTTACAACAGCCCTAGGATATAGATTACTATGATCACTCCTGTTCCAAAGAAGACAAAGCCAGGGGGCAGAGAAGGAAGCTTCTGAACTAGCACACTCTTAGGGCAGCCAGCCTGATTTGCCCAAGACTCAATTTCTGGAACTTACAGTGAGAAAACTGAGAAAGTTTCAACCACCTGGGGT
Source organism: Ondatra zibethicus (assembly GCA_004026605.1). Taxonomy (NCBI): domain Eukaryota; kingdom Metazoa; phylum Chordata; class Mammalia; order Rodentia; family Cricetidae; genus Ondatra; species Ondatra zibethicus. Next base: position 39,530 of record PVIU01001335.1, on the reverse strand, counting down.
AGCTGGTCACCTTACCTATGGGGGCTGGGGATCAGTGGTTATCCTGAGGGCTAAGGATCAATATGTGCCCATAAGTGGCACAGTATTTGGGAAACACCCTCATGCTTCAGGGGTCTCACGGCAAGCCCAGGGGGATGATAAGAGTGAAAGGAGATTAGCTTGGTTTTGGCTTGATTAAGGCCAGGACCAGAGTAAGGAAGCAAGGCACCTGTGATACAAAATTTAGACATGCTCTGTTGTAGGAACTCCTTCAGCCAATAGCCTTTAAGATACTGGCCCACTTTGGGCATGGGTGAAGGGATCTAGTTAATGTTTCTGACCTAGGTACTGGGCCTAACGGGGCTTTTGCACCCACAGCTCAGCTCATCAAGTCTATATAGAAGACTTCAAGGTAGTCAGATTGAGCTAAGTGCTGGATTGAAACACATTGGCTAGGTCTACACATCCCCACCAGAACTTTCTGTGATGCTTGAAATGCTCTCACTTGGTGCTGTCCAGTAAGGCAGCTACTGGACACGTGTGGCTAGTGAATGTTTAAAATGCGGCTACCCAGCAGCAGACAGTGGCTGCTGTTGTGTCTATCAGATTCTTGCAGACTCTCGGGCCCTTTCTGAATGTCGTCTGTACTTCAGCAAGGACCCCTTGAGATCTGTGCCCAGAGAAGCATGCTGAGTATGGTTAGCAGAAGCCTGAGGACCATACCTTGAGGGACATTGCACGAAGGAGTTATCCTTTTGTCCCCCTCCCTGCTGCTCCCCTTAGCCAGAAGACGGCAAGAAAATGTAGGGGTGGGTGATGGAGAAATCACTTGCCACCCTAGCTATAGGACCCTTCTTCTAAACAGAGTCTCTCTAACTGGTCTTCCTTGCCCTCCAGTCTTTACTGTGTATTTATTGCTCCATGCTGGGCCACAAGATTCTACTACCATGGGATTATGGGACAGGCGAGATTTCTTAACTTCCTTCTTGCTAGCATGACCCTCCCCTGCTGTTTGGATGGGAGAGAGCTTGAGGCTATTAACCTTTATACATAGGAGGAAATAGCTCTCTTCCAAAGCACAAGGAGTGGCCAGAGATACAACTATCTAGATCCCAGGAGCCACCCTGCAGTGCCAGTGTCTTTCTGCCAGTTCTGCTTGGTGTGGTGGGAAGACGATTGTGGCCGGCACACAGGGCAGTTCTTCTGATCTGCAAGGGGAGGCAGGCCTAGCTACTCACCTGCCTTCCCGATCTGCACGGCCAGGCGTGTGAGCTTGCCCTGCAGCACTGACTTCTCCTTTTTGGGCATCTTGCTTATCTTCTTCTCCTTTTCCTCGCTGTCGATGCCCTCCTGGCTGTTGAGTGGCTGGATTTCCAAGGCCACTCCATCTTGGGTCTTTGCTAGAGTAGACACACGAATGGAATAGGTGAGCAGGCAAGAATGTCATAGTGAGTGGCAGGCAGGTGGAAGGCAAGATGCCCTTCTGCTTTCTTCCTGGAATGCCCCTCAGGCCCCTGACCTCAGTTCTGATCATTCCTGACTCGTGCCAGGCTTAGGACTCCACTTGGGCCTTTGGGGTAAATCTAACAACTGGAGATGGAGGATGCCTTTCAGGTCTGGATTTCTTCTTCATGACAACTTCCTGGCACCCCTTAGAGTCATGTGCCAGGTTTATAACAACAAGGGGATTAATCACACCACTAAGGCCATCACCAAAAGCATACTTTCTGGAATCTAGAGCTTAGGACAGTGAAGGTTTACTGCAGAAAGGGACCAAAGGGAAAGAAAGCCTAGCAGATGTTAGAATATAAGGGTCTAGCCTATTCTGTTAAGAGTCCCCCTCCCCCCAATCAGGGAAGAAATGCAGACCCTCCCCCCAAGACCAAAGCAATTCTTCAACTACTTCTTACATAAGTTGAAGGACAAAGAAATGAAGTAGGCAACACAGCAGGACCTGAGCTGAGTATTCTGGGGTAAGAAAAGAAGCTGCCTAAAGACTTAGAATGAGGGGAAAGAGAGATGCACAGACACAGGAAACCCATTTATTTCCCTTTCAGAAGAAGAATAAAGAGACTTGAAAAGCAAGTTTTTTCTGCTTAAGCCCCGGTGCTCTGCTATGGTTCTTTTATTTCTAAAGAGTACTATGATGTGTGTAACAAGGATTAAAAAAAAAAAACCAACTTTAGGAACTGTGTCAAGACTACGTCTTGCTGGTCCCCAACATCACCTCCAACATCACCGCTTGCTTACGAAGTCCCTCTTGAGATACAGTCTTTCCTGTCTGATGCACAAACAAGACAGAGATGGGATGTAGACACAGCCACCAAGAGAAACACAAACCATATCGGGAGGAACAAAACAGACTGTGGCGAGAACAAAGAAAGAAGTGGGCAGAGAGGCAGAGAGAAAAGTCTCTCTCCAGAGCCTCTGAACAGACGAGCAGAGAAGAAAAACAGACCAGAAGACACCGATGAGCCAGCTAGCAGAGGAGGGTGCAGGAACTGCCCGGCCAATGTCCTCCACCACGACTTCCAGCCCAGAAACTGCCAGTGTGGACAGTGAAGCAGAGCTCAGCACTCTGGGAAGAACAGATCCATGTCCCACACCCGAAGAATTCTGGACATGTGCTTCCTCAAGCCAACAGCAGAGGGTGCTGCTGTCCTGCCTTGAGCCCACCCCCGGATCTCTGCACCGTCCTCAGGATGAGGCACTGGGCCACAGCAGCAGGTAACAGATTATGGAGAGGGAGGGAGACAGATGGCCTGGGAAGGTCTGGTTTGAGCGTGGGCAGGTAGAGATGGCACATGAGTGGGTGGAGAGGTTACCTTTGTTGCGATTTTCAGAGACTCCTTGTTTTTTACCTGTTTGAACAAGAAAGAAAAAAGTGGGGTGGAGACCCAAAGTGACCAGTAAGAGATGATCAGATATCCGGTTTGCTGGTCTTCTCCCAGCACAGAAGGCCTACAGCGAAGGAGGTGGCTGTAGGGCAGGGAGATACACATGAAGGAAGCCCACGTCTCTGTCCATTCACCCTTCCTATCGGTTCTAAGGAATCCTTGAATCAGATTGGAGCTGAGCGTTCAGACAAGGGCACACATGGTCACGCCTGAGCTTCTCCTGCTGCTAGGCTTGAGTCAAAACTCTTGAGAAAATTGGGGTGGGAGTTAGGGGGAGAGAGGCAGGAAATGTTTCGGCTCATGGAAAGGCCCTAAGAGGCGTCCCCTGGTCAATTCAATAGCACCAGGCAGGCTTCCTAAGTGTTCATCTGAGAGCAGTTGTGGAAATGAATAGTTGGGTTCTGAGAGATTGTTCCTTATTCATAAACTGCTCTCTCCTAAGAACCTGAGATGATCCTTGGCCAAGTGGTAGAAACTGTTCTCTCCCCACAGCTCAGAAAAAGGTATGAGTTTGGCATTAGCATCTGGTCTCTTTCTCCTGCTATTCCTCCGGGAACAAGTGAGTGACCAAGACTAGCCTAACTGACTCTCGGGTCCCACTCTTCCAACTGTGCACAGTTTCAGCAGGATCCATGTTTTCTTCAAGTCGCCTTCCTTTTAGCTGTGATGGTTTATACTACTTAATTCACGAGGAAGAGAGGAAGGGGAGCGGAGAAGGACATTGGACACTTTGGCTGGAGCACCTTCCAGCTCACCCAGTGCAGGGGTAACTCGGCCCTCACAACCTACCGAAGATACAGGAATTCAGGTTCAAATGAAATCTGACTGGAGGGCTTTGAGCCAGGATTTGGTGGTTTTTATCAGAGCACCTCAGAGACGTAGGTCGATGTGTGTGTGTGCATATATGTTTATACACCATGTGTGTGCCTGGTGTCCACACAGGCCAGAAGAGGGTATAAGATCCCCTGGAACTGGAGTTATAGGTGGTTTTTAGCAGCTGCATGGGTACTGAAAATCAAATCCAGGTCCTTTGCAAGAATAGCAAGTGCAACCGGGAAATGGTAGCACATTCCTTTAATCCCCAGCACACGGGAGACAGAGGCATGTAGATCTCTGTGAGTTCGAGGCCAGCCTGGTCTATAAAGTGAGTTCCAGAACAGTCAGGACTACACAGAGACACCCTGTCTCACAAAACAAAACAAACAAACAAAAAAGAATAGCAAGTGCTCTTAAACCACGGAGCCATCTCTCTAGCCCCAGAAGTGACATCTGCATCTTGGCGAGGAGTTTGGGTGTCTGTCGCTTCATCCCAGTAGACTTTTCTAATAGGTTTCCATCTGGATCTGCTCTCTGACCTTTAGTTCATTCGTAGAGATGAAAGAGAATTTCATTCTCACTCGGCATGCCCCTTACCTTTCTTCTTCTTGTCCTCCTCATCATCATCACTGGCCCCCAAGAGGGTGAAGATGATTCCAGTCTGGGAATTGATCCCCACGGCAGTCACCACCATCCGGCCAGAACCTTCCATCACGTGAGTCCCTATCAAAGGGAAGGGAAAGGACAGAGACGAGTGCTGTTGGATAGTCTCAGCTGCGATTTGGTACGAAATACAAACTTAAAAGCACAGCGATCCCTTTTCTTTATGGGCAGTACTCTAGTTAGAAGGCAGTAAGAGAAAGCCAAGATATGAACCCATTTAAACCAGACCAAGGAAACAGAGGTTAAGGTTGATTTATTAACTTTATGCCATCTTCCTAAATAGCAGGGCTCCTAAAACACTCACTTTATGAAAAACTTCTTTCAGGTTACTGACATCCCTATATCAGGACTACCCTGTGGTGTTATTTTGTTTGTGTTATAACAAATAAAGCTTTCCTGTGGATCAGAGTGTGGATGAGCCACTAGTTAGTCATAGAGGCCAGGCAGTAGTGGTGCACACCTTTAATCCCAGCACTTGGGAGGCAGACAGACCTCTGTGAGTTCAAGGCCACCCTGGACCACACAAGATTGATCCAGTCTAAAAGAGAAACAGAGATAGGCAGTGATGGCTCACACCTTTAATCCCAGTACTTGGGAGTCACGTGCCTTTAATCCCAGCACTAGGAAGGGGAGATAGGAAGGGATATGGCTGGGCAGAGAGAGGAATATAAGGCGGGAGGAGACAGGAGCTAAGGCATTCAGTCTGAGGACTTGCAGAGACAGGATACCCGCTTCCGTCTGAGGATTTCATAGAGGTAAGAACTAGTGGCTGGCTGCTCTGCTTCTCTAGTCTTTCAGCTTTCACCCCCTAATAGCTGACCCCCAGGTTTTTATTATTAAGACCAATTAGAATTCATGTTACATCACCCAAATGTTTCTACTCCATCTGAACCCAAGAGATGAAGAAAGGATGGAGCATTCCCTCTACTCAGAGGGAACAGGGCCCAGAACCCGTGAACTGACTATCTGGGGGCCATGGAATGATAACCCGGGCAACCAGAGGCTATACCTGAGAGCAACATGGGATCTTTGTCCAGAGATTTCTTGACATGATCTGATTCTCCTGTCAGAGAGCTCTCATCAATCTTCAGGTCATTCCCCTGGATTAGGATTCCATCTGCAGGCAGCAGGTCACCTAGTGCGTAAGGGGAAGAGTCACAGTGAGGCCAAGAGGGTAAGAGCCAGCATCTCCACTCCACCTCGGGGCTGCTCTCTGGCAAAATCTATAGGGCTATGGTCCCGTGAGAAGCCGAAGATCATCTAATTCTAGAGCTGGGGACAGGTTCAGTGGCAGAGGGCTTACCCATTGCAAATGGCACTGGGCTTGATCTTAGGATCACACATATATCCAACTGAGGCCTAACTATTATATACCTTAACTCCTAAATCATAGAGAACACAAGTATGACAATAACTTGGAAAAGTTGGCTATGGCTTTCTCCAGAATTTCTTCCCACAACTTCCTTAAATTCTACTGACAAGTTACCACACGCTGAGGGTTTATTTGGGGGAGGTTCAGAAACTCCTAGCCCCTCATGTCAATGGACTTACTCCTCACATGTGTGTAGGCCAGAGAAACATGGTATTCTTACCGTATTTGATCTGGGCAATATCTCCCACCACAATCTCAGCCACTGGGAGTTGGATGAGCTGGCCATTCCGGATAATGCAGAATTTCTGCTCGAGCTCAATGCGACTCTGCAGTCCCCGGAACTGCTTCTCCTTGCTCCAGTCATTGAAGGCTGTCACTAACACCACAATGATCACTGAGGTAAGGATGGCTGCTCCCTCAATCCAGCCAGTTTCTGCTTCTTCCTCTTCATCTGGGCTACTTGAAGCCTGACCACACACTACCCAGGAATGAGAGAAAGAGTCATTGAAATAAGGGTTGTGCTTCCACAACCTCTACAAGATGGAAGGTCACGGAAAGAGAGCAATGGGAGATAACACCCTGAAGTGAAGAGCTGCTCCCCAAGGAAATCAGATGGCAGCAGAATGGACTCCCTTCTCATCATCAGTAGATCTATTTGCGTTCATCACCAAACGGCACAAAATATGCCAATGCAAGTCACACGGAGTGCAGTTGGGGCTCACTGCTATTTCCCATAATGCCAAGTACTATGGTCAGGACACACTGAGATGCAGAGGCAAGGACACCGGATGGGTGGCGTTCTGGGTGAGGATGTGGTAGGGGAAGGAGGACAGTTAGAAGAATGGCTTACTAGCTCCCGGCTGTTCTCCTTTGAAGAGCATACTGGGTAACAGGAACACTGTGTACTACAACCTGTCAGCCACCGGTACTAAGTATGGTTGGTGGGCAACAGGAACACTGTGTACTACAACCTGTCAGCCACTGGTACTAAGTATGGTTGCTGGGTAACAGGAACACTGTGTACTACAACCTGTCAGCCACCAGGACTAAGTATGGTTGCTGGGTAACAGGAACACTGTGTACTGCAACCTGTCAGCCACTAGTACTAAGTATGGTTGCTGGGTAACAGGAACACTGTATACTGCAACCTGTCAGCCACCAGGACTAAGTATGGTTGGTGCCGTGGAATGGATCCAGATCAGCCACACCGAGCAGCTCAGACACTCACTTTCATTATCTCCGCCAGGGGGTCGATAGAAGGACAGGACCAGGGAGATGATGGCTGCGATCTCCAGGATGATGAGGGTGACATCCTGCAGGGCTTCCCACACTAATTCTAAGAAAGTCTTGGGCTTTTTTGGAGGTATCAAGTTCTGTCCAAAAACAAGTCTACGCTTCTCCAGATCTGAAGGGTTCCCAGATAGACCTGAGAAGGAGACAAGAAAGAGAAAACGGGGTGAGGGTTATATCAGAAGTCAAGTTAAAGGTCTAATTATTTATTTACTTATTTTATCTATCTATCTATCTATCTATCTATCTATCTATCTATCTATCTATCTATCTATCTATCTTTCTATCTATGTGTATATGTGTCTCTCTGTGAAAGTATATGCCATGTATGTATGTGTGCCTGTAGAAACCAGAGGGGGCAGCATCAGATCTCCTGGAGCTGGAATACAGGTGCTTGTGAGCTGCCTAATGTGGGTGCTGCCACCACAATACAGGTTTTTCTAGTGACTGAGCAGCAAGACTATCATGGCTGAACCCTCGGATACTATAGGAAATGCAAAAGCCAGAATCTAGCATAATGAAAGAACTCCTGATCAGCAAAGGTGGATCTTTGCTGAAAAAAAATGGAAGATGTTTACACCTTGATAAAACACTCCAAAGGAGCCAACACTTGATCTTGTGTTGAGACTTTGTGGTGCCAAGAAAGGGGGTGGGGTGTCTAAAATGACCCTCAAAAAGCAGAGGAGGAAAAGGTTAAATAGACCAACTTGAAATACTATGGAATGTATGAAAATGTCAAAATGAGCCACCTTTCAGGGAGCCCTTCAGGGGTATTTTAGTGCCAGCTGCTTTGACAGATATCAGTGTGCCATGGAATGCCATGTGTGTACAAACCATAAGACTGTGTATGGGATAATAAAAGACATGAACTAAAAAAAAAAAAAACAAATAAAAATAAAAAGACCTCTGTCCAGTTACAAGACCCAGAATGGGGGTGCAATGGGAATATGGCCAACCACCCTGGTTTGCTCAGGACTCCAGGACTATGGAACCTTTAAAGGTTTAAAAACAAGCAAAGGGGGTGGAGAGATGGCTCAGAGGTTAAGAGCACTGGCTGCTCTTCCAGAGGCCCTGAGTTCAATTCCCAGCACCCACATGGGTGGCTCACAACCATCTGTAATGAGATCTGGTGCCTTCTTCTGGTGTGCAGGCATACATGGAATGTTGTATACATAACAAATAAATAAATCTTTAAAAAAAAAAAACAAGCAAAGGGTGACAAGATGGCTTCAGCATGGGGCTTCTGCTTCCGGTGACCCAGGCTGTTTCTCAGGGGCTGGGCCCCAGGCTTTAGCTCTAAGGACAGAAGCTCTAGAATGTTCTTGGGATGCACAGGACCCTTCTCTCACAGGACCATGCAGATTCTGGTGACGACCTGAACATGCTGGCTCACACATGAGGCCAAAAGAACCAGCCACTTGTTCCAGGCCTCACAAGGCGGAGGCAGAGGCTACCCATGTGTCTTCATTCCAAGCTGTAGGAGCTATACATCACTGAAGTAGAGTCCAGTCTTAGGTGTCAGCACTGCTTTTCTGTCTATCAGAACCTCCAACAAAAGTGCAGCTGTTTTACTTACTGCTAAGGACTTGGTATGAACTAGACAAAGTATTGCAGCTCAGGCTGAATAAGAACCAAGCAAAGCCATGAAGTTTCCAGGTACTACATGGTTCTTGACAGCCAGCATTTTCCCCACTAAACCAGAACATGTAACCCGCCCACACATACTCTCAGGGTGGAGGTGGGGAGGCAGAATTATACTCCATAGCTTCCCACAAATTTTGGCCCCTCTTCTGGACCCTAGAGAGGTCCCAGGTGGAGGGAAACCTTACACAGCTGTGAATACCAGTTGGCATTCATTAAGTTGTTTACATATTGCAGCAAATTACTTTTTTTTTTTCTTTTTTGGCTTTGGCACTGGACGCTGTTGGCTGCCTGTTTGGTGGGTTCCCCCATAGGTAGGGTGGGGCAATCTTTGTCTTCAAAACAGGTCAGCAGCTGTGGAAGCTCAGACTCGGGGCAGAGGATACGCCACTGAGCTTCACACAAAGCAAGGAAATGTATGTGCCTGGGAAGGAGCAAGGACAGCATGGAGTCAGGATGTCAGGGACTCCACACTGGGTCATCACTTCCAATGGTGAGGTGAGGGATCGACACTGTGTGAGGGCGAACGTTCTTTTCCACTGAACAGCACAGAGCATGGTGATCGGAGGAAGGAAGGGGGCTAAGCTTTAGGAAGACCTCAAGGCAGAGAAAGATCTTGAAAATGGTCAAACAAGCACACAGTGAACAGAGCCTGCAGGGTGGGAGGTGGCTACCATTTCCCCATGCTCACAAAATCAGCAGCAGCTGGAGTGGAGAGCCCTCTGGCTCTGAGAGGGAGGAGTCGGAAAGAGGCTGGAGGCAGAGCTGGGCAGCATGGAATGGTTTCACATCATCCTGTGCAGTGAGAGACTGGAGGGCATGGAGGCAAGCCATTTTCATTTGTTAGGAGGCAAGGGGCAGGGAACTGTTTGGGGACATGGTGCCTGAGACTGTAATCCAGGGCCCATTACTCAGCATTAAGGTCCCTCAGTCCAGCTGAGCAGCCAGTTGGGCTCCACAGGGGAGCAAGGCTGGGTTCGAAGCACTAGAAGCCAAGTCTAGTTTCTTCCCAGACGTCCCCAGCCTCCTCCTGCCCTGCCCTGGGAAGTCAGGTTCCCAGTCAGGAAGGCAGGGAAGGGCCTGGGAAAAGAGTGTTCTGGGCAGGGCATCTGGATCCCCAGGCAGGGGCAGCGTGGCCAGGAGGCAGGGCTTGCTGGTCCTTTGCCCTAGGGGACTGGAAAGGGCAGGGCTGTGCCAGCTCAGGATTATTGCTCTGGATGGACAGATCGGCTTGAGGGAGACAGAAGTTCAGATATTTTGTTAATCTACTCAGGGTGTTTGGCAAAGATGTGGATTCACAACTCCCAGGGAGGAAATGTCCTTCCTTTCTTTGGTAAGGGTCCCCAGCGTATTGTGAGGGTGATCAAGGAGTTAAAGATCAGAGCCAGGTGTGGTGACTCAGGCCTGTATTCCCAGCATTCAAGGGCTAAAGCAGGAGCATGATCACAAGTTCAAGGTCATCCTGGACCACAGGTCAGCCTGTGCTATAGAACCCCATCTTTAAAAACCTGAAGAGCTACTAAAGATCACTTTAAGGGACACCTCAATAGTTTACCAACACTCTCCTGAGCAACCTACCTCAGTGTGCAAAGGCAGGGTGACCACTTACCCTGCCTGGCTCTCATATTAATCCTAATGAGCCCTGTGTGCGCTCTCTCCCTCCACCCTTGCTCTCCAGTTCTCAGTCCGCTCCACAAAAGTCTTTTTAAATATGGAAAGCAGTGCATGCTACTCATCGTCCCAAACCTATGTGACTTTTCCGAGGAGTGAACCTGCACACTAAGACCTCTGATGGCCTCCAAGGCCACTTAGGGGCCTCCGGCATTTATCTCTTCCTATTTCCCAGTCTTCCTAGAGCTTAGCATCCTTCCTTTACTCTCTGAACCTACCCCGCATCCCTACTTCAGCCTTTGTACATGCTGTTGCCACCTCTTTCTCCAACAGAGTCTCTTTCTGGGCTGCCCCTCCCATCCTTCAGGTCTCTGTCTCCATCTTGGGGAGGCTAAGGCTGCCCTTAGCTGTGACACTCCCCATTTCCCAGGTTGCTCTCCAGCTTCCTTCCATATCTCTCATCCCTACCTAACACTGAGGCCTTATTCATCTATTGCTCGACCCCCCCCCCCGCCGCCATCCCTCCCAGAGCAGGGTGTTTGTCTTTGTTCCTGAGGCCTATGGCAGCACCTGGCACACACACACACACACACACACACACACACACACACACACACACACACACACACTCCAGCCTGCTGATTGAACTGAGTGGACGAGTAATGAACGAAGCTGCTAACATTTAAGTGATTGCTGTGTGACAGGTACTTCACCAGGCAGACTTTGCGTCTCATCCAAATATCAAAAGTCAGCAGAGGCAGCTGTCATGAACCCCATTGGACGTGCAAAACAACTAAGGCTTGAAGAGGTGATGGGCTCCTGGTGTGAGCAGGGGCAAGGTCTGCATTACCCACAGGAGGCAGCTGGATGCCAGCCTATACCCAAAGGGTCCTGAGACATGAGGGCAATAGGGCTCAACTAAAGCTCCATTCTGGTGTGACCGACTTACCTAGGTTTTCTGGGACTGCCCAGGTTTCAGTACTGGTAGCAAATGGGCAGGTTGTCACCTTGTTTCTTATGCCAGAGGGTTGGCCCACTCATCTCTGTACCTCTGAGCAAGCCAGCACTGCCTTTATGGGCTATGACTGGAGGGATTGGTTCCTGCCTTTTTCCTATCCTCAGGGATGGTGGCTTCATCATCATGGGCCAGCCTATGAAGCCTGTGCTCACTAAAAGGCTCCAATGGCCTTTTCTGGACTCAGGCAAATGAAAGACAATACATTCTAGATAATACAAAAGGTGAAAGCTGCCCTCACCTAGATGTTCTCTCAGAGGACCACACTTGCTCCCTCTTGCCCTTTTCTTTGATGCATGTGTGTATGTGTTCATGTACATGCATGCTTGTACATACTCATGTGCTGCACATGTCGAAGTTGGTTCTCTCTTTCCACTATGTAGGTCTGGGGGAGTCAAACTCAGGCCATCAGTCTTGGCAGCTGGCGTCCTTACTCACTGCGCCATCTTGCCCGCTCCACACCCATCCCCTGTTTTCTGCTCGTCCATCTGCCCCACCTTCAGTCACAGGCAGACTGTACAATAGCTCCCTTAAGAAGTCAAGTGGCTGTCGGGTTCCCAGAGCGCTCGGCAGGAGGGCAGGGAGGGCCCTGGATGTCGGCCTGGGAATCCTCTCTGACATGTGGTGCGGCACAGGAAAGCCATGTGGGGCTGGGAGCTCTGCCAATTTCCAGTTTTGGGCTTTCCACTTCATTCTTTCCGCCCTAGAGAGGCTTCCCAGGCCTGAGCTCAGCGGCCGTAACCTCGCATGAATAGCTGCCCAGCTCAGAAAGAGGTTTTGGGCCCTGATTTCCACGGTGGCTTCTTAAATACTTACATGGCCTGCTGGAGAGGGGAAGGAGGACTTGGCAAGAACACTGTACAGAAAACACAGGAAAGGGGGTTCCCCAAGAAATTCACGAGGAAAATTTGTCTCTGAGAACACGAGAGAGACAGCCCCACCCAAACCGAGAGTGCTTCTAACACTCAGAACCAGACCGAGCGCCTGAGCTGGGAGAGGCAAAGGGAATGTGAGACTGTGAAGTCAGTGCCCACGCCCATGCTGGGAGCTGTAGGGTCCTTGTCCAGGCTACGCAGGCCAGAGCCAGCAACAGTGAACATTGATGTCTGCTATAAGCCTATGTAGGACCCAGGACGGGAGGAGTGGGGCCCAGCCTGACGTGATGTGACTCCAGCAGGAAAGGGCCTGGGTCAGCCTTCTGTTGACACCAAAGATGGTGTGGGCAGAGGCGCCTCTTATCAGAGCAAGCTCAGCCCCAGAAAGGGTGGGTCTAGGTCAGACATCATTAGGGACTTCCCAGATGTCTGAATTATGATACCGAGCCAAAGGACTTGGAAGAAAAGCCTCTCCCATACAGATAGTGCAAGGGAGAAGTTTCTTGAGGTTGATTGAAGGCAGCCATCTTTTGGAACATGAGAACAGACACTGGGTACATTTCAAGATCTGGATCTGTAGCTTAGTGGTAGAGAGTTTGCCTGGCTGACAGAAACTCAAATTCCATTCTCTGGCCTTACCTCTAAAATAAAAATGTATCTTCAAGTCCTTCTTAAAATACTGGACAGGCTTCTAAGGAGAGGAGTAGCTTAGGAGCGAGGGTCTGCGGGGTGGAGCCAGCTTCTGTCCCTAGCCAAAAGCTGTGCTTTCAAGCAATGCACAGCACCTTTTCTGTTTCAACACCTCCAGCTCAACACAAATATAACCAGGAGACACGCTGCTCTGGACTCCCAGCCCTGAGACGGAGGGGAACAGACACACTGTCAAAGTAAAAGGGCATTGACTGGGCGGTAGTGGTGCACGCCTTTAATCCCTGCACTCAGGAGGCAGAGGCAGGCGGATCTCTAAGTCGGAGGCTAACCTGGTCTACAGAGTGAGTTTTAGGACAGCCAGGGATACACAGAGAAATCCTGTCTCAAAAAACCAAACTCAAAACCAACAGCAATAAAAAAGAGGACACTGGACTAGACAACAATGTCCCCTCTAGGGTGGCAGCTTCCCCAGGGTCCATCTTTACCAACCCCCACCCCATTCCATCCCAGCTCTGACAGAGGGAAGAGGAAGTTCCCCAGAGCATCCGCCCTCTTCATCCCTCCGCTCTGCCACCTTCCTGCGCTGCACACATGTGCTTCCCACCAGTGTCACGTTCCTGGTGCTCACACCTTTGAGCTAAATAAAAGGAGTGAGAGCCCTACTTCTAAGGGGAAACGCAACCGTCTGCCTCAGCCAAGGAGGGACACCAGTTTCCTATCCCTCTTGCTGAAGGCTCAAGGCAACACAACTGAAAGGTTCAAGAGCAAAGTAGGAGGAGCTGAGGAGATAGCTCCATTGGTAGGACACTTGCCTAACATGTACAAAGCTGTGGGTTCAGTCCCCAGAGCCATATAAAACAAGGCAAGGAAGTACAACCTTGTAATCCCAGTACTTAGGAAGTGTAAACAGGAGGATCAGAAGTTCAAAGTCATCCATAGCTACATAGCATGTTTGAGGCCAACCTAGCCTACATGAGACCCTGTCTCAAAAAGAGAGAGGGAGAGAGAGAGAGAGAGAGAGAGAGAGAGAGAGAGAGAGAGACAGAGAGACAGAGAGACAGAGAGACAGAGAGACAGAGAGAGAGCTGGAGCTATGGCTCAGCAGTTAAGAGCTCTTACTCTTGCTGAGGACCTGGGTTCAGTCCCCAGCACATACAAGGTGGCTCACAGTCATCTCTAGCTCAGTTCCTGGGGATCTGATTGCCTCTTCTGACCTACTCTGGTAGTGGACATGAACATGGTACACATATATACATGCTGGCAAAACACTCATACACAAAATAAATGAAAAAAGAAAAGAAAATCATAGCAAAAGCCAAGAATGGAGCATGCCTATCATTCCAGCATTTGAGAGGTTGAGGCAGGAGAATCAATGTGAATACAAGGCCAACGAACCAACAAACAAAAAACCCACTCACCTCAAATTAGAGGTTGGAATGTAATTCAGAGGAAGAGGAAATAGGAGGCTGCTATTCACACACTAATTAGAGAAAAAAGGCAAACCAAACCAAGAACATGTAATACTTGGAAGAATTGTTGCTGAGTTCCCGAGTCTCCCAGCACTGAGGTGCCAAACCTGGGGGAGAAGAAAAGGCAGGGACGCTTTCAGGTCCAGAGACCTCACTGTACTCTCCTGTCGAGAGCTCTAACCCTTGCCTGGTACATGGTGCCCACAGACTCAGATGCTCAGCTCTGGGCAAGGAGGGGCTAGATGGCTCAGGGTTGACAGAGTGTGGGGTTGGGTGGGGATAGCTTTCCTGGCCTAATTCAGCCCTAGGCATAAAACTTAAACCAGACAGGGACATTCCCAGGTGCCGGAAACCTTCCCTGTTTGGGCCGGAGGCTACCTTCACTCGCCTTTGTCCTCTCATCCTCCAGATGTTATGGAAGCCCTTCTCACTCCTCCACCAAGCATTAAGAATTTCTCCAATGAAGCCACAGGCCCGGCCCACACTGCTCACACTGGACCACACCCAGGATAGTTAGCCCTTTCTAGCTGTTTGGATCAGGCTGTGCGCATGTGTCCCATCGCCTCCCTCCAAGATATCCCTCCAGCGTGAGACTCACACCTTAAATGAGCACTGGCAGATTTACCCGAGGTGTGATGGCCCAGTGGACCACAGAACGCTGGTCTCTGCAGCCAGGCCCAAAAATATGCTAGGAAGGAACCTGGCAGCCCTAGGGGAGGTGGGACAAGAGTCCAAGGAGAAGGCTATGGCAGAGGCTGTAACAAGAGGTTGTGCCTTTCAGACTCATGAGCTCGGCTAAACTGATATTCCAAAATGAACATTAGAGAGGAAAGGAAGCCAGAGAAGCCAGGCTCCTGCCTCTGTCCCACCTACACTATCTGTATTCACGGACCTAGCTCTTCACTTTCCCCAACACTAGCATTCCCTAAAATGGTGGTATCTAAGTGTGTGTGTGTGTGTGGGGGGGTCATGCTCTATCTTTTGGAGAGCATGGAGAAAGTATTAGAACTTTCTATATTACCTCAGCCATTTTCCTTCTTCCTTCTTTCCTTTTTTCTTCCTTATTTTTTGGTTTTAGTTTTCTGAGACAGGGTTTCTCTGTGTAACAGCTCTGGCTGTCTATCCTGGAATTCACTCTGTAGACCAGGCTGGCCTCTGATTCACAGACCTCTGCCAGCCTCTGCCTCTCAAGCTCAAATGCACCACCACTGCCTGGACCTGCATCCATTTCTATGCCTGCACATCTTGCTGTATGAAGAAGTTTAGTGTTAGCAGCAGACTGGCAATGATTCAGATGTGTCACAAGTGAACATTTACTGGGCATATATCAATTTTTTTCCAGATTGATAATGCTACTAGAAATTACAGCTTAGTGATGAGCAGTTGTCTTGCACTGGCAGACCTCCAGTTTGATCCCCAGCACCTTTCTCGGGGTGGATTTGATTGATTTCAGTCTGCCCTGTAAAGGAAGAGCCCAATCCTAGTATGTTCCAGAGAGTGCTAAGATTCCACATCCAGGCAGCACATGGTGGCAAGAACACGGTAAAACCTCAGAGATCTTAAGGTGACAGGAGTTGTTCATCTAAATCTTGAAATTAGTGAACTCCAGATCATAATTTAGTTTCAAACAGTTTCTTCTCCCTCTGGTCATTCCCCAAAGAATTTCATCATCCTGAACTCAACAGCTGCTCAGTAATTAGGGAAGACAAGGATGCTTGCATTGTAGACTAAGAACACTCTGGAAGGGGAGCAACCAGCACACAGCATGGCCATGCTGGAGTATCCCTAGGCAAGCCTTAGATGCCACAGAGGAGTGGAGTCGAGCTCCCAAGCCCCTCTCTTTTTCATTAGTCCGTCATCATAGCTCCTGTGCTGTGTGTTCCCTCAACACTGTTCTTCCTCCACAAAGCATAAGAGCGATAGTTTAGAATTTTCTTTCACAGATTCAATGCAATGCTCATCAAAATCCTAGCAAAATTCTTCAAAGATATCGAAAGAGCAGTACTCAACTTCATATGCAAAAGCAAAAAACCCAGGATAGCCAAAAACAATCCTGTACAATCCTGTAAAAAAAAGAACTTCTGGAGGCATCACAATCCCTGACTTCAAACTATACTACAGAGCTACAGTACTGAAAACAGCCTGGTATTGGCATAAGAACAGACAAGAGGACCAATGGAACCAAATAGAAGACCTGGATATCAATCCACACATCTTCGAACACCTGATTTTTGACAAGGAAGCAAAAAATATCAAATGGAAAAAAGAAAGCATATTTAACAAGTGGTGCTGGCATAACTGGATATCAACATGTAGAAGAATAAAAATAGACCCATATCTATCACCCTGCATAAAACTCAAGTTCAAATGGATCAAAGACCTCAACATAAAGCCAGCCACACTGAACCTTATAGAAGAGAAAGTAGGAAGTACACTTGAACACATTGGCACAGGGAAACACTCCCTAAATAGAACCCCAGCAGCACAGACACTGAGAGAAACAATTAATAAATGGGACCTCCTGAAACTGAAAAGCTTCTGTAAAGCAAAGGACATGGTCAACAAGACAAAACAACAGTCCACAGAATGGGAAAAGATCTTCACTAACCCCACATCAGACAGAGGGCTAATCTCCAAAATATACAAAGAACTCAAGAAATTGGACACCAAAAGATCACATAATCCAATAAAAAAAATGGAGTACAGACCTAAACAGAGAACTCTCAACAGAGGAATCTAAAATGGCTGAAAGACACTTAAGGAAATGTTCAACTTCCTTAGTCATCAGAGAAATGCAAATCAAAACAACTCTGAGATTCCATCTTACACCTGTAAGAATGGCCAAGATCAAAAACACTGATGACAACTTATGCTGGAGAGGTTGTAGGGAAAAGGGAACACTTCTGCATTGCTGGTGGAAATGCAAGCTGGTACAGCCTCTTTGGATGTCAGTGTGGCGATTTTTCAGAAAATTAGGAAACAACCTTCCTCAAGACCCAGTAATACCACTTTTGGGTATATAGCCAAAAGATGCTCAATCGTGCCACAAAGACATGTGCTCAACTATGTTCATAGCAGCTTTGTTTGTCATAGCCAGAATCTGGAAACAACCTAAATGCTCCTCGACCGAAGAATGGATAAGGAAAATGTGGTACATTTACACAATGGAGTACTACACAGCAGAAAAAAAATAACGACAGTTTGAATTTTGCAGGCAAATGGATGGAGCTAGAAAACATTATTTTGAGTGAGGTAACCCAGACACAGAAAGACAATTATCACATGTACTCACTCATAGGTGGTTTTTAAACATAAAGCAAAGAAAGCCAGCCTACACACCACAATCCCAGAGAATTTAGACAACAATGGGGACACTAAGAGAGACTTACATAGATCTAATCTACATGGGAAGTAGAAAGTAGAAAAAGACAAGATCTCCTGAGTAAATTGGGAGCATGGGGACCTTGGGGAAGGGTTGAAGGGGGGAGGGGAGAGGCAGGGAGGGGAGCAGAGAAAAACATAGAGCTCAATAAATATTAATAAAATAAATAAATAAAAGAATTATCTTTCATGCGTGTGTGCGACTTCTGTTGACTTGTAGGCTCTGTGGGAGGAGAGACTGTGTGTGCTGTCATGGTCACCAATGTGAGGCTATCCACTGAGAGGTACTAGCTGTTGCATGTTGTTGGAGGCATGTCAGAGGACCTTAATTGCTGTGCTGCCGTACCCAGTTCTATAGGGAGGGATGATGTGGAAGGCTAGAGAAGGCACATGAGACATAAAGCCCAACCAACATTATATACAAATTCAACAGAGATGGTCTTAGCCACTGAAAAGCAGCCCTATGTCAGTGATTTATAGTTTATTTAAAGCTCCCTATTCTGATCCTTCTTCTCGGTGCCCAGAACTTCCTCCCATCTGCCAGCCTACCTGCTCCCCAGAAAACAACATTTCTCCTAACTAGGGTGGTATGGCAGAGGGGGCACACGGAAGGCTCCTATGTGGAAGAAAGAATACATCCTTCTATCCAGTATAAAGGGTCTCTCACCCGGTTTCCTCCTTCCACACTAAGGCACGCTGAGACTGAGACTATGCCTCCTCTTGTTGTCCTCAAGACAAGGGGATCGTCACTCCAGATTCACCAAATGTTCCCTCCTCTGGAAGCCCTGAGATGGGAGGGGCAGCTCAGAGGATAAGGGCTATTTACTAGCCCAAGTCCCCTGAACTGCTTTGCTCTATGGGACTTGGAGAGATTTCTGGAAATGAGGCAGAGAGAAGATGAGAAAATAAAAGGTGGTTGGAGGAATTAGGGTTGAAAATTTGAAGCTTGCCTGGATTACACAATGAGGCTCTGTTGAGAGGAAGATGAACTGGAATGGGGGAGAGGCTCATGAGGCCCAGCCTACCTGCCCCCCCCCGATCTATCGGTAGTTAAAAATTGGGGAGGGGGGAGAAAAGAGACTTTTCACCCCCAGGGGTGAAGTACCCATGCTCCTGTAAATAAGTACACAGCTTTTCATCCATGTTTATATAACAACTCTAGTGAAATTCAATGGGTCATTAGAAGAGGAGGAGGAAGACGTGAGAGACAACCGGCAAGTGGAAGGGAGACAAGTCAGGAAGATGAGGTCATCAGTGGGAATGAGATGGAATGAGAAGATGATGGTGAATGTGACCAAATGCATTGTACGCATGTATGATGCATCGCACACATGTATGAAATGTTGGCATGAAGTCCATTATTAGACATAATTAATAATATAATATTATAAACTTTTTTAAAAGAAGAGAATCGGAACTGGGGGAAAAAAGGAAGAAAATGCAAAGGGTTCCATTGTGATAAAATGCTGAGTCCCTCTACTGATAGCCCACACTGACAAAGTGTTCTATAAACTCCCAGTCCTGTGTCTTACCTTAGCTTTTGTTTAGACAAAGCCATAAAGACAGGTAACTGGGAGCTGGAGCCATGGCTAACACTAGCTGCTCTTGCAGAAGACCTGGGTTCGGTTCCCAGCACCTGAATGGTGGCTCACAACCATCTGTAACTCCAGTTTTGGCGGATCTGATGCCCTATTTGAATTCTGCAGGCAACAGGTTTGTACATGGTGCATAAACATAATAAGTAAAAAAAACCACGGACACACATAACATCAAGTAAATAAATAAACAAATTTAGACTGGAGCCTCTGGTTTCTTCCACATCTTCCCTCCCCTTCTTATTTCTCTAAATGTACCTCCTCTTTTTTAGTTACCCTCTCAACTTTGTGGATAGTCACTGTTGAATGCTGAGGTTGTCCAGCACCAACCCCCCTCCCAGTGTCCCGCCTAGGGTCTTCTTTATTCTAATCTACTCTAGGCTGAGGAGCAACTGTTGCTCCAACACATTAATGCAATGCTGGGACAGTACTAGCATGTGCATTGACCTAATTCCACATGTATCAGACATTAAAATTCAAAACCAGGAGCTGGAAAGGTGGCTCAGCAGTTAAAAGAGCTTACTACTCTTGTAGAGGATCTGGATTCAGTTTCCGGTACTAACATGTCAGCTCACAGTTACATGTAACTGTATTGGTGGTTTGAGTAGGTATGGTCACCATAGACTCATGTGTTTGACTGTTTGGCCCATAGGGAGTGGCACTATTAGGAGGTATGGCCTTGCTGGAGGAAGTGTGTCACTGTGGGGGAGGGCTTTGAGGGCTCAGATGTTTAAGCATAGGCTCAGCGGCACATAGTTCTTTTGGGGCTGCCTGAAGATCATGATGTAGAACTCTCAGCTCCTTTTCCAGCACTGTGTCTTCCTGCATGCCGCCATGTTTCCCACCATGACAATACTGGACTAAACCTCTGAAACTGTAAACGAGCCCCAATTAAATGCTTTCTTTTATAAGAGTTGCCGTGATCATGGTGTCTCTGCACAGCAGCAGAAACCCTAACTAAGACAGTCAGTTCCAGGGGATCCATGACACTAACTTCTGGCATCAGCATACATGATGTACATAAACTCACTCAGGGGCACACACACACACACACACACACACACAACCACACACATACAAAACACCTTTTAAAATACAAAATGAACTTTAGGTCTTCTGTACTTCTGCACACAAGAGGCAACAGAACATTAATAGACTGTGAGCCAGAAAATAGACACTGCTCTACTGGTACAATGACCTCAGGCAGGTCATTAAAACCCTTTAGCTTAGAGAATACTAAGTTCAAGTGCTAGTCAAACAGCAAACTCAATCAATAAAAAGTAAGAAAAAATAATAAAAAAAAAACCCCAAGTCCTGTCTGCCTCTAGAATTGTACAGAGGCTAACAAAATCATGTTAGTGTCAAAACCCCCAAGTTCCCATAAGCCTCCTTATTAGCTACAATTTGACAAGTTGCATCTACACTAAACATGCTGTTAATCCAAGCCAACAATAAAAGGAAAGGGCCATGCTCTATTTCCCTCACAATCAGCCCCCTGCCCCAGAAGTTAGGCTAGTTTCAAATTCCCAGACTCATGAAATCCCCAGAGTAACCAGGACTTCTGAAATGCTCCTCCACTCCAATCTACTCAAACTTATTTCATCTTGTTTTCTAACTAGAATTCAAACTCACTCCCTTATCTTTATTCCCAGTATTAATCGGCAGGAGCCACAGGTGACAAAATCATAGGCTGAGCGGCATTGGAGAGTGGCCTCCTGGGAATTTTTTATAGAAGGTAAATTGTCATAGTTCCATGAAAGGGTTAGAGAAACAGGAAGAAAGTCTGGATCCTGCTCTTAGGAACCCGCAGGTTTTAGCTTATTGGATTCCTGAGTCCACTTTGTGGACGAAACATCTGACCTGAACAATAAAAAGATGAAAACAGAACCTCCAGCCTCAGTCCTGATGGGTGTCTGTAAAGAAAAACCTGCATGTCTCAGGAAAGCACATCACGGTACATCCTCTCCTTAGAGTCCACACTGCTGTAAGTCACTGAGAAAGAAGCTCAAAGGACACAGGTCTGGTGGTACATGCCCAAACCCTGGCACTTAGAAAGGCTGAAGCAGGAGGATCACAGGTTCAAGGTCAGCCTTGGTGGCAGGGTGATAATTTCTTGGGGGGTGGGGTGGCGGTGGGGGACAACAAGAGGAGATGGTGGGTGTGGCAGTGCTTGCCTGTAAATCCCAGCACTTGGGAGGCTGAAGAAGGATAACTGGGGTGAGTTCAAGACCATCCTGGGCTCCAAAGCGAGACCTTGCTTCAGTAAATTAAAAAAAACAAAACAACACAACTTGAGCTGGCAGGAAGTAGAGAGTATCCCTGGTATTAGACATAAGCTAGAAGGCCAAGGGGAGCTCCCTGAAGGCAACCAACCACTGCCATCTTCAGCCTCTGAAGTGACAGGGAGCATGGGAGACAGAGAGCAGTTGTGGTCACACATACCTTAGCCACATTAGAGATTATGATTCTTTGAAACCTGTGGGTACTGATATTCTGGCAAAATCTCCAGGCACATGTGCTCTGTTTAATTTATTCAATACCTGTTACCAGTTTTTACATGCACACACAAACACATGCACTGTACTATTTAATCCCAGTAACTCTATGGGCTAAATATAAACCTTATTTCAAACACCTGAACTCAAAGCTTCTGAGATATATACCAGGCCTGTAATCCCATCTACTTGGAGACAGGCAGGAGAATCATGATCTGAAAGCCTGCCTATGCTACAGAGTGAGTTCAAGTCCAACTTGGGCAATGTAGTGAGAATCTGTCTTAAATAAAAAGTGAAAAAGAGGGTTGACATTACAGCTTAGTGGTGGTGGTGGTGAGGGCAGGGGGCTTGTGCAAAGTCCTGGGTTTGGTCCCTACATGGTGGGGAAAAAAGTTTATCAGACAGGGTTAAAAAAAAAAAAAATCAGTAACCGCAAGACAGCAATTGACCAAAATACACACTTAGGCCTTGCCATCCCATTTCTAACTGTACAATAAGGCACTCAGACGGCTGGAACACTACTTCCTGTGGCCCTTTCTCAGTCACTGAACTTTAGGATCAGTGTGAGGAAGAATTCTATCTTAAGTTCTTCTGTAATCAAAGACTGACAGAATGGGGAATTGATTACATACTGATAAGTACATCTAAATCACAGATAAGCACAGACTGATGAAGAAACAGGAGGAAAGAGCGCTTTGACAAATAATAGTGCATAAACACATCAGGGGAAGAAACTGGTCTCCGTGGCCTCCCTCCTTCTAATACTTTAGATGACTGTACTCTTCCCAAAAGACGAAAACCAACCCATTGGGTCTCCAGAAGTCTATCTTCCCTAGAAGTTGGAAAATAATATTTCAAAATCCTAGTCACCGCCCTCCAATCCCCAGCCCTTGAAACGGCCTTTACCTTCTACAGGGGAGGTTTTCAGTCTGGCGCAGATATCCTGTACACCTCCATAGTGGGCGTTGATCTGGGTGACTGCGTCGGTCGAACGAAGCTCCATGAGCTTTCTCAGGTCCATTAACGTGCAGCCAAACTCCCCTTCATAGTTCTCACCTACCGAGTTCCTCGGCAAGCTATGTCCTGATGGGTTCGTCATTTTGCCTGCGGTTACCAAACTCTCAGAGAAGATGTAGAGTTTCCCTCCAACTGATCAGTGTCTCTTGCCTTCTCTCCCCTGTTTCTTCCCACTTCTTTCTTCTCTGGGAGCCCAGTTAGGGGATAAATTGGCAATATCTTGTGCAGTAAACTTCAGAGTAGTAACACCAAGCCTAGATCTTTCCTTCTGTATAAGTCTACTAGTGAGAGGAGGAAGAGGTTGGGGAACTTAGTAGAAAAGGGACTTGGCGTCACGCTGATTGTTGTCCTCTAGGTGATGATGAAAATAGTTGTCCAGAGTAGGAAGGTTCCTAGCTTAGACTACTTGTCCATATAGAAGTGTAAACGGGATAAGCATGTTACCATGGAGGCAACCCTAGCAACAACCAGCAACTGCGATGGTAGAGCAGTGTCGTCAGGAGAAAGAGGAGGGCTCCTTGGATAACGATGACAGCTAGGTCTCTGGAATAGAGATGCACAAAAGGACAAAAAGAAACAATTAGAACAGCCATGGGGATCCAGGATCTGCAAGGTATTTCCCAGCACAAGGGTTTAAATGACAGTTGGTGTCTGAAGGGAACTGATAGCTGAGGCCTAAGCTGAGTGGCCAGACCCATGGGAGGCCCTGGGCGGGCCTGTTGACTGGTAATGTAGAGAATTTACCTCAGAAACATCATCTTTAAGTCTCACTTCTACCAAACAAAGGCACACAAATTAATTTAAGAAACTTACATATAAAAGGTTACAGCCTTTAATGCCTCCCCATAGCCTCCCAGGAAATGTCGATTACAGGATACTTTAGTCTGGCTTTTCCTATAAGGTGAGAGAAGAATCAGAAAAGAAATCTAGACCCAAGGATCTGGAGGATGGCTTGCCTGCGCACCATCCACTCCTATGAGCCATAATCTTCCCTATTCCCAAGACAGACATTTACAAACCAGGAAGACAGGCCCATAAAGGGTCCCTTAAAACACTCAGCCTTCAGTGGTATGAAAATTTGGCAACCTAGGGCTGTTATCTGGCATCAAACTTTGGTCGTAGGGCTAAGCGCTCCCAGCGGCTTTTCCTGGTGAGGAAAGAGTAAAATGCTCTGGCGTTTATGATGGGGGGGGGGAATCATTTTTTTTCCTATAAAGGGCAGATAGACCTCTGAGGAAGAAAGATAGCAAGTCTGAAACCTGTGGGTATTCAAGTTTCTCCAAGGTAGGAGAGAGAAATTCAGCTGGTGCTCAGGCCTCAACAGTCATCAGCGTGAGGAAGCACCAGAGGGTCTCATGTTAGTACAGTGACAACTCAGAGAGAGGCCGGCATTTCTCCCTCAGCGAGACAAGGGCTACCTGGAGCACAGACTGGCTGAGTGTGTGACACAGCTAAATGTAAGTAAGGACGATCAGGGCTGAAGGTGGCACAGAGACTGAGCTGACACGTCATATATCAGTGGCTCCAATGTGAGGGGCTCTCACTAAATGTAGCACCCAATCATGTAAGGTCTATGGTAAATACCCACCCTGCAATTGGGTTATACTGCCAGAGGCTGGCAAGGCACTCCAATTGGCTGGGTAATAAACAGATGCCATCCTGGCTTCCAAAAGGTGAACAAAATCAAGAGTCAACAGATAAGGCCTTGGTTCTTTATTTATCAGATATTTTCTCCAGAAACTGATCTGATCAAAGCCCCTGCGGATTCCACCCAATCCTGTTTCAGGCAGTTTCCTCTGGGAAGGTGGGTGTTGCACCCCTCCCTCGACTAGCATGCCCCATCAACATCCTTGCACTCTGACTTTGAGAGACACGTGTGTGAAAAGAGCCGGAGGCAGTGGGCCTAACTCCCTCCTTCAGACTGGCATAGGAGCAGGAGCAACACTAGCAGTCCCTTCCTATTCAAATCCTGTGGAAAGGAGAATTGAGGATGGTACAAGAAGGGAGCATATATTCACATAACTATGCTGTCATAATTGCCCAATTTTGTTATTACTTTTGTTAATTTCTTACTGTATCTAATTTATTATCTATTGTATGTGTGCATGTGTGTTTATGTACATGTGTGCACACAGAGGTATATGCACATGCTTGTGTGTATACATGTGCTTAGAGGTAAACTTTGGGCCAGGGTGTCTCGTTGACCTAGAGCTCCCCAGTTAGACTAGGCTGGCTAGCCAGTGACCTCCAGAGATCCTTTTGTCTTTGCCTACTCAGAGCTGGGGTTACAAGCACATGCCACCACCCTGACTTATTATGTGAGTAATGGGGCTTGAACTCAAGTCTCCATGCTTGCATGGCAAGCACTTTACCAACTGGGCTATCTCCCCAGTTTTTGTGCCTATAAAGCAAGGCCTTGCCTCTAAAATTAAATGTTATAATAAGTATTTTCTTTTCGGGGAAAAAATCTCGTATGTATGAGTATGCATAGGGTTCTGTTCTACTCAGGGCTGCAGTGGGTATCTTGGAATGCATCTTCCCGCACCAGCTGTCGCAGGACTTTCTCCCAGTTTAGTTCTCTGAGCCTGCAAGGAGTGAGAGGGACTACAGCAGCAAGAGACCCATCTTGACCCTTAGGTAGAGACCCTTAATCTTGCACAGGATGTCCAAGACAATGCTGATGAGCATGGAGCTGGGAATCAGATTTTACTTCTCTCCCCCGCCCCCACTTTCTCATTTGAGACAGGGTTTCTCTGTGTAGTCCTGGCTGTTCTGGGACTCGCCCTGTAGACCAGGCTGACCTCCAACTCAGAGATCTGCCAGTTTCTACCTCCCAAGTGCTGGGATTAAAGGTATGTACCACCATCACCCAGCAGATTTTACTTTTTTTAATTCAATTTTTTTATTTTATGCATATGGATATTTTGCCTGCATGCACATTTGAATACCACTTGCAAGCTAGAAGGTACCAAAGGAGGCGAGGCTAGATGTCAGACGCCTGGAACTTGAGTTATGTATGGTTGTGAGCTGACATGTGGGTGCTGGGAACAGAACATAATCTGAGTCCTCTAGAAGAGCAGCCAGTGCTCTTAGCTGCTGAGTCATCTCTCCAGCCTACATTTTTTTCTTTTCTTTCCTTTTATTTATTTTATTTTTTAAAGTCAGGATTGCATTGGAGCCCAGGCTGGCCTGGAACTCACTACATAGTCCAGTCTAGTTGTAAATTCCTGATCCTCTAGCTGCTGCCTCTCAAGGGCTGGGATTACAGGTGTGAACCACTACTCTTGAAGAAGATTTTTATTTTTTCTGTCCCTGCCCACTACAGTGTTTACTCTGTGAAGCCAGGGATTCTTTACTTCGAATCTCTCCTCAGGTTCAAGAGGGAGAAAGTCTTCCTTTCATAGAGACAACCCATGGAAGAGGGACAGACAGTTAAAAGGCAGAATACTACCGAACTGCTTCAGGAGGGGCAGAGACGTACACAGGCAGGTCAGCTATCCAACCATGGGTACAGAGTCCAAGGAGCAGTGTGTGATGGAGACCTCAAGTTTCAGTGGGATCTACTAAAGTCCCGCTGCACCGAGCAGACACATGAGGTCTCTAGGATGCGAGCTCTTTGTAACTGCTGAGCTTGCTCCTACCTTTGTTGGGCAAGTGCTGAAGAATCCGAGCCTTACAGTCTTTCAGCCAGGGAGGCACAGCCTCCATCAGGTCAGGATTAGTCAGTCCCTTGGAGGGAAGCGTTCTGGGCTAGGTATGCTCTCCATCCTAGGGGATGATAGGCTAGAAGGCTGAAGTCCCATCCTTTCTTCCGGGGACCAGAAATCATATTGCTTCACATGATCACCCAGCCCTGCTTCCGGGTGCACCTGAGAGGCATGCCACCCCACACTTCCTGATAAACTGAGTCTAATGAGGCCCATTAGCAAGTACCCCCAAATAAGGAGAAAACCCTATGACCCAAGTCATAACAGCTTGACAGACTCCTTCAGTTCTGTCCACGGAACTCCTTACTCCATGGGCCTCTCCTGAGGTAATGAAGAAGGCATTTGTCCCCAGACCATCAGGGTAAGTTGAAACTGCCTGTGCAGGTGATAGAAGAGTCACTTTTGATGGCAGGAACCTGTCCCCCGATCCTCCCACGCCTCTGAAACTGGCTTCGGCACAGGCAACAAAGCAGGCTTAGAAATGGGCTTGGGGTCAGGCTTCAGGCCTGCGCAGCCCTGCGGACAGGCCTGCCCGTGGGAAGAGATGACATGGCTGCTCAGGACAGCAGACTTTTGTGTCCTACCCTGTTTTATCCTTTTGCCTTAGGGTAGGTTGACAGCACTTGGGGACACTTCAGGAATCACTATCAAGCAGGATGTGAGGGTATGGAGGAGTGCTCTCGGGGTAGGTGAGAAGGCTTGCCTTGTCTATGGGATACACCAGGCTGAAGTCTGGAAGCTGCTTCTCAGGCCCCCAGTAGCACCTGTCATCTTCTCCAATTAGCCCCCTCGTCCCAAATTAGGGTCCACTTTTCTCACATTCAGGAGAAGAGCAGGGGTGAAGAGAGGTGGGGAGGGAGAAAAATACTGAGTACATTCAATGTGTTAGGCACTATACTTGAGACTTCCAGTGAAAATGAGGATGATACTAAGTATACATAATACGAATACAAATAGCATATAGTACCTAGTACAGTGGCCAACAAGGATTGGCTGCTGTGTGCCCCGTAGCTATTATCATTATTACATGCGCCGTGTCACTGAATGCTCAACAGCCTTATTTTACAGCAGACAAGTATGGCTTCAGGGAGTCAGGGCTGAGCTCTCATCTGAATCCAAAGCCACCCTACCTCAAAAACAAGACCAAAGTATAGGAAAATGAAAATAAAGCTAAAGATTTACTCCCTAAACTTCAAGGGACCACAGAAACCCATTGGTCCCTTGCTCATGACCCATAAAGGTTTTGAAATAGGTGAAACAGCTTTTGAGTTTTCTAAGCAGTGGTAGACCCAAAGCTCACCATGGGAAGACATTGCCCAAATATTCCTCTTATCCATTCCACATCACCTCACTGACACCATCCCACCATTCCAAAGCAGAGGGAGCTGGGCTCTAGACTGTCACAGCTCTAGGAGCATGCAGTCCCCACTGGAGAAGAGCCCAGGAGTGTGGCTCTACCCCCGCTCCACATCTCCTGGCCTTTCAACCCCCAGTGACCTGCACTGAGAGGTTCTGCTCAGGTCTGCTCCTCCCTGGCATTCCAACCCTTTCCAAAGAACTATTTCCCATCAAGAAAGCTATCAGGCAGGCTGGGGTGTGTAGCTCACCTGTTAGTGCGCTTGCCTAGCATGGAAGAGGCCCTGGGTTCCAGCCACAGAGCCACACAAACCAGAGCCAGAGCGACCGCAAACACCTGCAATCCTAATGCTCAGTAGAGGCGGGCGATCAGGAGTTCACGTCCAGCTTACATACATGAGACCCTGTCTAGATAGGAACAAAGAGAGCCCAGAGCATAAAGGGTCCTGCTGCCAAGACTGATGACCCAAGTTTGATCTCTGGGGATACATGGTGGAAAAAGAGAATGGATTCCCACAAGTCAGCCTCTGACACCCACACATGTGTCTTGACACACATGCTTCTGTATATACAATCCATGATAAAAATAAGTAAATGTAATTTTAAAAGATTTTTTAAGGATAAAGTAGAAAGGGGATAAATGCCTGGCCATACAGTCTTTCTAGTTTTGGGGGGGCAGAGGCAAGAGGATGGAGAGCTCAAGGCTAGTTGGGGCTACACAGAAGCTCAAGGCCATCAAAAGCAACACGATGAGACTCAAAAACCAAAACAGGAACCTGCCACAGCATGCTGCTATGTCTGAACTTTCCTGAGCTGGCCCTTTCTACAGCTCCCAGGTAGGCTGACCTGAGCACACTCCCTCCTTTAGATACACAAGGGAAGGAAGTCATAGGCAGAACACAGGCCTTTGCCAGAGTGGTGGTAATATTTAGGTAGTAGTGGTCCTGCTTCTCATGATTTCCCATTAGCTACGCTCACAACAGGAAGCCAAGTGGGAGCAGGGGCACTGGTCACAGGCTGGCGCTCAGCAGCAGCCAGATCCAGGAACCTCCTAGACCTGGGGGTGTAGTGGGCCGGTCCTTCCTGGAGGAGAATACTGCTTCCTGATTAATTAGGTGTGGCAGTACAGGCTTCTAACCCACCCCAGCACTTAGGAGGTGGAGCAGCTCAAGGCCAACCTGAGACACTCGAGAAAGAAAGAAATGCAGCGCTGGCATGAGGGCAGTCACCTGGGGAAAGTGTGACCTCAGAGAGCCATAATCAGCCTCCGCTCCAAAGCCACCTGGTATTTCTAAGTCAAAGTATAAAACACCATGCTTGGCAGAAGAGGCTAACAGCAACATAGCTTTTACAAGAGTTAAAAGACATGTGTCCAAAACAATTCTGTACATTTTAAGGGACACACTTGTACAAAAAAACCATTAGAATGTTGCCCACAGGCAGAGAATAGAAACAGGAAATGGGTAAAGATTGAGCAGAAAGGAGCCAGACATAGCCTGATGCTGACAGTGGGCCATGAATCCACAGATTAATTAGTTCACCCCAATTTATCCCCAAGTCCACAGCAAGCATGGTGGAAGACATCTGTAATTCTGAGCACTTGGAAGGCTGAGGCAGGAGGATCACTTTGAGTTCGAGGCCAGGATGGGTTACAGAATGAGACTATGTCTTGAAAACAACACCCATCCAAAAGATGAAAGAGAAAGTACGACATAATGCCAAGACCTTTCAATTGTGGGGCAGCTGTGTTGTCCGGGGATGCTGTAATAACAACAGCGAACCTTGTCAGGTCTGTGGGAGCCAGGAAGAAGGCAGCCTGTAGAGATGCCATGAGTTGACCTACGGTTGATGGCCTGCTCCTGCCTGGCTTCTCAGAGCCAGCCTGCATCAGTGACTTCAGGATACATCAGATGGCAATAGGAGCTCTGTGGCATGGGCAGGGAACCAGCATGTGGGAGCAGGAATGTGCCTTCCTTCCAAGGCAATGTCACAGCCCTACCTCCACTCCCAGCTCCATCCTATAATAGCATTAATATCAGGATGTGAAAGGCAATCCCCTGGGACCTAGAGCTATGGGAAGGTACTCTCTTCCAGATCATCTGGGATGCGCTGGGCCAGGTCATCTCTTCCTTCTGTGACTAGATGACTCGTGTGTGTGTGTGTGTGTGTGTGTGTGTGTGTGTGTGCGTGTGCATGTATGTGTGTGCGTGTGTGTGCGTCCGTCTGTCTGTCTTGGGTATGCAGAGGAAAAAAGCAAGCATGACGTTCTGTTGGTTAAGGAGGCTGAGAGTGAATTTCGGGTGGAGAGACAGTACCAGGTAGAGCAGGAGTTCTCAATCTTCCTAATGCTGTGACCCTTTAATACCATTCCCATGTGCTGACCCAACCATAAGATTATTCCATTGCTGCTTCATAACTGTGATTTTTTTATTGCTATGAGTCGTGGTGTAAATATCTGATATGCAGGATAGCTGATATGCGACCCACCGGTTGAGAATCTCTGATCTAAAGGCCTAGCGGCTCAGAAGCAGGCAGTCTCGCTGCCCCTACCCCCTAATCAGGAGAAACATCTGGGAACACAATCAGCTGGAGTACTTGCTTCTCACGCCTCAGAACTGAGACAGGAAGCTGCTGGGCCACACTCAGCGCTCAAGGGCAGTGACACTCAAGCACTCAGTATATACACTCTCTTGGATGACATCAATTGCCTTTCTTGGGGCTGCTGTGGTTTTTCCACACATTGCTTCCAAGGGAACAAAGGGGCTTTTTAGCAGCTGGATTGCCTCTGGGGCTGCTATTTTTAGGAGCAAATTTCATCAGAGTCTGTCCTGTTCATGGAGAGAAGTGGAGATCTCTCCTGGCTGTGGGAGAATGGGCCTGCACACTCCCAGGTGATGTCTTCTCCCTTATTACCACAAAGGCGTCCTGGGGTAGCTGCTCTGTGCCTAGGGTCTCCACAGGAAAGACAGCAAAGTGACAGTGCCAAGTGATGTAGACACTCACTGGAGGATCACACTGTGGCCACCCATTCACCCCTTTCAGTCCCATGAGTCCACCTATACACAGACCGAGAGCTCTCACCACCCTAGCCTGCCTGGAAGACACAGGCATAGGAGGGAGGTCAGCTTGCTGGAAAGATGTTTACTAAGAAAACAAATAAACAAACACAAAAAAATTTCAGAAAAACAAAACTGGGTGTGGTGGCATACACGTACACCCCAGCACCTGAGAGGATGAAGCAGGAGGATCACCATGAGTTTGTGGCTACATGGCAAGACCCTGGCTTAGAAAACAAAAAGGAGGGAAAGGAGGAGAAGGAGGGGGAGAGGAAGCAAAAGAAAGCTTTGGGTATGGGAGGGACACCAGGACTCCTGGGAGCGGGCCCTCTACCAGCTTCCAGATCAGGACTGAAGTCAACCTGGGAATGGTCATCTTTCTCTCTCTCTTTTTGAGACAAAGTTTCTCAGTGTAGCTTTGGCCATCCTGGAATTCGCTCTGTAGACCAGGCTGGCCTCTAACTCAGAGATCCACCTGCCTCTGCCTCTAGAGTGCTGGGATTGGACATCTCTAACAACTGGGTAGTGAAGCCTTCAATCAGGACAGCATTTGAGAGCCCCTGGGGGTTCTGATGCCTCCCGCCATCCACTCATGTGAATCAGCAGCACCGAAAGGTTACAGGACTTTGGGAGCCTGAGGCGGTCAGAAGACAGCCCTAACTCCAGGCCAGCAGGGAAAGACAAGGCCGTGCCACCTCTTGGCTCTTGTCCTCGCCCTCCTTCAGTGCTCTTTGAATGCGGGTATCTTTTTTCTTCATCTCAGAGACCCATGAGCTTTCCAAGGAGAGCGCCTCTTTTTATAGCTGGAGCCTGGGTTTATTTAGGAACCCCTTGTCAGCCCTGCTTTCTGTCTGTGTGTACAGGAGGACAGGACAGGTGAGAAGAACACATAGGTGAGGGTGAAACAGCGCCACTACCTCATACCCTCACCTCATCCCCACCCTACCAAGGGCCCCTGCCTAAGGGCCAGACCCACTGTCTCCATGATACCTCCTCAGGAGCCTGTGCACAGCTCACAGGCCAAGGGCCCCAGCGTGCTGGTGGGGGCAGCAGCTGCTGGTTTCCAGGTTGGCTGACAGGCTGTTATAAACACTCCTTTTAGGTTGCTATGGCAAAGAGAGTGTGTAGCCTGGCTACGGTGAATCTATTTATGTGCTTGAAATGGCAGAGTGGTATGTTTTTTATTATTTTACTTTGAAGGTTTTCCTTTCCTAACCCCCTAGAACGGCCTTAAAAAAGAAAAAAAAGAGGGGAGGGGACCACAGCTTTCTCAAGAACAAAAAGAACAGAATCAGAAACAAAACTTGTGTCTTGAGCTGGGAAGGGGAAACCCGAAGTGAGAGCATGGCTAGGCACCCTAAAGGAGCGAAAGTCTGATTCTCAGCTACAAGTGTGCCTTACCTCTTGGGAACTGAAGCCCGACCTCGGCCCCGGCTCATCCAGAAGAAGGGCCAAATCCAGGTTCTTGTCACCTCTCTATACGCTTCTGCCACTGAGAAAGACAAAGCCCCTTTGTCTTTGTCCTCCAGCCACTGCTTCCTTACTCTCCCATGCCCTGACACTGAAGATCTCTGCAGGGTCAGAGGAAGAGCGCCTCAAAGCTACCACACCCTCTCACAGACAGCAGGGCCATCTGGCACGGAGCCTGAGCACATGTGGCTGGAGGGCTGCAGAGAACAACCTCTTCGGGTACCTCTGGGGGACACACGTTTCTCTTCATGACATCTCCAGGGAGTGTGTGTGTGTCCCTACACAGCACTTCTAAGATGTTCATAGAGGACCCCAGCCATACCACTGAGTAGGTATTTAAATTCAAATGCTACAGAAGTATTAAAAACAGTTTAATTTCTGCTTAGACACTTGTGTCTCCAGGCCACCGAGCATAGAGGGAGATTTTTGGCAGAGGCTGGGAGTGACCAGAAATCAGGCTCACTAGAATAGCTTTCTAAGCACTACAGCTCTCTGCCTTTTCCAGTCTCCTGCCCCAAGATAACATAAATAATGAGAAAGCAAGCGAAAGGAAGGAAAGAAAGAAAGGAAGAAAGGCAGACAGACAGACAGAAAAGGAGCCATGGATCACAGGGAGCTCAAGAGGAGCAAGAAAGAAACCACTGGTTATTGGGCAAATGTATGCGCACACATACATGCACACGTACACAGATCTATGACGAAAGTGTGTGCTGACTTCACTAAACATTCCGTAGTCACTTACTGGTGGAGATGAGAGTCACCTTCCAGAGGCCACTGGTTAGAATACAAAAGATAGTGCTGGTTGGAGATACAGCTCAGTGGTAGACAGGCCCTGTGTTCAATTCTTAGTACTACAAAGAAGAAAAGGAAGTGGGGGGATTGATCTCAGGATCTTAGCATCCCTTTCTCACCTTCTCCCAGCTCCTTTCTGATCGGCAGACTCTTAGTAGGAAGAAACTTGCACTGCTGATGGGCATAGTAACTAGATCAAAACACAATGAGGTGAGGACAGGGGAAGGTACAAACCCTATACTGTTCCAGTTGCCTCCATACTGAATGATAACTGACTGGAAGCCTTTGGATGTCACCGTGGCTGGAAAAGGACACAGAAAACAAGCCCCATAGGGAGTAAGGGGAGGTAAGGGGAGGATGCCAATGTCCCTGGAGGGAAACCCCTTCTGCTGCCTCTGGAGAGGTCAAAGTCTGGTTGACAGCCCCTGTCAGTTGATAAAGTGGCATTGCAAAAATCAGAACTTGGGACACAGATCAGACTTGGCAGCACCTTGAGGTCAAAAGAGCAGAGCGGACAGAGTTTCTGAGCTTGTCAAACCAACTGTCATCAGCTTTCCAGTTCCTGGAGGGTAGGGGGAGCGGGAAGCGGGGAAGGGAGGGTGCAAAGCGGGCAGCTGCAGCAGGACTGGGGTCTTGAGCTGGCCAGCTGAGAAGGCTGGTTAAGAAGACAGCACCCACGACCTCTCATACCCCAGAACCCCAGCGCGTGTCTGAGGTCGGTGGACACGACTCAGGAACCTATAAAACAAAACAGATGCTGACATCGACCTGTCTCAGACTCCCAGGGTAGAATGAGCTTCCAAAATCACGGACTGTAAAGAACACCTGTGCCAAAAGGCTCAGCTCCATGGTAATGGACACAGAGTTCATTGTTGAACGAGACAAAGGGCAGGCAAAGAAGTGACTCAGCCACAGCTGGTCACTGTTGATGGGTCTCTCAGCAGAGAGAGTGTGTGTATTTTTCTTCCAAGTGAGCAGAAAGGTTGTGTTGCCTCTGTATCCTGGGTGCAGCCTAGTGCTTGGCTCACAGTGTGGAATTAATGAATAAGAGTGATCCAGAGAGATATCGTTTCCAAGGTGAGGAAGAGTAGACAAACCATGGAGGTAGGTACCGTACCTCCAGAGAGAGTCAGTTTTTGTAAACCCCAGCATCATGCCTTCTGCACTGGCCTGTCTCTCCTTTTAAATGTCCTGACCTTGGCAGACTGAATGGATTTGAGGCACCACTCCCTTGGTCTCCGGGATTTGGGTGCAGGGAGCGTGTGGGGCCATTGGCACAGGAATCATCCACCTTCTGGTGAGAAGTGAAGGGAATGTAACTCATTCAACACTAAGCTCTCTCACCCGCCACATCCAGTATTCCCCAAAGCTCTGTAACATCTCCAAGAAGAACCGTGGGTAGAGGTGGCAGGTAGAAAGGAGGGGGGAGAGATGTCTTCCAGATTATTTTATTTCAGAAGTACCAGGTTACCAGAAATCATGGCGGGGGGGGGGCGGATATCTAGCATCAGTCTAATTACATCCCCATTTTCCTCTCTACACATCATTCCGAAGTCTGGACTCTATTTTTTCATGTCTAGGTACAGCACCACTCCATCTGGCGATTTCAGTGTCCTGTCCTTTCTCTATACATCTACTAGGACAGTCTAGCTATGCAGAACTGAATTTTCCATACCTGGATAATCTCTGAACCCAGTCATCCCCATGCCAGTCCACGTAGGCAGTATATATACCCAGGATACGATGAGAAGCAACAAGGCACTGTAGGGTGCCCATCGCTGGCACAAACATGGGGCTCTCTGTGACACTATGGGATGGGACTCTGTGTATTCTGCATTCTCCCAAATCCATCAGAGCTTGCCTGGCCAGGTCAGCTATTCACATGGTCTCTGACTGCTTGAAGCAGAAGCAAGTTGTTGCCGCTAAGAAAAAATGAGTGAGGAACCCTAACAGGGAAAGACAAAGAGGAGAGATACAAGAAATCCCTACGGATTAAAACCCAAAGTCAAAATTTTGTGTGCTCTGCCAACCTTGAAATAGGGAGTAGGCTGATGGTGGAAGGGGCCGCCAAGACGACTGCTCTCAAGGAACCCAAGAAAGCCTTGAGGATGTCCCTATGGAACTTGGTAAGGAACAGATGGAGGATAAGATCTACCCCCCCACCCCCCGGTGGCAGAGGCCTTCTTCTGACTCTACTACCACTATGCAAGGATTCAGAGAGGAACCGGAGGAAGGGGAGCATCTTCCCAAACAAGGAGTCAAATTTCCAAAACTCCTATAGGCATCTCACAGGATCTGCCGGAACATTTGCTCGGGTTTGCCAGAGTGAGTTTTCCCGGGGCTTCTGCAGCCTCTCAGTCCCTGGCCAGCTGTTTGGAATTAGCAAGATCTTCATCACCAGGGAACAACCCTTTAGGTGTTGGGAAAGCTTGTGCCTTCCTAGCCTTGTGAGTAGCCGGCCCAAAGAGAAGCTGAAGACACACAGCTTCCTCTCATCTCTCCTCCCCTCCCCCTTCTCCAGCCAGCCCCAGAGGACTGGGGGCAGGGGGTGTGTGCGGGAGGGAAGGGCAGACCCAGGGCTTGCAGGCATGAGGCTGGGAGAAACTTTGCCGTCTAAGGCTGTGGAATTCTCCCACTGGGTTCCTCCTTAATCATTGCAGCTCGGCTATATCCCCAACTTGGAGCTTTAAAAGGTAGCCCCGCAGCCAGAAAACCAAACATGTCAGGGAGAAGATGAGCTGCTGCAGGCTGGTGTAAGCACCTCCAACAGAGGCTCTGGGGTAACCAAGGCGCTGCGCTGCGACAAGGGAAAGTCCCACTGCCCCGGAAAAACCAAACAAACCAGGCAAAGGCTACACGGCAGAGACGGCTTCCAGACCCCCATCAAATACCGACTGTACCCACATTCCTGACCCCCACAGAGAATTTTGCTCCCATTATAAATCTACCCAGGGAAGGAAGGGCTAACGGCTGGTGGAGATTGTTTGATTAGTTTTTGGAAACTTTCTCTTTTTAGCAGATCTGAAAAATCAGAGGCTTTGTGGTCTTTTGGGAAAAGAAATAAGTGCTAGAGCGCTCATAGGTCTGAAACACTAGCTTCTAAGATGGTACAAGTGGCCTCTGAGGCCAGGTTGCTATGGTTTCCAGGAGGACAAATAGACATTTGGTCCAAAAGAAGGGTAGGAGGGGAGCTGCCTTTTTTCTTCCTATGGGAATTGTTTCAAGAAAGGAGGGTGTGTGTAAATTGAGGAGAAGGTTACAGGACACGGAATGAAATGTGTGCAGCCTCGACAGTCCCGATTTTCCTCCGAGCAAGAGGGAGAAGGTCCTTGTCACTTCAGCAGGCCCAGGGAGTGAAGCACTCCTCACCCAAGCCTAGAAGCAGAGAGCACAGGGCTGAGTTGCCTCCAGAAAATCTGGATCTGGAAAGGACAAATGAGGCCGATAGCCCAAAACCGTGCATGAAGGCACAATGCCCCCAAATTAAGGTCTTCTCTCCCCTATATGGCATTAACACATGGTCTTCCCATGTCTCCTGGTCACTTCGCTTTTTGGCTCTTAATGCAAAAGAATAAGATGGGTGGGTGCCAAGTGCCAGCCTGCTGCCATGTCCTCCCAACAGGAGCTGCCAGCTAAATGCAGCCACCTGGCCAAGGAATTCCCTTTTAGGGCACAGGAACCTGCTGTTTCTGATGTCCCCCTTCAAAGGAGAGCAACAGAGCTCAGGTCAGATTGCCTCCTCCTGGAGAGGTGGCAAAGGGATGGAGTTGCTGAGGGTTCTGTCATCTTCAGAAACAGCGCCTTGGGCACCACAGCATACGGGTCTGTCAGCTGACCACAGCTAGGAGGTTGGCAAATCGCAGTTCACCGACAAATGCACCAGTAAGTTCCCGGCCTTTGCTGGGAGTGGATTCCTGCTGTCCCACCAACTACAGCAGTGTTTCTCAAGCTGTGGGTCACGACCTTTTCACAGGTGCCACCTAAGACCATCTGCATAGCAAATATTTATGTTATGATTCACAGCAGTAGTGAAATTACAGTTATGAAGTAGCAGTGGAAATAGTCTTATGGTTGGGGGGGTCACTCCAACATAAGGAACCTTACTAAGGGGTCACAGCATTAGGAAGGCTGAGAAGCACTGGACTATAGCATCACACAACTCACAGAATCCCAGCTCTGTAGAGAACTTTGGGGACACTGACATAAACCTCCTGGCTTTACACAAATTGTGAGTCAAACTTGGGGTCCAGACATTGGACCAACGTGTTACACAGCCTAGATGTCAAAGCAGGGTAGAGGCAGGGGAGGCTGATGGGCATGGGCTGATGGGCATGGGCATGGGCTGATGGCTGGCACTGCCCATCTTTCCCTGTTCACGCGTGGGCGTTCAGCATCCTGGGGCCATATTTGTGGAAGTCAGGCTTCATTCATAGCCTGAGTCTCCCCCATGGGCTCAGCCCTATACCTTGAGCAAAGGGGACCGTTCCGTTTTTTTCCCAGGATATCACCTACAGTTGTATAGGGTGTGCCCTGCACAAAAGTGCCAAGAAGGTGACTGGGCCACAAAATCCTCACTGATTTTTGGATGAGCCTTGAATCACGGGCTATAATTCATCTCCCTAAAATCTTTACAAAGAAGTCTTGTGGACTAACAGTTGTTCTTAACTCTTGGCCTGGAGCATTCTCTGGACCCACCAGACCTTAAGCAATAAGTGAAAACCAGCAGTGAGCTGGGCGGTGGTGGTGGCGCACGCCTTTAATCCCAGCACTTGGGAGGCAAAGGCAGGCGGATCTCTATGAGTTCGAGGTCAGCCTGGTCTACAGAGCTAGTTCCAGGACAGGCTCCAAAGCCACAGAGAAACCCTTTCTCGAAAAACCAAAAAAGAAAAAGAAAAAGAACAGAAAACCAGTAGTGAATCCAGTTTGACCAGTGATATACTGGAAGCAGAGCTTAGGATGCCAAAGCAGCCAGGGGCATCAGCTTCTGAGTCCAAGGCCTAGAGCTCTGCATCAGAGATCAGGGCTACCAGCCCTAGCCACGCTGCTGCCGGAATACAGATTCATGACAGCCTTTCCCAGTCGGACCTCCCTGAGCCGTCCTTGACCTTTCCTGAACAATACAGAGCACAAAGTAAAGCAGGCGGCTAGGCTGGGTTATACAGACCCCTTCTCAACACAGCACAGTTCACTATGTGGAAGCTGCAACGTTTTAAGGGATGGTCTCCTTTGGGCCTGAAGGGCCACTGCTGGGGATGAATACTGTAAGAAAGCTATTGGACTGTGGAGT
The DNA here is from genome assembly GCA_004026605.1 of Ondatra zibethicus. Taxonomy (NCBI): domain Eukaryota; kingdom Metazoa; phylum Chordata; class Mammalia; order Rodentia; family Cricetidae; genus Ondatra; species Ondatra zibethicus. The sequence goes on along the minus strand of PVIU01001335.1, from coordinate 1,095 downwards.
AAACTGCCGGTCCCCCTGCCAGCCTTGTTCCCATGCTCCCCGTCCTGGATCTGACATATCAGGAAGACACTGGGGTTCCCTGTTTTCAGACTCCTCCCAAATCTCCAGCTTTTGCAACCGTCTGAGGAATCTGTTTGCCATTTGTTAAGCGGTGTCAGCAAGGCTTAGCAGAGTCAGAAAAGGTCCTGAGGGTTTTAAAGCACTCTGCCCCTTGGTCTTTGTGATGGTCTTTTAAGACAGCAGATTTTAATTACACATGGGTCTCAATGGTGAAGTGACTCACTAATTAAGACCATACAACCACACACCCACAGGAAGAATCTAGACGCAGCTAAGATACAGGACATGCTCCACAAGAAAGCAGAGGGAGCCAGGTCTTGGGGTACAGGTTCATAATCCTACCTACTTGGAGACTGAGTCAGGAAAATATCCACCGTCTTAGAAGAGTGTCACAAATACCAATGTCAGCGAGTTTTGACAACCAAGAAGTTCCAGCATTTCTTGGGTTGCAGAGGGCGTGTAAAGTCAGCCTGGACAGAAAACCAGAGGGAGGTGCAACTGGGAACCAGGGCCTTACACAACGGGCTAGTTTATCTTCAGCTGTTTCAAGAGCATCCCAGGTCAAACTCAGTGAGAGCCTGTCTCAAGATAAATAGAAAAGCCAGGCATGGTATTGCCTGTTAGCTCAGCGCTTGGGAGGTGGAAGCAGGAGGATCCTGCGTTCAAGGCCACCCTGGTCTACTTGAGATCCTAGCTCAAACATACAAAGCATGTTAGCGATGTAGCTAAGTGGTAGAGCACTTGTCTAGCGTGTGTGAGGCTCTTGTTCCATGGCCAGTACAGGGAACACTGCCTCCCAACAAATAGACATACATGAGAGAGTGGAGAGAAGGAGGCAGAAAGAAAAGGGGAGTGGTGCATAAGAAAAGGGGAGTGGTGCATTAGAAAAGGGGAGTGGCGCATTAGAAAAGGGGAGTGGCGCATTAGAAAAGGGGAGTGGTGCATTAGAAAAGGGGAGTGGTGCATTAGAAAAGGGGAGTGGTGCATTAGAAAAGGGAAGTGGCGCATAAGGGGAGTGGTGCATTAGAAAAGGGG
>PVIU01001334.1:121926-221751 GCA_004026605.1 Ondatra zibethicus | reverse complement strand
GCACAGAAGCTCACAGCTGTGCAGTGGGAGGTGCTTAGCACAGAAGCTCACAGCTGTGCAGTGGGAGGTGCTTAGCACAGAAGCTCACAGCTGTGCAGTGGGAGGTGCTTAGCACAGAAGCTCACAGCTGTGCAGTGGGAGGTGCTTAGCACAGAAGCTCACAGCTGTGCAGTGGGAGGTGCTTAGCACAGAAGCTCACTGCAGTGGGAGGTGCTTAGCACAGAAGCTCACAGCTGGTCGAAGTGTAGGAAGTGTCTGTGGAGTGCGCAGTCACAAATGGGGCATCTAAATCATACTCCGTTCCCCAAAGCTCAGGGTCCGTTGTGGAAGAGGGGACAGAAAGATTTTAGGAGAGAGAGACTGGGGAGGACCAGAAAAGCAAAAGCAAAAGCAAAAACAAAACAAAACAAAAAACCAGTGTGCTTTAGACAGAATGGGACCAGCAGCTGCCAAGATTAACCAATATTCCAACATAGAGGCAGGGTAGGATCCCAAGCTCCACCCCAGCTGAGGAACTATATTGTCACTGGTGACTTCTGGAAGAGAGGCCAGTTTTCTCCTCCTCCTCCTTCTCCTCCTCTTCCTCCTCCTCCTCCTCTTCTCCTTTTGTTTTGTTTTTGTATGTGTGTAACCTTGGAGCCTGTCCTTGAACACACTCTGTAGACCAGCTGGCCACTAACTCACAGAGATCTGCCAGCCTTTGCTGGGATTAAAGGCATGCACCACTACCGCTCAGCAAGGTCAGTTTTCTCTAAGAGTGTGGCCCCTGGAAGGTCAACCATGCTCTAGTGGTTGGCCCCACCCTATGACTACAGGGATAACACACTTTAGACTCAGTGGGTTTAAAAAAAAAAGAGGATAGGAAGGAGTAGAGGGGTGGGGAGTAGATTTAGGAGGAGCTGGGGAGAATATGATCAAATCTATTGTATGCTCATATGACATTCGCAAGGAATTAATGGAAATATATTCAAAAGAACACAATTTGTTTTTGTAGAGTCCCACAAGCAAAGTAGTGACAGTGGAGTTGCTGGGACTGGCTGCCTTTCTGTGCCCCACTGCTGTTCAATCATCTCTGATGACTCCTTGGGTTAGTGAACCCTCGCATGAAAAGCACTAGGCAAAAGCCGGGTGCTGTGGCACGCTCCTGTAATCCCAGCACCTGGGAGGTAGAGGCGGGTGGATCTCTGAGTTCCAGGACAGCCAGGGTTACACAGAGAAACCCTGTCACCACCACCACTACAGCCACGGCAAATCAATAAGAAAGCTCACATGCTTTAAAGCAAGGTTTATTTTTACGTCTGTGCGTTTTGCCTGGTGTCCTCAGAGGGGAGAAGAGAGCACCGAATCTTCTGGGACTGGAGTTACAGATGTTTGTGAATCTCCATGTTGATGATCACCCACCATCTCCCCACCTCCCCTCCACCTCCCTCCTCTTTAAGAGCAGCCAGTACTATTAACCGCTGAGCCGGCTCTGTAGGTCCTGCACATGCTTTCTTAAAAGCACATTTGCTGTTGCGTTTATGCAGTGGCCTTTAACTGACTTCCTCGTTTGTTTCACATGTCTTTGTTGGGATTTTCCCCCTCTCCCCATATCTCTTAGTGGAACGTCCCCTCCTGGCTTTCACCATTCTGGTCCGCCATGTTTTTATTCCCTTTCCCTGGTCCAGGTAGCTCCCTGGGAGTAGAAACTCCACCTTACTCCCCATCTCACTTTCCACACCATGATGCCAGGTGCAGGCAGGAGTCTGTCACCATAGAGGCCCCTGCCACCACACAGTCCCCAGCAGTCTCCTGATCTGATCCAAGGTGAACTTCTGTGGCATCAACCCTTCCTCTGCCCTCCTCTGCCCTCTTCCCTGCCCAGTTGACGGAGCTCCAAGGCTATTAGTTATTTTAATATTAGCCTATGAAAGATTAATTAGGAAGGCAAATTTTTAAAAGGTGCCGTTAATCCCAGAGACAATCAGGACTGTGGATTATCTGTATCACCGCGGCCTTCAAGTAGGGTGTAGGCTCGTGCAGAATCGCTTTCGACGTGTAGGCCTGTGCAGAGTGCACTGTGTGTTGTCCCTTCTGAGACGAGGGACAGGAAGAAGTGGAGCCTCTCTGAGAGAGCAGAAGAGACATCCGTGCGGGTGCCCTGTCCAGGATCGTCTTTTCCAGCTTGCTGTGTAGCCCCTCAGGTAGCTTCTAGACTTTTTTAGAAGCTCACCCTTCACTCCTTCTCACCCTGTTTAATCTACCTGGGACGTCAGAGCCACATCCCACTTAGAGACTTCTAAATATGCCTAGGTAAAGGCCAAGCCCCTCAGCGTAGCCCACAAAAACCCCACAGTTGGGCCCCACACGGTCTGACTGGTTTTCCTTCTCACTGTCTGTTGCCCCAGCTCCTTGTGACAAAGCACACTGTTTCTGGAAGTCTCAGGCTGAATGACACTCTGGGGGCTTTCCTGGTGACACTTACCTTATTTTCTTTTAATGATCTGTATTCTTTTTCTCCTAACAGAGATGCTGAGCTCTTCAATAGTACTCTTGAATTTCATTTATTTATTTATTTATTTTTTGGTCTCCTTTCCCCTTCCTTGACTTAAGCCAAGCATCACGCCGGCTCTGCTACCAGAGATGATCGATACTTGTTGAGAGAAATTCGTCAGTTCTGGCTTTCAAAGGTGATGACAGTGGGCTTTGCTCATTGAAACCCAAGCTCACCCAGCCTCCATGGAGGAGTGATGGATCCCGCTTGGAATACCTGAGGGCTTGGCTGCTGTAACCCGTTGGTCAGGCTGAGGCTCTGTGGCAGGTGGCTTCAGGGACAGAGCTGAGACTGTGAATGACTCAACCTGAGACTGGCAGCTGCTGGCCTCTGCCTCGGCTGATTTCCCCCTTTGCAAATGGTTATTGGCAATTGAAACTGCAAATCTACTAGCTGCTCCCCTACTTAAATGACATTTACATTTAAATTGTGTATTCTTCCCAAGGAGGTTGGTTAGTAAATAACTGGCAGATTAGGCTTGAGGACAGGAAGTTGTGCCCCATATCAAATCTGAGACTGAAGTGACATCTGGCTTTTACTATTTCCATTATTTTGGTTTAATAACAGCATGTGGCATTAAGGGAAGAGAAAATTAGATCTACATTTTAATAAAAGGAGGAAACTCAGGATTTAGATACCTTATCGTATTGAATACCTAGTCGATTGGCAATTAAACTCGCCTCAAAAAGTGGGATAAAATGTTGTCACAGCTATGGAGAGAATGAAAACAAAACAAGCCAGTGCCCAGAACCACACGGCTAACACTGACAGGAAAGCTGGGCACTTTGGCACCAACTGTTTCAGGACTTCACCAGGCACAGGGATTCTCAGATGGAGCAGTGCTGACAATGGCACCATGCATATGCATGAGGGGCGCTTCAAGAGGATGGTCTGTCTGAAGACAAACACACAAAATAGGGAGCTCAAGCCAGAGATGGTGTTTGGAGTCGGCCGAGTTTAACACTACTGGTTTCCAATTCCGGGGTCTGACCACGAAAATATCTCACAAATGTCTGCCTCCTTCCAACGGTCTCGCTGTTGAAAACGGAAGCGATTCCACCTGCTGCCTGATTTTTGTTGAAAGCAATTCTGGGCCATGTAAACAAAATGCTTCCGCATCTTAATAAGTCAAGCCTATCATTTATTTGCTTTCATTGAAACAAATGTGTCAATTTTCCAAGTCTTTGTCTGGTGAAGTCAGTGTTTGGATGTTGATAAATGATCACATCATGTGTTTGGAAACTGGGGCTCTATTCAGAACGTTGGAGTCACAGCCTGGGAGCACTCACAGCCTGGGAGCACTCACAATCTGGGGGCACTCAGCCTTCCTAGCCATCCACCCTAAAATGCTCCGCTCTTTCCCAGGGCCTGGAAAAGGCTGAAGTTCTAAGACTACAACTGAAGGGTAAAGGGGGTGGATCCTCCAGGCAGAAATCATAGGATTTACTGGGTGCCAAGTACTTCATGTGTTTTAATTCATGAAGGCCTCATGCCGGTCTCATGGGGGAAAGTTCCAGCTGTCATTGCCACTGCAGATAAAGGGGGAACTCAGTCATCTGCAGATGGTGAGGGATGGAGCTGGGGTTCGAGTCTAGACAGGCCGGTTCCTCTGTTTTCTTTAAACCCTTTCAGATGGCTCCCTTTTCCCTGGAGTTTAAGGAGCACACTGTGTTTTCTCAGTTACATTTTGTCTCGCATAATTGTTTTGAAAACCACAGCAGTTTTGCTTGAAAGACTCCAGCTACTAGTATGACGGCTCTTTCCCTAAAATAAAGCTACAATAAGATCTATGTTTTGCAATGTCATGATATGTCTCAACTGCCTTGCAGGGATCCAGAGAATGGAATGAGACATGAACGTGTTTTAAAGAGGTCTAAACCGAGTGGGCTGTGGTGACGCATGCCTTTAATTCCAGCACTTGGGAGGCAGAGGCAGGCGGATCTCTGTGAGTTCAAGGCCAGCCTGACCTACAAAAGCTAGTTCCAGGACAAGCTCCAAAGCTACAGAGAAACCCTGTCTCGAAAAACCAAATAATAATAATAATAAAAAGAGGTTTAAACCATGAGACTTCGGTATGATCAGAATATACCCTCCATCCCCAGTCTTCTTTTTTCTTTCTTTTATTTAGAAAAAGAAAATTTTATTATTCTTTCTTTTTTTTAATTATTTAAAAAAAATTATCTATTGCATATGTATGTGTGATATGTTTGGACAGTTGCATGCTACAGTGTGGGTGTGGTGTGGAGGTTGGAGGATGGGCAATTTCCAGGCGTCCTAGGAATGGAACTCAAGCCATCAGGCTTAGTGGCAAGTGTCTTTACCTGTTGAGCCCTCTTGCCAGCCCCGATTCTTCTTTTTTTCTTTTTAATTTTTATTTATGTGTGAGTGTTCTGTCAGCATGTACACCTGCATGCCTCAAGGGGGCATCAAATTTCATTATAGACAGTTGTGAGTAACCATGTGGTTGCTGGGAATTGTACTCAGGACCTCTGGAAGAGCAGTGCTCTTAACTGCTGTGCCATCTCTCCAGCCCCCATTTTTTGTTTGTTTGTTTGTTTTGTTTTGTTTTTCAAGACAGGGTTTCTTTGTGTAGCCCTGGCTCCTTTGGAACTCACTTTGTAGATCAGGCTGAACTCCAATTCACAGAGGTCCTCCTGCCTCTGCTGCCTCCCGATGCCGAGATTAGAGGTGTGTGCCACCATGCCTGGCTCTTATTTTCTTAACTGAAAAATCCTTCATGTGGACCCACGTCTCTTCCACTTTCTGGTTTCCCTGTGAGTCTTTTGATGGTGGCCCGGATGCTGGCATTTGTTTGACTTCTTGTTTCTCCTCCATGTTTCTCGGCACCATTTAGCCATGTGCAGCTCCTTCCTCCCTGTGCACCATAGTGACTTGTAGCCTCTTCAGATTTTTCGCCACGGCACTCCACCTCTGACGCGAGCCAGTGCCTCCCTCTGTTTGAACTTAGCTTACATCCATCATCTAATTTCCCCATCACTGTCGCTGAGCCGGAGGGAGGTCGCTGATGTCACACTGTCAGTATTGTGATTACCCTCATATCTAACAGGCAAGGAAGGGACAGTTGTTTCTGGCAACCCTTGGGTGAGACTCCCACAGCTTAGGTAACCGGCTAACTGCCTGACTGCATAGACTTCTGACAACCATGTGAAGGGGTGAGTGAATTCATCATCCAGTTGGATCGCATTTGCATGTTTGTCTTCCATATGTGTGTCCCCTCTGGGCAATTGTTTAATGTCACTTGAAATTGATGAGAGCTCTTTGGAAGGTTATTTTTTGCGAAGCCAGGGAAGCAACAGACAGCTGTTCTCTGGAACAAATGTCGCCGGATCGCTTAAGTGTACCTCCAGTACCAAATAAATAAATAAATAATAAAAAATAAATAAGAATCTGAGCTGCTGAGCCACAGTGCCCTTTTCCTTTCCAGCATTAGGCTGATTTCTGGACACAGCTTCCCAAATGCAGGGAGAAGGCAGAAACTAATGTTAACCAAGCCTGTGTTTGCAAAAAGAAGGATAGTTTGAATCACAAAATTACCCAAGCAAGCGTCCCTGAGCACTCTGTCATGGGTCACAATTCCCTGGCTTTTTCTAGCTTGTTTACGATGGGCTTCCTAATTGGACATTGATTGAGCACCAATAAAAGCAAAGCCGTTTCTTAAAGTGGGATGCTGTCTTTCCGTGCTGAGCGCTGAGATTGCTTTCCCTGAAATATTAAAATCCTTGAGACCTGTGAGAAACGAGCAAATATAACAGTCCTGCACAGCAAAGCCTGAGAGAAGGCTCCTCAGATGAGTGACTCCACCCTCTTCATTTCACGCAGTGGGTGATGGGGTCAGTTTGGGGAGTGGGAATCAAGAGGTAAAGGGGATATAACTAATTGACCTGAGGCTGAGCAGGTTTAGACAGATCAAGACTTCACAAAGCTGTTCAACTCAATCTGCATGGAGAATTAAGCATTGGCTTTTTCCAGAAGCCGGTCCATCAGCCACAGTATTTTCTAGTGGCTCCATTAAAACCACAAACACCGTTAGGCTGACAACATAGCGGCCCTTGCCTGTGGACCCACATGGTGGAGGGAGAGAATCGATTTCATAAGTTGTCCTCTGACCTCCATCTGTATGGTGTGGTACCCACCCATCTATGCAGGTGCATCTGCACTTGTGCACAAAATGCATGTAAGCAAAAAATTTTGAATCCTTTAAAAACTGCATCTCATTGTGCTCAGTGTTAAACTGCAGGAGGGAAAACCAACCATTGCCAGCTTGTAGTTCTTGACTGCTCTGAGCTCCCGGTAGCCTCAGGAAAAGGAGGGCACTGATAAATAACTTTTCCCACTCACTGAAACCAAATCTCTCGCACCTCACACCTTGGTCTTATTTAATTAACAGCTTAACTTCTGGGGCGGGGTGCTAGAGTCCTGAGCAGAGTTCCAGGACGAAAATATTTTGCTCATTTTACCCAGGAAAATTTTCTTACATTAGTTGAGTAAAAAACATTAGAAATCACTGATCCCTAAGAACCTCAGGCAGAGCAGAAACCTCAAGTTTTGCCTAAAGGCTACCAATCCCAGCAGGACTCTCAGGCAGAGAGCAGCAGTGGCAATGTGTGCCTTAGCGCCTGCGCTGTGGTATTTACTTGTAACATTGTCTTAATGAATGTAATATTTTCCTGCTCCCAGGAGCCGGCTGTCAGAGAGGAGGCCAGCATCTATCAGTATGGTCGATGTGCAGTGTCTGAGTGACTGTGAACTGCACAAGCAGCTGGAGAAGCTTGGATTTTCAGCGGGCCCCATACTGCGTACGTTTACAGTTCATGTTGGGGGACATTCGCTTGTTGCTTACAAACTACATCCACAGTCTAAATCAGAAAAGTAGAAGAAGAAGAAGGAACATGTGCAGTAAAAGGCACTAAAAATACAAAGAGGAAAACAGGAACCTTATGGAGGGAGCTGAAACAGACAGAGCCCCAGGTCCTTACAGACTGGGAAATACAAGGCCAGACAGGGAGATTTTTGTTTGTTTTGTTTTGTTTTTGTCGTTTTCGTTTTGTTTTATTTCAACACTGAAAATCCAATTATTGTATTAGTCACCTTGGGTTTTCAGATGTAGCCTGTATTTTCGTATCTCTATTCTCATGGACAACCATGTCCCGCTTGTTCTCAGATGTCTCCAGTACCCAGTTACTGATAATCTGTATCAGCATAAGATGTATCTGTATAAGATGTATCCAGTACCTGTCGGTATAATGCGAAAAGTGATTTGAGTGGCTGTGGGCTCCACCTCACTGTTAAAAGCCATAATTAGCCAATAATGTCAGGTCCTAGAAGAGAGGCCTGGGTTAGAAAATAACTTTTGAACCCTGTGTGTACAACAATTTAATTCTTCATGTTGTTTCTCAGCTTCCACCAGAAAAACATATGAAAAAAAGTTAGTGCAATTGTTGGTCTCGCCTCCCTGTAGACAACCTGTCATGAAGAGACCCAAAAACCTGCACGGATCTGAGGACAGCGATGGCAGCGAAGGTACCATGGTTGTGTTGCCAGATGGCAGCTTCCCATTTATTAATACCCTGTCCAGCGTGGCTTACACAGTCAGTGCCGTGCATGCTGACCTGTGAAATAGCCGTGTGGCCTCTTTCTGCACAGAGCTTACGGAATAAGCCCTCAGGCTGCAGAATCCGAGCAGCAATGTCGCTTTCACACAGAAGACATGGCTGGATAAGACGCTGCGGGAAGGACTGGCCAGTGTGCACATCCTTTACCTAACTAGAGTCAGCTTATGTGTATGGATTCCTTAAAATTAGCTCCTATATATATAGTCAGGGTTCCAGCCTCCTGTGAGGTCCTAAGATCCACTTTGTCTTAAACAGGCACATTTCACTATGATTTTCTTTGGATTAGGTGATTTCATGCCCAGAAAGAAGGATGAATCTTCTTGTACACTTGTCACGTACAAACTGCTGACAGTAGTTTCGGAGAGAGTGAGTGGGTGGGAAGCTGTGGTCCCTGGAATCCCTTGCCTTGTCTTCCAATGGCCTTGGCCCCAGCAGGGGTGCTGTGTAAAGCAGCGTAAATCAGACGCCCACTGTAGTTTCTGTCCCTAGGACTCTCAAAGGATGGCCTTGGGGATCCCCATTATATATCCCACAAACATTTACTAAGAGTCCCCTATGAGCCCAGGGAAACAGCACCTAATGTGGCCTACCCATGTCTTCTGGCCTGGATGACCAAGCCCTTTAATCCTCACAGCACTTAGCCACTTAGCCGAAGTCAAAGCTGGAATGATGTGGTTCAAAAGAAAATGGCCCCCAGTGGGAGTGGCACTATTAGAGGTGTGGCCTTCTTGTTGGAGGAAGTGTGTCACTGGGAGTGGGTGTTTAGATCTGCTATGTTCAAGCTACGCCCAGTGACACAGTTCACTTCCTGTTGCCTGAGGATAGACATGGAATTCTTAGCTTCTTCTCCAGCACCAGGTCTGCCTGCATGCCCCGTGTTCTACCATGATGATGAGGAACTAAGCCTTTGAACTGTAAGCTAGTCCCAGTTAATGCTTTCCTTTATAAGAGTTGCCATGGTCATAGTGTCTCTTCACAGCAACAGAGCACTAAGACAAGAGACTAGCCTCCTGAGGCGACACATCACTGAGGAGTGTCTCTAGGAGATGAGCATATTCTGGGATGTGACATGAAGAGCCAAACCATTGAGCTTCACCACCTCTCTCTGTCTAGCTTCACATAGCAGGAATTCAATGTATGTTTGAGGATTAAAAAGGCAGAACTGGCTGTGCTGGTGGTGTAGCTCAATGGAGGGCACTTGCCTAGCATGCACAAGGCCCTGAGGAGCACCCAGGCTCACAAAAACATGTACACACACACACACACACACACACACATATGTGCACACCTACCCACAGATAGTGATGGAACTGAGACTTGAACTCAGGACTGCCTCTTAAAACTATGCTTTCTACTTCAGCCTATACTTGCTAAACATGTTTTATTTTGGAGCATGTGATCTATACAAAAGGACAATTCCCCACGCTTATTCGCAGTTCAATGAAACAGTGCAAGTGCTCCCTGGGGGAAAAAATCTTGATATTGGATGGAAACGGAGATTTCTCCAATGGTCACAACCAGTTCATTTGGAAAGGTAACAGGATTTAAGGATAGACCTCACTAGCCAGTAGGTGGGCCAGTGTACAAGTACCCATAGGATAAACAGCTATCTCAGGCTGGGGTCTTGTCTGTTTCCTAACCTTGGAAGAAGCTTAGGGAACTAGTCCATCCAACCGAAGCTACCCATGAAGTTAAAGCTGTAGAGCTAAGCTGTGGCCAGCTCAAGCCCCTTCCCTCTGCCCCTGCAGCTCCCAGGACACAGCCTCTGTAGACATGTGTTTCTGCTGGGACTGAAGAAATGAGCTTGACTATGTTCATCTGGGTCCATCAGAAGTCGACTTCCAGGTCGGAGGTGGAGACTCTTACTTGTCATGAAGCCCTGGCTTATCAGCCACAAGTGCTTGCTTCAATCACAAAACCATCCTTCATGGGAGGCCTGAATTGTTTATTTAAGGTCACTTTTTTTTTGAGACAGGGTTTCTCTGTAGTTTTAGAGCCTGTCCTAGAACTATCTCTTGTAGACCAGGCTGGCCTTGAACTCACAGAGATCCGCCTGCGTCTGCCTCCCGAGTGCTGGGATTAAAGGCATGCACCACCACTGCCCGGCTTAAGGTCACTTTTGCCACCTTCTAGCGCCATTGGTCTGGAGGGTTTAACCCGAGTTTTTCTGGGATTATCCTGTCTCAGCCTGGACCCAGAAGGTCACATAAGCACTTGCTGGGGTTAGGGGTGGGACTGGGGAGGAGAGCAATGACAGGAATCTCATCAGGTCGCGCAAACAACCAGTGATTAAATTGTCCTCGTTTTCAATCATTGTTGGGGCAATGGGTGGGCTAAGCTTTAATTGTTCAACCTCTTTTGTATTTTGAGGGGGCATGTGGGAGATAGGTTTTTAGTAGGTAGCCCAAGGTCTAGAATTTGCCATATAGACCAGGATGGTCTTGGACTTGCAGTGATCCTCCTACCTCAGCCTCACTAGTGATGGAATCATACCTGGCCACCAACCTCTTCTTAAATTTCTCAGCTATCTCACTTGAAGTGCCCATGTTAGCCTAATGTGGTGGAGCAGGTCAGTAATCCCATCCCTCGGGAAATTGAGACGGGGTGGGGGGCTCAGCTGGGAGGTGGAGCCTGGAATAAATAGTGAAATCCTGTGTCAAAACAGTGGAAGAAAAATAAAATGCCTCTACGAACGGCGAGGCTGAATGCACACCAGCACAGCACCCTCCTCACATGCACACCAGCACAGCACCCTCCTCACATGCACACCAGCACAGCACCCTCCTCACATGCACACCAGCACAGCACCCTCCTCACATGCACACCAGCACAGCACCCTCCTCACATGCACACCAGCACAGCACCCTCCTCACATGCACACCAGCACAGCACCCTCCTCACATGCACACCAGCACAGCACCCTCCTCACATCCCAAAGTGTCACTCTGGGCCGCCTTCTGCTGCTGACTGTCCCCTCTACTCAGAAAGCCACTGACTTTCCCTCTTCAGGGTGCTGTTCTAGACAGGAGGTAGAAAGCCCTTCCTATCCTGACATTCAGGCACACACAACTCACAGCTGGTTTGCAGGGATGATGCTAGACTGAAAACAGCCACCCGGAGAGCATCCTGCTAGCTTATGTCTCTCAGAGGCATGCAAACATGACAGCCGTGTCCCCCAGGAGGCCTGAGCATGTTTCCCTCAGCTCCTGCAGCTCTGGAGGAAAGCTCTTTTCTCCATAAAGGGCACTGTGAATTCTCTTCTGCTCATGAAAGCACCCCATGGCTGAGAAAAAAAACCAAACCATTTAGTGTTTATTTCTTCTGCTATCTTGTATGTTCTCATGGCCTGTTCTTCTTTTGCTTCCCCAGATCCAGCGGTAAATATCATTTTGAAAAGAAATTTCAAATTCTCGAAAGACAAAGGCAAGGAATGCAAAAATGTAAGTGCAATTCCAATGCATGAATACTTCTATACATGTGTAAAGTATGTACAACTCTAATGCATGAATACTTCTACACGTATGTAAAGTATGTGCAATTCTAACGCATGAATACTTCTACACACATGTAAAGTATGTATATCTCTAATGCATGAATACTTCTACATATATGTAAAATATATACAGTTCTAATGCATGAATACTTCTACACATATGTAAAATTATATGTACAATTATAATGCATGAATACTTCTACACATATGTAAAGTATGTGCAATTCTAATGCACGAGTGCCTCTACACATATGTAAAGTATGTACAATTCTAATGCATGAATACTTCTACACATATGTAAAGTGTGTATGTATAATTCTAATGCATGAATACTTCAATACATATGTAAAGTGTGTACAACTCTAGTGCATGACTACTTCTAAACATATGTAAAGTATGTACAATTCTAATGCACGACTACTTCTACACATATGAAAAGTATGTACAACCCTAGTGCATGACTACTTCTAAACATATGTAAAGTATGTACAATTCTAATGCACGACTACTTCTACACATATGAAAAGTATGTACAACCCTAGTGCATGAATACTTCTATACATATATTAAACATAGAATTTGCATTTTCAGATATATAAAGAAGCTCACTGTATTTTGTTAGAGTCCTTAAGTCATAGTCTAAAGCTGATCTTTTAATGAAAAAATTTTGCCTTTCAAAATGATTTTTGTGTTCTAGCCAAGAACCCAGAGTATCAATACTCCTTCTGTCCCATAGTGAAAGAGCCACCATGGGCTCTGCCAGCCTCTCGCTTCACCCACACCATTCCCGTATTGAACTCGGTTCTAGGCCCACTGTGAACCCAGGATAGATGTGATCTCTAGTCTCCCCTCTTTGCCAATGTGGCTTCCACCCCCACCACAGTGAGACTGGAGGCCAAGCATGTGAGACCTGGCTGTCTTAGGTGCCCTGCCCACTGCTTGCTTGTGGCATGCTTTGGGGAAACCAGCTGCATCCAACGACTCTGCCTGCCAGGTGTCAAGCGAAAGCAGACCTGTGCCATCAGCACCTAGCACAGCATGGAACTGGCACTCACTGAGGAATTCTCACCCTGGCTTCTTTTGCTGCCCTCTGTCTCTTACTATTTTGAGGTCTGCCTGGTACCTCTGCTTTTTCACTTCTTAGCTTTGCCACTCCAAGGTTTTCCATCCTGACTATTGTCTTTTTTTTAAAGATTTATTTATATATATAAAAAAGATTTATTTATTTATTATGTATACAATGTTCTGCTGGCATGTAAATGCCAGAAGAGGGCACCAGATGTCATTAAAGATGATTGTGAGCCACCATGTGGTTGCTGGGAATTGAACTCAGGACCTCTGGAAGAACAGCCAGTGCTCTTAACCTCTGAGCCATCTCCCCAGCCCCCTGACTGTTGTGTTGCTCTCTTACTGTCCTTACACTTGAGGCCTCTAGCTCCAGCCCTCTCCCATCTTTATGGGCGTCCCTTGTCACCTCCTCCGGTGCTAACTCCTCCAACAGGCTCAGGCCTGTGTCAGGTTGGTTTATCTGGTCTCTAAACCTCCCTCCTCCCTGCATCCACTCGACAAATGATCCCTCACAATCAAGAGTATTTGGCAGGTTGGAGGGATGTGTTCATACCTTGTGACACGGCCATTCCCCTGCTGCTGCACAGGATAGACATGAGGAGCAAACACATTCGCACTCCCATCCAGCCGCACAGGAGGCCTCTGCTTACCCTCGCCACCCCTTTCCAGGCTTAAGGCCTCAGACCTCTATGGAATGTCCTCTTCTTATAGCTTCTTATATATAGCAGTTTCCAAATTCTAGAGATTAGAATCATGTTTTTTTAAAAAACGTATTACAGGCAGGGGCCAGGTGGTTAGTACCTTTAATCTCAGTACTCAGGAGGCTGAAGCAGGAAGATGGTGAGCTCCTTGCTAGCCTGGGCTGCACAACAAGACCCTATCTCAAAAAAAAAAAGCCCAACCAACCAACCTGCCAACCAGCCAGCCAGCTAGCCTGCCAGCCTGCCAGCCAGCCGACCTAGAAACCTGGGGCTGCACATGTAACTCGGAAGTAAACACTGACTAAGCATATACAAACCCTGGGATTCATCCCTCACCTCCACCCTGCAAGAACCCCTCTTCCTCTTCTCATTGCTATCCACCTCCACCTGTATTGTTACTGTTTTATTTGAACAATTGTGAAATCTCCCGAAGTGGTTTCTGCTCCTGACTTTCCTCGGTCCCAGTGTAGATCTACCATCACCCATCAGAGGTGTTAGTCAGTAACACCACTCGCTTGCTCTGCCCCGCCCCCGACACTTGGGTACTTCCTTTTTATCCCTGTCACCTAGTGGATGCACCTGGTGTATTTCCTGCCGCATCTCCTGAGCCTCATGCCAGCTAGTCCTTGTGCCTAGAGTTCTTTTCATTCTTCTCATGCCCTGCTCTTTCTCTCCCTGTTAAGATCCTGCAGTTTGGGGAGAGGTTTCAAAGGCCGCTCGTGTGAATCCCTTTGAAATGACACTTCACCCCATTCATTAGCTGAGCCTGCACCTGACAGGAGCCTGAAGTGTGCTCACTAAGCCTATCACGCAGTTTTAGCAACACACACACAGGCTTGCTGCAATTGGATTCTGGTATTTAAACTACCTGCAGAATTTAAATAAACGAAAAGAAACCCCACGTAAACGCGACTAGAACAGCAGGCCTCCCATTCAGAAACTGTTCAGATTTGATGAAGCGATTCTGAGCAAGCACGGCATTTTCTGAAAGGATTTTTAAAACGTCTAAATGGCTCACTAAAGGAATCCTTTCTATTCACCAAACTCCAGCTCCTCAGAAATCCCTTTTGTCTAGATCTTACGAAGATGGTTGCAGCAGAAAAAGAAGCCTTCTTACTTAAAACACCTAGGAGCGGAAGGAGCAGCCAGCAGCCTTTGCTTTACATAAACCCGAGAGAAAGCCGCATCGATATTTTCAGCTGGCAATAGAACGAAATAGAAAGTTGGTGATGGCACAGGATATTTTAATGTGAAGGATTTATATAAGCCATTTTGAGTCTTCAAAAGGCCCCTAGGACATCTGTTCCACTTTCTATCTGGAAGTGAATGTAAATAAGCACTTGGGTTTCCTCGCACAGGTGATGGGAGGTCTGTTTATGTAGACCCTTGTACACGCTCTTTGAGCCGTAGTCTGCACCAGATAATCTTGTTGGTGCCTAAGAAGGGAGGTTTACGTTTGTTCAGAACACTCTTCTGTCATTTTAGTAAGTCCCTAGTGGAGGACAGTCATCTTGGGGCTTGGACTATGACAGTTGCAACACCCTACTTAACAGAGTGAAAGTGTGTTTTGTCAAACCACTCATGTAGCCTGCAGGTTTGGTCACTAAGACCACTCAGGAAGCCAGATGCGAGCTGGGGTGCAGTTCAGTAGTAAAGTACATGTTCAGCAAAGAAGACAAGCCAACCAGGTCCCTGTGGAAAACTTGGTAGCGCTTTCATCAACTAAGGACTACACATGGCTCGTCTTTCTAGTGGTTGGGGCGAGAGCTGGGGTTGCATGTATAACTCAGGCTCCCTGCCTCCTCCTTCAAAGGGATTTTACAGTTGACTGTAACAGAGCTAACAGCCTCCACTGGCAGCTTGTATAAAGTGGGATTTGAGTACGGTGCCTGTGTGATTTATCACCCCAAATAGGATGAGGAAAGAATGGGGGTTACTAGTCAGGGAGACTGGAACAACAAGAGTAATGCAGGACTGTCTTGGTCAGAAAAGAACATGTGGTCATCGGGGGTCAGTACTGCATTGGAATAAAGTATTTGTGTGTGTACACCTCACCTTGAGAGGGATGCTATAGCCAAAAGTCAGAGGGTAGCTGGCAGGCTGGTAGGAGGTCTTTCTCTGTCTCTGTCTGCCCCCCCCTCTCTCTCGTGTGTGTGTGTGTGTGTGTGTGTGTGTGTGTGTGTGTGTGTATGATAGAGCTATGTTGCCCACTTAGAGGTTTCCTTGTTTCTGCCCGGAGATATAACCTGCTCTTTGTGGCCAGAACCCCAATGTCTGGCCACAAAAAAGGTTTCACCTTTTCTACACATTCCACCCCAGGCTTCTCCCATGCACCCCATGCCTAGGAACCAGTCAGTCTTCCTTAACCCTTCGCTCAAGAGCTTTCTCTCTCTGTTGAATGATGTTGCAGGTAGAAAGCTCCATCTTTGCTGTATGTTCAATACCAGGCATACGAAGAGGAACTTCCTGATTCCTATTGGCCTCTTTGGAAGGAACCTTGGTCCTACACTGAGGTAGATGGTCTCTCTCTCTCCTTTCCTATTCCATGCCTGATGTCTTGTCCCTTAGTCAGACATCACAACTTTGAGACATGGGGCTTAGGTCGTAGAGAGTGGACGGCAGTTCAGAAGATAGAGCTTCCACCCAGGAGCAGCCTTTCAGCCGAGTGCCACTTCTGGGCACAGGATGCTGTCTTAAATCTGCTTAAAGAAGAACATGGGTGCAGAGAGAGGTGTAGTTTCTATTCTAAAGAAACCTTTGTTTTTGAGACAGGATCTCACTGCACAGTGGTAGGGCTGGAATTGGCCGTGTGGATTAGGCCGACCTTGAACTCATAAAGATCCACTTGCCTTTGCCTCCTGAGTGCAGGGATTAAAGGTGTATGCCACCATGCCCAACTATTAAAAAACTTTAAATGTGTTATAGATACAAAAAGACATATCAAAAAATATGGACGCTAGAGACAGACTGCCAGGGTTCAATCCCATCTCTGCCTCTCACCGGCTAAGACCCCGCCCTTGTTGTGTATGAGTTCACCACCTGTAAGTAGGCTAATAATGATTTCTGCCTTGTAGTGAGTTGTGGAGGTGGAGTTCAAGCATATAAATCAGACTGGGGATGCAACTTGGAGCAGAGTAGTTATGCCGTCTAATAAAAGATACTTAGCTACAAATGAGGGCTATTGTTTTTGTTAGCAGGATTGTTCTATAAAAAGCACGCTATTTAATTAGCTGCAATACACAGTAACACAGTGAAAAATAAGGTAATGGAAATAAGATCTTCAGTACTGAGCTCAGAATGCTTCAGAATATGACTTATCAGAGTGCCTGGAGAAATATTTATATAAGTAAATGCTCAGGCATAATTAAAGAGTGCTTTCTGTATGCAATGGAGGCAGGCCAAACTTTTAAAGTCTAGTGTGCATAAGCAAGGCATGGTGGCACACACCTGTGAATCTACTACTCAGGAGGCTGGAGTCAGAAGCACTCCAAGTTCAAGACCAGCTTGAGTTATGTAATGAGACACTGACTCAATAAATAAATAAATAAACGAACAAACAAATCAGCCAAAAAAGCTTATGGGCCCCCTGGTGTTGAGAACTCCTCCTCCTTAATCTTATATCAAATATAAGATTATATTATATATATTATATGAAAAATATATATATTTTCCATTTCTTTGAATATCTTATTTGTTTGTTTTTTCGAGACAGGGCTTCTCAGCAGCTAAGGAGGAGCCAGTCCTGGAACTCGTTCTGTAGACCAGGCTGACCTTGAACTCACAGAGATCTGCCTACCTCTGCCTTCCAAGTACTGGAATTAAAGGCCTGCGCCACCACTAGCCGGCTCTTTGAACATTTAAAAAATGAAGTTACTTTGCAATAATTTTACAGCTACAGAGTGACAAGAGTTGTATAAAGAACTCTGCATTCTTTTTACCAGACTCGGTAGTTACCATGTATCATTTTTGCTGTGTAGGGGACTGTGTCTCTGAACAACCTGTAGACAAGAAGCCTCCAGCCCTTGGGCAGGCACTCAGCTGACCTCAAAGGAGCCACATTGTACCACTCCAGAGATCCACCCAGGGCCAACCCCACCTCCAATGCACCGACCCTGCCAGCTTCAGCTATTGTCTCAACAGCATCCTTTTGCTTTCTGGTCTACTGTCATTCCAGAAAGACTTGTCACATCTGGTTGTCTGGTCACTGCAATGTCCTTCATCCTGGCACAGCAATGCTTCAGTCTCTCCCTGTAATTCATACCCTGGCCAGTTTTAGGGATCAGTGCTTTCATTCTGTTGGGTTAGTATGCTCTGCTTTAATTGCAGACTATTCCTGACACTGTGTGTGTGTGTGTGTGTGTGTGTGTGTGTGTGTGTGTGTGAGAGAGAGAGAGAGAGAGAGAGAGAGAGAGAGAGAGAGAGAGAATGTGTAAGACTGTGAGTGTCTGACCATATTCCAATTCTTCAGATGGAAATGGACAATTCAATTTGACAGCTGCCTGGAGTCAGCATCAGATCCCACAGGTTGAGAGCTCAGTTTCCCAAATTGCTTTCATTGAAGGTGCCAATCCCAGTTCTTGGCTCTCCCATGCTTTCAATGGACCAACTCTAAGTCTGGGTTTCTATGACCTCTTTCTTGGGCCTGATAACTTGTGAGAATGTCTCACAGACCTCAGGGATAGTGTGCTGGGTAGTTTTATGTCAACTTGACACATACTAATGTCATCTGAGGGCAGGGAACCTCAATTAAGAGAATGCCTCCATAAGATTGAGCTGTAGGCAAGCCTGTGGGGTATTTTCTTAATTAGTGATTGATGGTGGGAGCGCCCAGCCTATTATGGGTTGTGCTGTCCTTGGGATGGTGATCTTGGGTTCTATAAGAAAGCAATCTGAGCAAGCCAGGGGGCTCAATTGGCTTCACTCCCCTGTGACTTCCTTAGAAGTGTAAGCCAAATTAACCCTTTCCTTCTCAATTTGCTTTTGGTCATAGTGTCTCATCACAGCAATAGAAACCTTAAGACAATAGTTTACTTAATGTGTGTTTATACAAATACACACATGTCCCTGCTAAAGAGTGACCCTTCAGCATGTTCAACACACACTTCACTGCGGAGCTAAATCTGAAGCCTTCTTAGTATTTTGTTTTGTTTTCCAAGATAGGGTCTCTTTGTGTAGCCCTGGCTATCCTAGAACTCACTCTATAGACCAGGCTAGCCTTGAACTCACAGAGATCTGCCTGCCTCTGTCATCTTAATATCATTTTAATGCTTACTTATCCCGGATTTGGCCAGAGGAAGCCTTGTGAAGATGGGAGTGGTCTGCTTTTAAAAGTCTATATCATTTCTTAGTTTCTGGCCCAGAAGACATTTAAGACTTACCTTGCTCTTCCCTGGCCCAGAAGTCCCTTTACTTTAGGACTGTAGGCCAGCAGGATGGTGCTGAGAAATCAAGGCTGAGGTAGTGTCACTCCCTAGCCTATTCACAATGCACAGATGTATTATTTTGTAGATAATGCGTGCATTTATGCATGTGTCTCTATTTATATAGGTGTGTCTGAATTAATATTGGTCTCCAACTGCAGTCAGCATTTCAGTGGTCTGTTCTTTCTAGTGGGTCACTTTTCTAATCTGGATTCCATTAGTCTCAATTGTGGATTCCATTATCATTGATATATTTATATTTTTGCTCAATTTTCTATTTTTTCCTATGTAAGTAGTCTAGTCACAGTGGCCACCTCCTCCTAATACTCCCTTGCTGCCTTCTTGACCTCCTCATATGCCAGCACTTCCTGTGGCCCTCCCTCATCACCCCTTTCTTGGCTCTAGAGCACATGCCTCCCCTAGATCCCTCGCTCTAATCTCTCAACCCCCAGGCACTCAGAACCCTCCTGCATCCTTGCTGTTCCCGTCTTTTGCTCATATACCTGTGTTCCTGTTCCCTCTGTCCACTTAACATACGGTGTACATGGATACCCAGGGGGAGAAAAGCCTTCCAATTCCTAGGTTATTCCAATATTAAAGTGCTAATGCATTACTAGGACTTTAATTCTCTGTCTTAATGTCTATTTTGCCTTCTAAGATACCTTCTAGACCTACAATTAGCACGTGCAGGGTTAAATGCTGCTATCAGAAGGCCCAATGAGACTGGGAATGTGTGTTAAATGGCTTCAATTAAGTGTGTGGATCAAGTAGCATGTTCTAGAATACCTGATGTTAAACATCTCTATAATAGTTTGTTAATTAACTGAAAAACATTCTTATTCCCAATAGGAGCTGTATACTCTAGCTGGGTTCAAGTGAAATGTAAATTGCATATTCTATAACTACTTAATAAGCCTTCTTTACCTTTGACACACGCTAATGGGAGCTAACTGCCATCTTGGCAAGGAAT
This sequence comes from Ondatra zibethicus, assembly GCA_004026605.1. Lineage (NCBI taxonomy): Eukaryota > Metazoa > Chordata > Mammalia > Rodentia > Cricetidae > Ondatra > Ondatra zibethicus. The sequence continues at coordinate 201,933 of PVIU01001334.1, read as the reverse complement.
GTGATTTCACCTCAACATCCTACCTTTAAAACACTGACCTCCCAGGAAAGGGGACCTGTGGTATGTCATGAGTTACCTGTTAACCTGTTGATTTCTTTCTATGTAAAAGAAACCAGTCAATGAAACGAAATGGCAGCAGGCAGACATGGGGGAGCCAAACTCTGACTGTAAAAACTGGAAGGTGCTAATTAAGGTAAACTCATCCATGTTCCTAAAACCGAATAGCAGTGTCTTCTACTCTTAGGAGCACATGACTTAGTGTGTCTTTCCAGTCCCTTCCTTCTAGGAATAGAGCCTTCCTGGCTTTACTGTCGTTTCCTTTCTGAGGACATACATCTATCTTCATTTTATCTAAAGGAATTTCCCGCTGTCCTTCCCATCGGGCACGCGTGAGGACAGCTTCATGGGCCCTAGACACCGTTCATCATAACTCATGAGCCCAGACGTGATTTATGGAAGATAATTATTGGTCTTGGAACTTCCTCCCTGAAAAGCTTCTTGGCTTTCTTTATAGATGAGGAAAAAGAAAAACTGGAAACAGAATTTCTATTTCCAATTTCTAGTCAGTTCTAGTAAGTGACCAAGAAGGAAGAAAGGTGCCCTTAGTGATGAAATTGCTCCCCCTGGTGTCTGTTTTTAGGCATTGAAGGAGACGTTTGCCTGGGTAGCAAAGGCCTCTTTTGATTGGTGGACCAAGGCCCTGACACACACAGGTCGACAGAGCTAATATATGCAAATGAATGGATGGGCTTTGCCTGAGTGGAGAGTAAAACAGCTGAATCTGAGCACCTTTTGATACTTGATCATAAAATACCTTATGATTTGAAAAGGAACCCTCCATCTGAGCTCCTGGTAGCCAGGCATTATTAGGTTCTGCTAAGCTGGGTGTGGTGAGCTCCGGCAGTCTCAGCTCTTAGGAGGCAGAGCAGGCCTGGCTCATGTAGGTTGCTTGAGGACAGCCAGGTTTACATAGTGAGACCTTGTCTCAAAACAAATCAACAGCACTTCTAAATCTTCAAAATTCAGCATTGCTAGATTTAATTTTATTTTATTTTTAGGTTTTTGAGACAGGATTTCTCTGTGTATCTCTGGTTGTCCTGGAACTGAATCTGTAGACCAAAGCTGGTCTCAAACTCATAAAGATTCACGTACCTCTGCTTCCTTAGTGTTGGGATTAAAGGTGTGTGCCACCACCACCTGGCTGTTAGATTTAACTTTTATCAGTGTGGTTGTGGGATGTGTTATTCATGATTATAACTGGAATTTCTCTTATTAATTAGAGATAAGATTGGGCATCTTTTCTCAGATTGATTGGTCATTTGTATTTTCCCATTAATGAAATGCCTGTTCATGTCTTTTGCCCATTTTTATTAGATTGTTCTCCTTATTGGTTTATAATCATGGATTAGACAATATGGGTGCCAGTCATTTGCTAGTGATAGATATAACACATGGGTTGGATGCTGGGGGTACCAGTTGTTTGCTAGTGATGGATATAACACATGGGTTAGATGCTGTGGGTACCAGTTGTTTGTTAGTAATGGATATAACACATACCTTCTACTCACTTGGGTTTGGCTTTTCACTCTTTTAAAAATGTTTTTGTGCCTGGCAGTGGTGGTACATGCCTTTAATCCCAGCACGCAGGAGGCAGAGGCAGACGGATCCCTGTGAGTTTGAGGCCAGCCTGGTCTAGAGGCTAGAGAGTCACAGTTTCAGGACAGCCAGGGCTACACAGAGAGACCCTATCTCCAAAAATCAAAACTGAAAACAAAACAAAAAAGAGTTTTATTTTGAAATTAATTCCAATTTGTAGAAATACCCATTGTCTGTTTATTTGTGGGGTGTGTGGCAGGGAGAAATGCCAGTGAGGGTGGTGAGTGAGTTGGGCCAGCTGGGGGCTGATGCTCAGTGTCTTCCTCAGTTGTTCAGGAACTTAATTTTTTGAGACAAGGTCTCACTGAACCTGGAGTTCACCAGTTGGCTCCAGTAGCCACCACAAAGCTCCAGGGGTCTGCTCGTGTCTCTGCCCCCCGCAGTGATGGGGTTACAGATGGCCCGTGACTTTTCACCTGGGTCCTGGGGATCTGAACTCGGGTCCTTGTGTATAGTAAGTGCTTTGCCCAGTGTGGTGTTTTGAGTGAGGCTTCCCATAGGTTCATATATTTGAATACTTGTTCCCCAGTTAGTAAAACTGTTTGGAAAGCATCAGGAGGTTTGGCTTGTTGGGGGGGAAAGTGTGTCATTGGGAACAGGTTTTGAGGTTTCAAAAGCTCATACCATTCCTAGTCTCCCCCCCCCCGCCCCTTGTGCAGAGATCAAAATGTAGCTCTCAGCTACTGCTCAACTGCCAGGCCTGCCTGCCTGCTGCCACGCTGCCCACCACGATGGTCACATAGTCTGTCCCTCTGAAACTGTGAGCCTCAAATAAATGCTTCAGTAAGCTGCCCTGGTCATGGTGCCGTATCGCAGCAATAGAAATGCAACGAAGACACCCACTGAGCATCTGTGTCCCCAGCCACCAAACAGGAACGTTTGATTGTGGTGAGACCCAAACAGCACAAAATCAGATGCTTTACAGTGCACAGTTCATAGATGGTCAGTGCATTCGGAATGTGGAACCCGCACCTTGGTCTATGAAATAACTCCCCTGTGCAGTGGAGCCTGCACCCTCCAGACTCCTCCCTGCACGCTGCAGCTGCACACCAGCCTTTTGTCTCAGTGGTTCTACCTCTGGCTAGTTCATATAAATTGAACCCTTCAGTGTGTAACTTTTTTTTTTTTTTTGGTATGAGTGCTTTGTCTGCATGTATGCCTGAACGCCAAAGGAGGGCACCATATCTCACTGGTGATGGTTGTGAGCCACCATGTGGTGCTAGGAACTGAACTCAGGACCTCTGGAAGAGCAGCCAGTGCTCTTAACCACTGAGCGATCTCTCCAGTATGTGTGACTTTTTTTTTTAACCTTCTACAGGATTTCTGTCCATTCACACTGCTACAAGCATTTTCCTTAGCACCTCCTTGCTTGGAATATTCTGTTATGTGTATAAGCCACAATTTTACCATTCAACACTGCTTAGGGACATTTAGGTGTCTTTGGGTTTGGGGCATTAAAAACTGTGCTGCTATGAACATTCTTGCTCAAGAGTTTGAGCACCAGACTGCAGTGCTCTGGGACCTGGCAGAGGACTTGCTGGATCACGTGGTAGTTGGGTGTTTGACTCTCAGAGAAGGCCCCACGCTCCTTTCTCTAGCTGCTGCCCTAGCTCACGTTCCCACCAGCAACGTGAGCTACCGATGACCCCACTTCTTTTTTTTTTAATATTTTTTATGGTTTATTTAACTTTATCTTATATGCATTAGTGTGTAGGTGTCAGATCCCTTGCAACTGGATCTTTAGACAGTTGTGAGCTGCCATGTGGGTGCTGGGAATTGAACCCGGGTCCTCTGGAAGAGCAGTCAATGCTCTTAACCACTGAGCCATCTCTCCAGCTCCCGACCCCACTTCTTTTGCCACCACTTGTTTTCCCTTTTGTTGTTCATATTGTAATAATAATTGACAGTGCATATTAACACTTGCTTTCCTGGGTTCCTGTGGTATTTCCGCACATGCGTACACTGTATGTCCATACTATCCATCTCCTTTCCTTCTGCCTTCTCCCCTTGTGGTTTTTGGTTCATTTGTCTTGTTTTCTGGGACATAGTCTCAAGTAGCTTTTGCTGGCTGTGTAGCTGAGGATGGCCTTGAACTTCTGATCTTCCTGTCTCCACCCCTGAGTGCTGGGATTACGGATGTGTCCACTGTGCCTGGTTGAGGACTGAACCTGACTTTGTGTATGCTAGGCAAGCACTCTACACCCCCTCCTTCCCATAGATGCATATCCTAGTGATGAGGTCATTGGGTTTGAATCTCCCTTGGGACAAGTGATGGTGAGTGTATTTTCATGGGTTTATTATCTGTTTCAGTAACTTCCTCGGGAGAAAGAAAGTCTATCAAAATCTGTTGCTCATCTTTTTGCTTTGTTTGGTTTTGGTTTTTCAAGACAGGGTTTCTCTGTGTAGCCCTGACTGATTTACAATTTACTGTGTAGAGCAGGCTGGCCTTGAACTCAGGCTGTCTCTGCCTCCCACGTGCTGGGATTAAAGGTGTGTGCCACCACCACCCAACTTCCTTTGCTTATCTTTAAAAGGGGATTTTATTCTTGTGCTTTTTGGAATGTCAAAACTCTTTATATATTGTGTTTTTGTCAGACTATGGCTTTAAGTACTCTCTTTCACCCCACAGTCAGCCATCTCACCTTCTCCTTGATCCCTTTGGATACAGAAGTCTTCCGAAATTACATGATGATTCTTGGCTGGATTTCTCCTCTGTGATTCCTGCGCCCTCTTAAATCTAGCCGTCTTTTATCAAGTTTGGGCATTTACCTGTAGCCATCCGGATGACCGGCAGCCTTTTCAATATCAGTGATGGTTTTGATGTCCCCCGAATCATGTGGTGTCTTTCAAGCCAGTCAGTCGTAAAGAAAGTTGAGAATTAGAAGTCTTGGCATTCTTTGAAAAGCGATACCAAAAAATGCGCTCAGGAAGTCAGTTTTTTCCTGATGTGGGCGGGGGAGATGTGTGTGAGGGGAAAGATGGCACTACCAGACACCAGACTGTGGGCCAGGGGCGCCAAAACCTTGAGTCAAGCTCGTGTTCTGTTTTTAAGTAGCAGGAGGGAGTTGTTAAGTTTGTCTTTATCTTAAGTGTTAATGTGCATGTAGATTAAGCGATATATAAATTTAGGAATTATTTATTTGAATCCTCCTTTCAGGCTCACTCCATCCTTTTGTTTCAGGGATTCTGATGAGACCTTTTTTCAAGGCTCTCTACGACTCTGAGCCCCAGCTAATGTTTCTTGGTCTGTTCTCTCTTTGTTTGGCAATTTCTCTGTCTTGGAATTCAGTGACGCATCTGGCGAGTCTTTTTCTTTTCTTTCCTTTCAGGATATTTCTAATTCACACTTGACTGTTCCCCATACATTGTTTCTCTGTGGAGAATCTTTTTCTATTGTCTCAGACATGTCCAGAGGAGCCCGTTGTGAAGGCTGCTTTAAACGCCTGGTGAGATCATTGCGGTGTCTCTACCGTCTTGGTGCTGGTGCCTATTTAGTGCCTGTTTACTGGCTTCTGGAGTCCAGGCTAGGACATCTGCGTTCTCTTGCTGAGCCACCTTACCTGCTTGACTCTCAATCTCATATAAACCTTCTGCTTGACAGACCTTTCTGACTCTGAGGTGACTGGTAAAAGTCAAGATTCACCACTGGGGACATGCACGTGCGTGCGTGCAGACAGTCCTACAGTTCCAGGCTCTGTTCATGTGACTGACGGGTTGTTTGGCTGCTGTAGGGCGATTACTCTCAGAATGTTGTCTGTCTAACTAGGTTGTCTCTTCAGGGCTTTTCCGAGGGCTCTTTGGGAAGACTGCACGAATTGCCGTTTCTAAGGTTAGGACTTCTCCAGGACGCTGTCCTGAGTAGGTGAGGTGAAGAAGTCCACAGACCAGACAGCGCTCTGCTCCTGAGGTCTGCCTTCCAACAGCTTCTCTCCACAAAGACTTTGGTATACCTGTTCCATGTATATCTGGGGGTGTGGCCTGGCCCTGGCCAAGACATCCATCTACTCTACCAAGAATCAGTCCATCCCTTTCCATCTATAGAGCTGTATCTGCCGCATGCCAGTTCTCCATAGATACGCTTGTTTGTTTGATTGTTTCTTTTTCTAAAGATTTGTTTATTTATTATGTATATAGTGTTCTATCTGCATGTGTGCCTGCATGTCAGAAGAGCCACTATGTGGGTGCTGGGAATTGAACTCAGGACCTCAGAGAGAGCAGCCAGTGCTCTTAACCTCTGAACTATCACTCCAGCCTTGTTTGATTGGTTTGACAGGTTTATATTGACACCCAGTGTTAGTTCTCATCCACACTGATTGTAGACTTTTACCATGGTAGCAGGTTACCACAGTGTAGGGCCAATTCACTGAATCCTCATTCTCATGACGTTTTTTGAACAAATTAATGATATGAGACATTCTTTATTTCTTTGTTCCAGACAGCTTTGTTGAGCCTTGTAGAAATGCACACATTTGGAAACCCTGTATCTTTCATGGAAAATTACTGGGTTTCTTCCATGTCTGAGGGGCACCCTTCTGGAAGCTCACTCCAGGGATATTCTCGGGTAGCCGTCCCATTGATGGCAGAACGGCCCTTCTTTTTCTGGTCCTTCTTTTTATGGACCATTGTGCGAAGTCCAAGTTAGAAAGCTGTTTTTGGATTTTTGAGATGGAATCTGGATATGCAGACTAAACGGGCCTTATTATTGCAATCCTGCCTCCACTTGCAGGGCTCTGGGTTTACAAGCTTGCACCCTCAAGCCCAGATACATGGGGTTTTGTTTATTTGAGACTTAGGGTCTCACAACTCGGGCTGACTTTGAACTTGCTCTAAGATAAGGCTGGCCTTGAACTGTTGACCCTCCTGCCCCACCTCCCAAGTGCTAAGATTATAAGCATGTACCACACCTGGTTGGTTGTTACATGTTTTCTTTAATTATTCTTATTTATTAATGTATTTCTATTGTGTGTGTGGTGTATGTGCATACGTGTGCAGGGGCACGCACACACACACACAGAGGGGAGGGCGCCAGATGTTCCCCTCTATCACGTTCTGTCTTGTTTCTTTGAGGCAAGTTCTCTCCCTGAACCTGGAGCTTGAGTTCTTTCGTCCAGGACGGAGGCCAGCAAGTCTCAGTGATCCTCCTTTCTCTGACTGCCAGGGTTACAAGGCATGCATGGGACCATGTCTGGCTTGTTATACGGATTCTGGGATCTGAACTCTTGTCCTTACACTTACACTGAGCCTGCTCTCCAGCTTTATGTTGTTTTTTTTAGCATGTATTTTTAACATTTTTGCATTTAGTATAATTTTAATTAATGTCCTTCAGTAAGATTTTATAATTTTCTCAATAGCTTCTCTTTTTTTTCTCTAATGATTTATTTATTTTTACTTTATGTGCACTGGTATTTTGTCTGCATGTATGTCTGTGTGAGGGTGAGTTACAGGCAGTTGTAAGCAGCCATGTGGGTGCTGGGAACTGAACTCAGGTCCTCTGGAAGAACAAACAGCCAGTGCACTTAACAGCTGAGCCATCTCTGCAGCCCCTCAATAGCTTCTCTTTGGCTAGTATTATTGCTAGGTTAACTTTTTTTGTTGCTACTGAAAACAGCATCTTCTTCTATTTATTTATTTTGTGATACTGTTGTCACTGTGGGGGAGCAGGGCCAAATTTAATCCAGACTAGGCTTGAACTCAGTGTGTAGCCAAGGATGGCCGCCAGCTTCTGACCCACCTGCTTACATCTCCTGAGTTGCTGGGATTACAGGCATTTGAACCCAGGGCTTCATGCATTTGGGGCAAAAATTCTACTGAGCTACATTGACCCACTCTTTTAGTTTTGTTTTGAGATTGGGTCTCATCAAGTTGCCCAGGCTGGCACCGAACTTGCTCTGTAGTCCAGGCAGGTTTTGAACTTTATTTTTGTACAAAATTTTAATTTATTTATTTATGTGTATACATGGTTTTTTATTTTAATTTACTTTTTGATGTCATTTTAAATTTCATCCACAGTTCTTCCCCCCACCCCTCCTCCCATTTCACGCTCCCCCTCAACCTGCCCTCCATCCACTCCTCCCGACTGCTAAGCGCTCCCATGGGAAGGCAACAATGTCTGGCACATTAAGTTGGGGCCAGACCAAGCCCCTCCCCCCCGTAGTAAGGCTGAGCATGGCATCCTACCATAGGGAATGGGGTCCAATAAGTCAGCTCATGCACCAGGGATAGATCCTGGTCCTACTGCCAGGGGACCCTCAAATAGTCCAAGCTTCACCACTGTCTCCCACATATGGAGGGGCCTACTTCAGTCCCATGGAGGCTCCACAGCTGTCGGTCTAGAGTTCCTGAGTTTCCACGAGCTTAGTTCAGCTGTCTCTGTAGATTTCTCCATCACGATCTTGACCTCCCGTGTGTGCAAGTTTGTGGTTGTGTAACATGGCATGTATGTGAAGGTCAGAGGGTCCTGGAGATTGAACTTGTGTCCTCAGGCTTGGCAGAAAGTACTTCTGCTCAGCAAGCCGTCTTGCCCACTCAGCCTTTGGCCTTCCTATGCTCCTGACTCAGTCCTGACTTCAGCACAGATGAAATGACAGCCTGGTGTCACTAGGCCTTGCTGAGAATAACAGTTTTGAAAAAGAGTTTTTGAATTGCTCTGTGCTGTTGCATAGACAGGAAGTTTATTGCTCTTGTAAAACTGAGTTGTAATTTAAATTTTTTAAATTTTATTATTTTATGCTTGGCTACATGCTGACTAGTTTTATGTCAACTTGACACAAGCTATAATCATTTGTATGGTGCTACTTTGTTTGTACTGTAACAAATAAAGCTTGCCAGAAGATCAGAGTGCAGAGCCAAGCCACTAGTTAGCCACAGAGGTCAGGCAATGGTGGCACACACCTTTAATCCTAGCACTTGGGAGACAGAGGCAGATGGATCTCTGTGAGTTCAAGGCCACCCTGGGCTACGTGAGATTGATCCAGTCTAAAAGAGAAACAGAGCCAGGCTGTGGTAGCTCACAGCTTTAATCCCAGTATTTGGGAGTCACAGGCCTTTAATCCCAGCATGAAGAAGGTGGAGACAGGAATATAAAGCGGGAGGAGATAGGAGCTCAGGGCATTCAGTTTGAGGATTCATAGGGACAGGATCCCTCTTTGGTCTGAGAATTATGTGGATGTAAGAACCAGTGACTGGCTGCTCTGCTTCTCTGATCTTTCAGGAAAGATTTATTTGTTAAAGCACAAGCAAAATATCGCCACACATCTGAGAGGGGAGAATCTCAGTTGAAAAAATGTCTCCTTAAGATCAGGCTATAGGCAAGCCTGTAGGGCATTTTCTTAATGATTGGTGGGGGAGTGTCCAGCCCATTGTGGGTGGTGCCATCCTTGAGTTGGTGGACCTGGGATTGATAAGAAAGAACTGAGCAAACCATGAGGAGCAAGCCAGTAAGCAGCACCCCTCCATGGCCTCTGTATCAGCTCCTTAGGTTTCTGCCTCTTTGGGTTTCTGTCCTGACTTCCCTCAGCAATGAACTGTTATCTGTAAGTGCAGACCGAGAGAAACCCTTTCTTTCTTAAGTTGTTTTTGGTCCTAGTGTTTTATCAAAGTAATAGAACCCTAATTAAGGCAGCCTGCATGTGTACATTTGCACCATATGTGTTCTCGATGCCTGCAGAGGCCAGAAGAAGGCATTGTATTCCCTAAAATGGGATTTATAGGCAATTGTGAGCCTCTGTGTAGGCACTGGGAATCGAACCCAGGTCCCCTGGAAGAGTAGCCAGTGCCCTTAGCTGCTAAGCCATCTCTTTAGCCCCCGTAATTGTAATTTTTTTCCTGTAGATTCTTTTGTAATCTAGTTCTGCACCTTGAGTTTCTGTTTCTTTTTGTTGCATTGCACTGGCTAAGACCTCTTTGGTCTTATATTGAATAGAAATGAGAGCTGTGAGTTCCTTGGTTCTTTTTTTGTTTTTTGAGACAGGGTTTCTCTGTGTAACAGTCTTGGCTGTCCTGGAACTCACTCTGTAGACCAGGCTGGCCTCGAACTCACTGAGATCCACCTGCCTCTGCTTCCTGAGTGCTGGGATTAAAGGCATGTGCCACCACCGTCCAGCCTCAAGTGTAATAAAAATTTTTAAGTTATTTTTATTTTTAATTATGAGCATGGGGTGAGGGGGCTGTACATGTGGAACCCATGGAGGCCACAGACTTTGGCTCTGGAATTACTGATAGTTAGGACATGGGTGTTGGGAGTCAAACTCGGGCCTTCTGGTAGAACAGATCCTACTCATAATCACTGAGTCATCTCTCCAGCCCCAAATGTGACTCAGGGTAACACTATTTAATGAGAAGACAGGCTGATTATCGTTAATGCTGGCCCTACATGGCAACCCAGTGTTTTGTAGTTAATTAGAATATAACACAGGGTGATTCAGTATCTCATATACACTTCCCTTTCAGAGTCAATATGATATAACATAGACCAGAATTAGTGTAAAATAGTCCACCTGGAAAAGTCTTAAGTAAAAGGCTATTTCTCAGAAATTTCAGAAATACCCAGGAACAAAATTAATGGCTGTAAATATTGCTTCCACTGGAAAATAATGATTTGATAATTTATTAACTAATGGAAGGTTTAAAGAAATGTTTTGAGTTCAGTCAGAAAGTTTTTCCCAGCATGGTCGAGACTATAGTTTCTATCCTTAGTGCCATAGAAGCAAAAAAAAAAAAAATCTAACTAGTCCTTTATTGATTGTGTCAGGGAAAACATTTAATGTCTTGAGTTTCTATTTCTTCATCTACAAAATAGTGTCCATAATTATTTCCTGGGATCTTAGAAGGAGTAAGGGAATTGAGGTACACTGAATACCAAAGATAATAGGTGTTCAGAACATACTGTTTCCAGCTGCCTAATGGAGCTGCACTGTCATACTGTCTGTTACAATGACACAGAGCGAGGGGTCCGAGCTGTACAGCCGGGGCTGCCTCCTGGCCCCATCCCCTCACCAGCTCTGTAGCCAGAGCAATCTGCTGACATGCTCTGTTTCTGTTCCTCATCTGTGGACAAGCTTAATAGAAGTCCCTTCCTCACAGGCTGGCTTTGAGATGGAGTTTATTTCCATAACTAATATTACAGAGCAAATGTGTGGCTTACTGTATCAGCCTGACGGTCTTGTATTTATCATGACAGCCATGGCCAGCCCTGGGCTCCTAGAAGTAGGATTCTCTGACTTGAATTCAGGGGAATAGTGAAGAGAGTCAAGAAACAAAAGAGACTTTCCCATTCCTCCTACTCTGCACCCCTTTTATGCTTGTTTCACTAAATCTCCAGCAAGATCAGTGGCCTACACTTTCAATCGCAGCACTTCACTCACAGAGCAAGTCCCAGGACAACCAGGTCTATGTGAAGAGACAATAATAATAATGAAAAAAATTCTCTGTCTGTAGTCCAGTCTGGTCTTAAACTTGAAGGGACCCTCTTGCCCCAGCCTCCCGAGTACACATCCCAGGGGTGTAGCACCATGCTCAGGCCAGCACTGGGCTCTGATTGTTTTATAGACTCCAGCTCTGGACACATGGGAAAAAGAAGCATAGATATTCTGGGTATGGTGGTGCATGCCTTTAAGTGCAGCACTCTCTGAGTTTGAAGCCAGTCTGGTCTACACACTGTGTATCTTAGATACGCGACTTCATCTCTGTGTATCAGGATCTTACTTATAGGAAGCCAGTGCTGACCATGGCTGTTGTGATAAACACAAGATGTCAGAGATGTGCCGATACAGTAAGCCATACATTCTTTCTGTAATACTAGCTACAGAAATAAACTCAATCTCAAAGCCAATCTGTGAGGAAGGGGCTTCTATTAAGCTTGTCCACAGTTGAGGAAATGGAAGCAGAGACATATGGGACCTCATCTCAAATTTTAAAAAAATGAAAAGGAAGCAAGGAAATTCTATCTCCCTGGGGTGTCTATTCTGGCTCAGTCATTATTATAATGAACTCCAGTATATTTTTTTTTACATTGTAAATGGTGTTTATGGTGGAGATCAAATTATAACATTAAAGGAATTTTTAAAAAGATTAAATATGAAGCTGGGTAGTGATGGCCCACAGCTTTAATTCCAGGACTCAGTAGGCAGAGGCAGGTGGATATCTGAGTTTAGGACAGTCTGGTCTACAGAATGAGTTCCAGAACAGCCAGGGCTACACAAAGAAACCCTGTCTTAGGGGGAAAAAAAAGATGCAATGTAAATCAGCTACAGATGACACCAATTGTTGAAAAACCTGGTTTGGTTTTGTTTTTGTTATTTCTTTCTAGATTTATTTGTATAAAGATCCAGTATGGACAGCTAATGTTTCTGTGTAGCTTTCTACTGTCTGCCAGTTGACATATTGGTGACTCTTTTTCTGAGATACAGTCTTTATAACATTATTGGTAGTTTAATAGTGGTTCTGATACTACACATTCAAGTGGACAGCCATAATTACTCTATATTGGGGAAAAGTCCACCCTTTACATACTACACAAGAACTCTATATGTGAATGAGATACACACACACACAATTTATTTAAAAGTAGGATAGACCAGCACTCAGGAGGCAGAAGCAGGAGGATCTCTGTGAATTCAAGGCCCTGGTGAATTCCAGGACAGCCAGGGCTACATAGAGAGACCCTATCTCAAAACAAAACTAGAATAGACAAGTACATGTTCCACACCACTAGCCCTAGCTTGTCAGATGTGAAGGCACAAGGATGGCTTGATTCCAGGGATTCAGCCATCCTGGGCAACCTTGCAAGATGTCATCTCAAGAAAATTGGAAGGAGAGGAATAAAGAAGCTAGAATTACTTAGGACAGGAAGAAAAAGGAGGGAGTATTTGGTTGCCTAAGAGCCGTGAAATCCTGTAATTTTATTTTGCAATAGACTTCTATCTTAAGGGCATTATTTAACATTCCTATTTCTATCTTCAAGAAAAAAGTGGTGTGCGACAGACGTGCGGAGGCTCGCTACACTATTGTCTGCTTTTGTGTATGTTTAAATTTTCCTCTAAGTCAAAGGCTTTTAAAAATGGAATTTGCTCAGCAAAAAGATCTTCCAGTACCCTTGGGAAGAGCATAAAATACCTCTTGCTGAGCATCCATGGCTGTGGTGACCTTGGAGGAGAACTGTGTCTGAGAACCTGTGTCTAGGAGGTGGCTGGGACCAACAGGCCCATGGGTGGAGAGGGGTACACCCGCAGGCCCTATTTGGGCATCTGGGCCCCTGGTGAGAGGTCCTCTCTAGGAAGGACAGACAGATAAACAGCAGCCTTCCCATGACTGTGGTCAGGACTAGGGGAGTGGTCGTACCTTCTTGCTCTACCTTGCCAACCTGTTTGGACCGTCCTGTCATGAAGTTAGGTGTTCCAGTGAGGATCATGCTAGCATTCAGAGACCAGAGTTTTGCTCTGGAAACTTCAAGATGCCACAGCTCCCTTTGTTGTCCCATGTGCTATACACCCAGTTCCAGCCTCTCTGGTCTTATGGTCAGACGTACCCTTGTGTGGCCTTGGTTTATTGTTCTGTTGAGGCAGCCAGTCTCCCTCTTCAGCCAGTGACTGGTTGTTTGCCTTGTGTACCAGCCAGCACAATAGGAAGGCCTATTGTTCAAGTCCCAGCATTCCAGAGGGACAAGAGACGCAGGACATAGCATTGTGAGAGCTGGATGACCAAGATTCAGTGAATGGGAGCTCTTACACAGTGTCTCTCCATGCTTAGCTGTCTGTGGCTTGGATAGTGTCCATGACTTCCTGACCTGTCAGCAAAACACAACAAATCAGGTAGAAGAGATAGCTCAGTGGTTAAGAGCACTTGCTTCCCTTCCAGAGGACCTGGGTTCAGTTCCAAGCAGCCACATGGTGGCTGACAATTGTCTCTGGTTCCAGAGACTCCAACACCACCTTCTGTCCTCCTTGGGCAAGGCACAAACATGGTGTGTATCTACACACTCAGGAGTGTATGTACACACCTTAAATGAATAAGAAAATAAATCTTTTTCAAAATACAGCAAGTGTTTTCTGAGTAGATAAATAAAAGTTCTGGTTAAATACACTATAACGTATGTAAGTTAGGGCCACAGAAGACTGAGCAAAGGCGTGGCATGCACACACGAAGAGTGATGACGATTCCTACAGAAATTAGCTGTAGGAAGCGAGAGGCCCAGAGGAGGCTGCTTCAGCGTGTGAGCCCCGGACTCCCCATTGATTATACTGTGTGACTCCAGCCAGGGTTCTTAACCTTTCTGTGTCTCAACAGAAAGGACCAACAGCCTTACCAGGAGGAGGGGGCGTGGTCAGCCTACTAGATCTCTGTGGGTCAGAAGTGTGTGGGCCTGGAGCTTGGCAGATGGCAGTTAACAACAGACCTGGACTCCCTTTGAGGGTTGAATAATATGAATGGACAACTGAGGAAAAACTAGAGTTTGATCCCCAGCACCACAACGGGGAGGGGAAGAAAAGGAAACCAGTAGCATGAAACGGTCACAGTAAAAACAGGAGTTGCGATTTAAAGAGTCCATTTGGGAGCACTAGGGATGACAAATAAAAGGGCTTGCAGCTGAGTGTGAGGTAACTTAGGTGACCAGCGGGAGTAAGGCCAGTGCGTGTCGATAGGCCACCTGCACGCACGATGTTCCACAAGAAACGCATGTAGGGATTTGTTGCCTTCTCACACAGTCTTAATCGTAGGTGAAAACAGCTTGTGAAGGAGGCTGCCCCAGACCCCTAGACAAGGAGCCAAATATGAGCGGCCCAGGAAGAGCTGCAGCTGCATCTCCGTTAGCTGATGGCTGACAGACCCTGGCAAAGGCAGGAACCAGCGATGCTGGCCAAGCCTAGCAGTTAGCAGGCCAGCCAAGGTCAATGCCTAATGAGCAGGGACTTCTGAGTGTGACCACTCTCCTACGGTGAGTGGTGTGTGAGCCACCTGTGATCCCCTTGCTCGTTGGGTGAGGGAGCTGTGCACAGAGGGACAGTCCCTACATAGCTCAGTGACAGGTCTGTTGGGGGGCCCCTCCCATAGGATGCTAATTTGACTTTCCTGGCACCCTTTCTTGAGCTCCTCTTTCTGCAGTAAATTCCTTTTTTAAAATTTTACTTTTTAATTAAAATATAATTATGTCACTTTTCTCCTTCCCTTCTTCCCTTCCTCCAGTCCCTCCCAAGTCCTCCCTCCGACCCTTCCATGTCTCCCCACCATTTTCAAATCAATAGCCTCTTTTTTTCCTAATTATTATTGTTACAAATATACATATATGTATGCAAAAATATATAAATACAACCTGCTAAGTCCATTTTTGTCATTTGTGTGTACGTGGTTTGGGGGCTCGATTTGCATTGGATAACCAACTGGGGTACTCACCCGTGAGCTAGGCTAAGTCTTCCTTTCTCGGCAGTCAGCTGTTGTCTGTAGCTCCTTGTCCAGGGGTGTGCCCCGCAGGATTTTCCTTTTTAGTGTTAGCGTGGCTGTTGATGTTGCTATGCTCAGATCTTGTCTATTCAGCCATTTCTATGAGAGACTGTTTCACAGTAGACTTCCTGGTGTTCTAGCTCTCACCAGCTTCCCACCCCCTCTTCTGAGATGGTCCTTCAGCTGCAGGAACTGTGGTATAGATGTATCTGACGAGGCTGGGTCACCCACAGTCTGTCGATCTCTGCATTGTGCCTGGCTGTGGCTTTCTGTGGTGTCTCCATTTGTGGGAGAGAAGCTTTGATGAAGGGAGGTAGCTACGCTTACCTACAGGTATAAGGGTTAGATTTAGGATGTAGGAAGGGATCAATGCTGGTCTTTAAGCTTTCTCTGTAGTAAAAGATTTTAGAAATTCACCCTTTGCGGCACTGAATTTCACTCTTCGAATTTTCTAGAAGGACCTGGAGCCTGCCTCAGTGGAGGCTTTAGCGAACATCCAGAAACTTCAGTCCCTGAGTTACGCACTCCCGAGATGAGACCGTCTCTGTTGCTCCTGAGGACCTCTGTTTCAGAACTAATAACTACCTCAGGTGTTACTATTAATCCTTACTGCATGTTTGCCCCATGCCAGGAGGCATTTCAGCCATCTGTGCATGTTAACACCTCACTCCTGACAGCTCTGCCTCACGAGTGAGAAACAAAAGGCTATTGCCTTTCATTTGATTGAACAATGTGGGCTGGAAAGATGACTTAGAGAGTAATGCACTTACAACCCAAGAGTGAGGCCCAAGCATCAGATCTCCAGTAGCCACGAAAATAGTAAACACTGGGAGGGTGTGGTGGCATAGACCTGAAACCTCAGCTCTTGAGAAGCAGAGACCCATGGTCCCTGGAGTAAGCCGGCTAGCCGACTAGCTGAATCAGTGAGCTGCGGGTTCACGTGAGAGACTGTGTCTCAATATACAAGGTGGAGGGCTACTGAGGAAGGCAGCTGAAGACAGCCCCCTGCAGGATCAACCCCGGCACATGTTTGCATGTGCACCTCCACACATGTATCCAAACATATAAATACAGGAATTTACGCCACAGAGACAAACACCCAAAATATAATGCTATAAAAGATGCATTTTTAACTTTTAAAAAGATTTACTTTTTACTTGTTTTTATTTATGTGTGTGTGTGCATGTGCGTGTGCATGCTTGTGTGAGTTTACATGCACCTCATGTAGGTGCTAGAATCCTAACCCGGGTCCTCTGCAGGAGCAGTACATGCTCCTAACTGCTGAGCTATCGCTCCATTTTTTTTTAATTAGAAAAGAAAAGACAGGGGCCGGAAAGATGGCTTAACATTTAAGAGTGTATCTTGCTCTTGCAGAGGACCTGAGTTCAATACCCAGAACCCGATGTCTGGTAGCTCACAACCACCTATAACTCCAGCTCCAGAGGACCTATCACCCTCTTCAGACCTCCCTGGGCACCTGTACATACATGCCAGACATACACACACACATAGGCACACACATACACACACATTCAAAGGGAAATAAATCTTTGAAAAGAAGAAAACACGTTTCTTTAAAGAGAAATGGTTTATTTCTTACATTGTTTTCTAGTACTTGTTCACAGACATTTATTTCAGTAACTATATGATTTACATGGAAATGACACATGCTTTTGTGTTTTGTTTTTTTGAGACAGAATTTCTCTGTAACTTTGGATCTTGTCCTGGAACTCACTTTGTAGACCAGACTGGCCTCAAACTCAGAGATTTGCCTGCCTCTGCCTCCCAAGTGTTGGGATTAAAGGCACGCGCCACCACCACCCAGCTGCTTGTTTTGTTTTGTTTTGTTTTGTTTTGAAGTGGAAGAAAGAAAAAGAAAACAATTTCCAAGCCACAAATTAGTTTAAAAAAAAAAAGACAGAAAGTGAGTTAATGCTTTAGTAACAGAATTCGTTTTCAACACATATCTCAAGCCATCCAGGTGTTGATTGTCCTCCTGTGAGTCACTAAAGTAAAATATCTCTACATGGCACTGGGTGCTTTGGCCGGCCAGAGAGGAAAGACAAACTTAAGTACTAAACTACCTGGTGTGCCTAAAACTTAGGCCAGTTTTTAGATTAATTCTTTCGCCCAGGATAAGAGTCAAGTTACAAGACATTGCAAATAATTTGTTGTGGGCATTTTCTTTTTATATCAGAGACGCGATGCTTCTAGTAATAAAAGAAAAATCCTAGACATCTACTACCTGAGTCAGAAGCCCACAAATGGAATCAGGTAAGGACTGATATTCCTGTGTCCTTGGGCCTTGGGCATGCTAGCCAAGAACTCTATCCTGAACTGTATTTCCAGCAGCGGGTAAAACCTTTGGTAGCATAAAAAGACCTAGATATTATTGGGTGTGGGATTCATCATTCAGATGTCTGTGAAGGGTTTGAACCTGAAGAGGACCTGCTGAGAAGATAGACTTGATACCGCATAATTTCAAAGCTGAAGTCTGTATCTCCTCATCCATATTTGGAGATAGGAAAACAGGTATTGGGGAGGATGTTGACAGGATGTCAAAAGCCTCAAGGAACCCAGACCAGAACCCAAGTCTTCATTTGGAGTCATCTGGGGAGATTTGTGGCTCTTTGTGTTTTGGAAAATGGATAAGAGCTAGTATTTTAAAAGGGACATGACTCTTACAAAAGGTATACTATAAGCCGGGTGGGTGGTGGTACTTGGGAGGCAGAAACAGGCAGATCTCTATGAGTTTGAGGCCAGCCTCAAGGTCTACTGAGCTAGTTCCAGGACAGGCTCCAAAGCTACAGAGAAACCCTGTCTCCAAAAACAAAGACAAAAAAGTTAATTACCCTGAAGTGGGGTCTAAGGTGTGGTTCAGTGAGAGAGCATGGTGCCCTGAGTTCAGTCTCTAATTACCAATCAATGACTCGACCACACAACAATCCCCCTAATGTTCTAGAAAATTCCATAACTATTTTCTGAGGGGTGTTTATGGCATGGTCACACGTATAGCAGGCTGCGTTGAATTTGCCCTTTAGCTAAGGATGACTTTGAACTTCTGACCCATCTACCTTCCCTGGCTAAGAGTCTCTAACTTCTGAGGAAACATTAGCTGGTTTTGCAGGATTAGAGTAGCCGGAATTTAAGGTCAAAAGGCACACAGGTGGCACAGCAGGTGCCCAGTACTGAACCCTCCTGTTATTTTAAATGTGGATTTTAAGGATGATGGAAAAGCACTTCCATGTCCACCCAGGACGGGGGTGCTGGGTTTGTGCGGAGACAGGACAGGACCTGTTATGACTCCCCATCACATTTGCAGCTTCTCATCGAGGGACCCAGAGACCCTAAGTTCCTGGAGCCAGACTGAGTATTTCAAAGGCCAGTAAGAGTAGAGGGAATACTCTACACCGAGAGCCCTCCAGTGGGCTGACGTGGGATAGGGACATTAGTGCAGGTTTTCAGTGTGTCTAGGGCTGCTCCTATGGGTCACCAGATTGCACACATTTACCCTAAGAGATCAGGAAGCAGCTGATTACAATTCTAGGAGCCCCTGAAATGTTTCCACAGACATGCTGCAAGACCAAATCCAAGGACGGAGGATGGGTGTGTCACCGAAGAGGACTGCTGCCAGGGGAACCCGAGCCTGGATAGCTGCTGCCCATGCCAGAGCCCTGAGAACAGCTTCCCCTGGAGCTTGAAGCTGGCTATCCTTGGCATTTTCATCATTGTGTTGTTTGTCTACATAACTGTGGAAAAGAAGCCGCTCTTGCGTTAAACCCTTTAGGAGCAAAGCAGAAGGGCCTTGGCTACAGCCAGGCAGCCCCACCCCACTGCCCCAGTTGTCCCCCCCCCCGCCGCCTTGCATGCCCCCCGCCCTATACTGGCTTTCCCGGCCTGTATCTGGGTTCATCTAAGTGGAGGAGCAAGGGCAGAACCAGGCAGCATGCTAGGTGCGTGATGGTCTGTAAGTCAAGTAAGCCATCATTAAAGGTGCTAATACATCAGAGCGCTCTTCTGTAAAGGAAACCGCCTGGGCCTGCTCCCTCCCTCC
The DNA here is from genome assembly GCA_004026605.1 of Ondatra zibethicus. Taxonomy (NCBI): domain Eukaryota; kingdom Metazoa; phylum Chordata; class Mammalia; order Rodentia; family Cricetidae; genus Ondatra; species Ondatra zibethicus. The sequence goes on along the minus strand of PVIU01001334.1, from coordinate 182,789 downwards.
TTCCTCTGTTTCGTTCCTGCCCTCTTTTCCCCCAAACAAAGAGGCTTCACATTCTTATACCAGTCCACTTGCTAGTGCAGAACGTAAAACAAAGAGAAAATTATATTCCTAATAAAATGTGTGCAGCTATCCAGACAGTGGTGACATTTCCAGTTTGGCACGGTGATGACAGTGACCTTGATAGACTACAAATCTGTTCCTCTTCCGCTGCAACCCCTCAGCCTCAGATGGGGCTCTTCTCCACTGACTTTATCTCTGGTTTTCATCAGAACCCTTTGGGGAAGAGGAGGATTTTTCCGTTTTCTGTTGGTGCTCGGTGACTTTTCCTGGGAAGTTGTAAATAAGTGTCTGCTTGCCCCAGATGGGGCACAGGGGACAGACTGAAGAAAAATAAATACGTGTAGGAATCCAGTCTAGTTTGGCAAACCTACGAGTTTATTGTGGTTATTGCAGGTGAATGAGTGAAGGTTCCTTTCCGGAGCAGGGGCGAGGGCTCGGGAAAGCTGTGCCTAGAAGGCCCCTGCAGAGCCAAGGCAGCTCCCCCAGAGAGGCTCCTTTCTCCCCAAACTGCTTTGCTCTGAGCTCAGAGAGGGGCCTCACCAGCCTTGCAGATTCCCTGCGAGTTATTGGAATTGTCTTGGAGTTTTATGGGCCTTTCCTCCCATTCCTCCAGGAGGGAATGTTTCAGGCTGGAGGCAGAAGCTACACAGCTGTTTATTGACCAGGAATCATTTGACCCTCAAAATCTATGAGAACAGGGCAGCGACAGAGGTAAGCCATCACGTGGTGCTGGAGAAAGAGGAGAAGCCACAGATCACATTTTAATCACCGTTGGGGTAGAGTAGCCATGGAAAGATTTCCTCAGCCATTAAGAGGTGAGGATGGCTGGGCTGGAGGTCAGAGACAGAGCAAGCCAGGCGAGTGTGAGGTCTGGACTCCAGCCAGCACAGGAAGAGGTACTGTAGCAATTTTTATGGCTGTAAAGCAAACCCTATACAATTGAACAATAGTGGGGACTAGCTTAATAAACAGAAATACTGCCTCTTAGAGATGAAGGAATAATCTAAAACATTAACACCCAGGTTATCGTAGAAGGCACTTAATTGACGTTTTCTTTAAACTTATTTATTTTATTTTATGTAGCAGTATTTGCTTGATGCGTGCATGTGTATCACATGATGCCCAGTGCCAGTGAAGGTCAGAAGAGGGCATCGGATCCTCTAGAGCTGGCATTACAGATGGCTGTGAGTAACTGTGTGGCTGCTGGGAACCAAGCCTGGGCCCTTTGCAGAGCAACAAGTGCTCTTAACCCCTAAGCCATGGCTCCAGCCCCAAGATGCTTATTGCTTTTAATTGCAATCAAAAATGACAGATTTGGGGCTGGAGAGATGGCTCAGTGGTTAAGAGCACTGGCTGCTCTACCAGAGGTCCTGAGTTCAGTTCCCAGCAACCACATGGTGGCTCACAGCCATCTGTAATGAGATCTGGCACCCTCTTCTGGCCTGAAGATATACATGCAGGTGGAACACTGTATACATAATAAATAAATCTTAAAAAAAAAAAAGACAGATTTGCTGTCCCTGTATTATCCTAACTTCACGAGAGGGAAACACACCAGCATGTACTACTTCATTGGTAACTGGGACTCCAAATTTTTCTGACTTTACTTTTTTCAAAATTTAAAGATTTCTACAAACTGTGCATTAATTTGCTGATGAGAAAAACATAATTTTTAAAAGCTATACTAACCAGGTGTGTGTGGTGTGCATGCGGTCTCAGCTACATGGGACGCTGAGGCAGGAGATCTCAGGAGCCCAGGAGTTCTAGGCCACCCTGGGCCACATAGTGTCCCCTGTCTTAGTTTGCTTTCTCTTGCTATGGTAAAACACTGACCAAAGCCAACCTGGGGAGCAAACAGTTAGTCTGGCTTAACTTTCCCCATCACAACCCATTACTGAAGGAAGTCAGGGCAGGAACTCAAGCAGGAACCTGGAGGCAGGAACTGAGGCAGAGCCCACGGGGGAGTGCCACTCACTGGTTTGCTCAGCTGCTTTCTTATTTAACCCAGGACCTTCCGCGTGGGGTGGTACTGCCCACACTATGCTGAGCCCTCATGCATCAACCATTAACCAAGAAAACGTCCCACAGACAAGCCCACAGGCCAATCTGATGGAGGCGGTTCTTCAATCGAGGTTCCTGCTTCACAGGTGATTCTAGTTTGTGACATAAAATTTTAAAAAATGACATACTGTATATATTGTGTATACCGCAAGGAACACAAAACTCTACTAAGTCTTACTAGACTTAAAACATAAATCATAAAAAGTCTAGAACTTAAGATATGAAATGTTATTGAAAACAAGTAGATAGGATCTTATTCAGATGAACCAGCTGCAAAAAATACTGTTGTCATCCACGAGCTAGCGACTTCTGCACTGCCGGGAAAGAAACCCCGGGTAGACGGGAGGAGAGCTCTTCTGAGGCCGGCCTCTAGAGGCCTATGTCTCCTCCAGCAGCAGGAAGCAGCTGCTGATGTGCTAGCCTCATTACCAGGTCCCTCGGCCCTGGGCAGCAGCCGGTGTTACAGCTCAGTCTAAGACCCTCAGCTCCCAAGACTTCACAGCTCTCTGGGACTCTTGTGGTTGTAGCCCGCAGGCTCGCCTCTCCGGCTCCTTCACAGCTTTAACCAGCTCCCTGCTTTCTCGTCATCTTCTGCCCCCCTTTTCTCTTCTTGGTCACCGCTGGACTTTCAGCCGCTCCTTCAGTTGTCCATGGCTGCCAGCAGGATGGATAACTCAGTACGCACCTTCTTAGGACAGCATTTGGAAGCCAGATACCTAGGCGGTCAACCAGCAACTGGGCTTCGGTGAAGCTAGGGTCACTCAGACCTGGACACCCCAGAGGTGGGATGCCTTTGAGCAGATAGGCTCTGTGGGTGGATCAGCAGGCGGTCCCAGGCCACATTGCCATACCAGAACCACCTGATGGGTCCTAGACTTCTGCAGACAAACACGTCTTCAGCTGTCAGGCAGTTCTGTCAAGGCCTTCACCAACCCTTCTTTCTCAATCAAGTGGGCATTTTGGACTGTGAAGCCAGGGCACTGAGCTACAGAACCAGGTTCTCGTGGTAAGTGACCTGGTTGTTCCCAAGCCTAGTGGCCAGTATCAGAAACAGCTGCTAGCCGCTAAGGCTGCTTCTGAGGCTACCAGATGTTGTCAAGCTGTTCGGCAGCTGTAGCTGGAAGCCTTGAACTCGGGGGCAGTGCCAGATGACATTGGCTCACACAGCACTGGGCAGTGTCCGAGTCCCCTGGTGGACACTGCTGTTTTTCCTAATTTAACTCTTGACTCTTTGTGGATTTCTTTCTTTCTTTCTTTCTTTCTTTCTTTCTTTCTTTCTTTCTTTCTTTCTTTTTTTGTGGTTTTTCGAGACAGGGTTTCTCTGTGGCTTTGGAGCCTGTCCTGGAACTAGCTCTGTAGACCAGGCTGGTCTCGAACTCATAGAGATCCGCCTGCCTCTGCCTCCTGAGTGCTGGGATTAAAGGCGTGCGCCACCACCGCCTGGCCTCTTTGTGGATTTCATGTCATGATCTCGATCCCATTCCTCATCTCCCCGTCCTTTGGTATCTGCCCTCTGCCCTTGCAACCTCCCCGCACAGGATAAAAGAAAATAAAATTTAAAAAAAAAAAAGAAAAAGGAAACTCTCATCTGCAGTGTGGCGCAGTGGGTCACACCGTTTATCCTTTAGTCCACACATCTTTACTTGCAAGTATTCATTGCAGAGTCAATGGCCTGGTTCGAGGCCTTTGGTTTCTGCTACACTCTGAATATTAGGCCCTCACTGGGACTCCTCCTGGGTGTCATGTTGTTGTCCTGTGTCATAGAGATCCTGCAACTTTGGGTCTGCAGGACTGGTCCCTTCACATGCTCCAGCAGATCACAGATGGGGTGGATGTTGGAATGAGTCAACACATAGCCGTGGTTCTCGGTTGCCTACCAGTTTTCTCCTGTCCTCACGACCAGGGTGAGTTCTCCTGCATTGCCCCAGCTAGTGCACCCCTTGCAGCAGTGGATGAGCAAGGGGTGGGACAAGTTCTCCTGCTTTCACACCCTCAGGGTCGGCTCTCCCACACCTGCACTATCAGGGCCAGCTCTACTCTGTTGCCCAGGTGAGGTGCAGGGGCCGCCCTCTCGAGTGCTGCCGCTGGCGATGAGCAGGGACAACTCTCCTGCTCTTATATGACCTGTCAGGGTCAGCTCTTCCACCTACCTCAGATAGTGAGGAGCAGGGGATGCGGGAGGGTAGATAAGGGGCAGGGCCAGATCTCCCACGCACAAGTTCTCAAGACAGGACGGGGCTCTCCCTTGGCCCTGTCAGCAGGGTCTGCTCCACCGTGCTGCCCAGGTAAGGTGTGGATCTTCAGCTTTAAGCCATGGGTGGTGCTTATGACCCAAAAGATCAGGCTGGTGCAAAGCTTCTGGGATCAAGCCCCTGTCTAAGGGTGAGTGTATCTGGTGCTCCTTAAAGTCATACTGCCTCCATGATTGTCACACTGCTGCCATCTTCACGGCCACCATGCTGCTTCCTCATATCCAGTGTGGCCTGCACTTCTGAAAGTAGGCAAGGAAAGGTCACTTGGGATTAGTCTCTGTTTCACCTATACACAGCACCAGGTGTTGTGGGAGACTTAGGTAGGGACTGATGACAGACCCGAGTAACGATCACACCAGAATCCATCTTGGTAAACCAATAGGTTTATTGGGGTCATTTACAGGAACAGGGTTACTCAAAGGCAGCTTCCCCCATTGGAAAGCCCACCCCATTGCGAGAGACAACTCAGGAAAGCTGCAACCCTGAGCACTCTGAGGGCAGCCCAGATAGCTTGGTGGGTCAGTGTCTTCCAGGCAGCTCCACTTCCCTTCTCCACATGTGGTTTGCTTCTTCTTCTTCTTCTTCTTCTTCTTCTTCTTCTTCTTCTTCTTCTTCTTCTTCTTCTTCTTCTTCTTCTTCTTCTTCTTCTTCTTCTTCCTTTTCTCCTATTCTTCCTCTCTCTCTCTCTCTCTCTCTCTCTCTCTCTCTCTCTCTCTCTCTCTTTCTCTTCTTGATTTTCCAAAACTGAGCTGTCCTGGAACTCACTCTGTAGACCAGGGTGACCTCAAACTCACAAAAGCTGAGATTAAAGGCATGGACCACCACCACCCTGCTCGGTTTGCTTCTTCTCTATCTTGAATCTTGTAAGTTTTAGTTTTTCCAGACAGTGAAGTCTGTATACTTCCCGAGTCTCATATGAACCTGTGGGCTCCTTCCTGAAGGGACTGTTCAACTTAGGACTTTTTGAGTCTTAAGGGGCCTCCCTCCAGATGATGTTTTATTTCCCAGAAACTGCTTTATCAGGATAGGTAAGACAGGAATGTCTCTCGGTCAGTGCACTAGGCCAGCTTTAAGGAGTCTGCTTACATATCCAGGGATGGATTAGACCAGTCACAGCCATTCATTGGGCCAGTCACAGCTTGGTGTGTAGCACTAATCAGTCTTTGAGGCTTGTGTTTAGGACCAATCATGAGCTTCCCTTCCGTCATAGTAGACCCTCCACTGGATAAGTGTGTCACCTGTGGCCAAGTCAGAAATGGTTCTTCCAGGCTTGTGATTGCACAAGTCTGACCCCAGCTGAGGCTCCACCTCTCAGCTGCTGTCTTTTGCATAGTTATCCCAAGACATCTATGGAGTATTTGAGATGACTGGTATTGGCTTAAGGGTAGTCCGGGTAGCTGTTAGACCAGCAGTCCTTTTGCTCAAAGCAGCTTGGGCAGTAAGAGGGAGTTCAGCTGCTAATTAGTCTAATAGCCCCACCCCCAACAGCTTACTGCTAGAACCTCGGTTCAATTCCCCAGTCCCAAGGAGAGCCAATGTCCTCTTATGGTCCCTGCAGGTATTGCACACACATGCACACAGTACAAAGACATTCATGCAGGCAAAACACCCATACACATAAAAATAAATCTCAAAAGAATTGAAAATAACTACATTTTTTGAAATATTGAGAGATGCTCACAGCAGCTATTCTATGGCCACAGAAGAGGGACTGAGGCATTGACTCAGTGGTTAAGAACATAGGCTGTTCTTCCAGAGGACCTAGGTTTGACTTCCAGCACCCACATGGTGGCTGACAACTGCCTGCAACTCCAGTTTCAGGTATTGTAGCTGAATGCATAAAAAAGCGGGGAGGCACAAGTCAAATAATCCCAAGCTAGCTCCAAAAGATTCCAATTATTATTTTTTATTGTAAGGGGGAAACTCACAGAACAGTAACGACAAGTCCAACCTCAAGGTGTGGAATGTGGGAACAAGAGAGTGAGAGCTGGGCGGGTGGGCCAGCGGTTTTCTCTGGGTACCCAAAAGGTCATGCCCCTACCTAGTACAGCCTCTTAAAGGTCATTGGCTGAAGGAGATTCACCATCACCTCCCCCTTTTATCTAAATGAGAGTTCCAAACTCAATACAAAACTATATACACTAGGAACAGATATCAAGTATAAGATTAGGATTACAACCAGCACAAACAATATTAAGCAAGGAACATATGCTAAATGTTTTAATAAACATTCTGTCCTAAGGAGTCTAAGTCTCGTGTTGGAAATGGCTTGGCTAGATCATAAGAGGACAGTGACTACGACTATCTAATCTTCAACCCCATCAAAGGTCTGAGAAGGGAGATAATGTTACTTGAGTAGGCAGGAAGTGCAATCAAGCAGCTTCCAAAATGTGCAGGAGATGACAGAGACAATTGGCTACCTGAACAGTCACCCAAAGTCTCATTTGCAACGATTAAACAACCAACTTTGGCTAAGGCCTAGAGTAACTGACAGACCACTTTCAGAGGCAGGAAATTTTCCATCTTACCCTGACTTGTCAAGGTTTGGCAGTCTTTTTTCTTGTATCCTGCTTATCCAGTCTGGACATCATGCACTTTGTCAGTGGTCGAGGCATGGGCAGTTTCTTGCCTAAAGGCCAGTTGTGCCAAGAAGAAAACAAACTCCACGTGGAGTGTCTTCAGTGCTCAATATTTTCTTGGGAATAGATCGGTGCTGCGAGGAGCAATCATGTCTTATGCCAACAGAACCCTAAGTTATTTAAATGCCAGTTTTAAAGATCTTTGAAGTGGTTGAAGATTATCTATCTATGCAGAATACAATCTCTATGTATCTAAAGAACCTAATTAGTCTGACTATAAGTATAACAAACATGACTGACTATTGACCTATAATACTTAATACCTGTATAACTTAAAGACTAAGACTTCATATCAGAAATATTAAACAATCTTTAAATAATTGTACAGTAAATAAGGTCAATGACCTCAAAATGTAAACAATGTATAAGTATCTTGATCAAAGGTAGAAATATAAAATGCAATATGATAAATATATCCTAAAAGTTGTATCAGTATACAAAATGTCTTAAACAAAGGTAGAAATATGCATGCATACAATCTGACAAAATAACTTGGCATAGGTGTACAAATATTGTAAACAGAAATAGGAGCATATTCAATATAGCAAATAGAATTTAAACTTGTATCAATATACAAGAATATATACCAATGTAAGTTGTCCACAAATAATAGCTCATGAGTATTCACTCTATTATTCACAATTATTAGTAGTAGTATGAAAAAGTTCAGACTAATCTACCTATTAAGGTATGACACCTTTCTCTAGTCTCCATGGGTACTGCATGCATATGATGCACAGATATACATGCAGGCAAAACACCCATACACACACACACACACACACACACACACACACACATACACACATATACACACATAATTTAAAAAATAAGTGCAAGCCAGGTGTGGTGGCATATGGCTTTAATCCCAGCAGAGGCAGGAGGATTTCTGAGTTTGAGGCCAGCCTGCTCTACTGAGTGAGCTCCAGGACAGCCAGGACTACACAAAGAAGTCCTGTCTTGGAAAAAAGAGGAGGAGGAGGTGGAAGGCTGACTCACATACGTTGGCCTGGTACTTACTACTGCTGCAGCAAGTTCTGCTCAGGCTACCAGACCTGCATTTAAGGGAGGACATAAAGGATTATCCGCAGCTCATCCCCAGCCCCAAGTTATATTTTTAATCCAGAGCAGCGAGTAAGGTTGGGGAAAAGAGCTTTTGGTTTTAACACCTTCTGTATTACAGATAAGGGAGAAGAGCACTGGACAAGGAATAAACAGAATGAAGGAAACACCCCTAAGAAGCTGTCATAGTGCGTGCCTGTGTGTGTGCATCTGTGTGTGTGTGTGTGTGTCTGTGTGTGCATTCGTGTATGCACCAGTTGGTTCTTACAGATCAGAATCCGGTTTATAAAAAGTACATATGACCTAGTTTCCCGATTTGTCACTCCAGGGCTTCTTCACTGGCCAGCAGCAGCTCAGACCTCCACCTCCACCTGCTTCTTCGCTGGCCAGCAGCAGCTAAGACCTCTACCTCTACCTGCTTGCTGTTTGTTTTGAGATGGTGTCACACCCTGATGCCCAGCTGGATGGAGGGTCTCCCAAAAATCAAGTTCAGTCACTTGTCTAAAAGGCAAATATTTGGTGCATATAGCAAGTTCCAAGCCAGCCGCGGCCACAGAGTGAAATCTTATCTAAAAACAAAAACAACAACAAACAAAAAACAAAAACAAGTAAACAAACAAACAAACAAAACCCAAAAAACAAATGGGAAGTGATGGTAAAGATCAGGAAGGGACTTGAATCAGCACAGAGGGACAGACAAAAGGCATAAATGGCTCATTAGCCTCAGCCAGAGTGATTTAGTCAAGTGGGCTTTGTTGAAAGAAGAAAGCCATGGCTGCCTGGGGGTGGACTCCACTCCCGTCCACTCCAGTCACAAGATGTTTCTCGGTCAGATTCACTGTTCCTGGAACCTAAGGTGAACAGAAATACCCAGAGCAAAGAAGACAGGTGCAAAATGGAGGCAGAGATGCCAGATTCTTAAACTGCTTTTAGTGTCCCGTATGCCACCTGCAGGTCCAAGCAAGGAGTAGGAAAAGCAGCCATGGTCCTTGCTCCTGAGCCCAGTTGAACAGAAGAGCAGGTTGTACATCCCGACGGTTGGAGAGGTTGGGCTGGGACTGAGCTCTCACCTGTGGAATCTCTTCCTCTCCCCAAGGAGACAGTGTCAGAACTGAATCAAGACAACCAGCTGGTGTCTGCTGGGGAGTGTGGCATCAGAATTGCTTGGCATGTGGAGAGGAAACTCATTTATCAGGTGTCAGAGGAGGTATGGTTTGTGACAGAAGACACGTTGGGTTTTCCCGTCTCTAATAGACACTGACAGGACTCGGAAAAGAGGGAAGTGAGGGATAAGTCTCTCAGGAGCCTGAGTATGCCGAGATGAGCTTCCAGGGAGGGGGGACGAGCCTGTCTGTGGAAGACACCCAAGAGATACAAATTCAGTAACTGATTTGCAATCCTGGGTGCTTGTGATAGGTGACAAATAGAATCAGCAGAAGATACATCTCCTGCTCCCAAGGAGTGCAGAGAGGCGCTGGGATGGAGAAGTCAAGAGACAGTTACAAGGGTAATGTCCTTTGATGGTGGCACAGACTGTCCTGGGGGTAGTCGTCACAGACACAGCACAGCGTGTGGAAACTTCTTCTTCTTCTTCTTCTTCTTCTTCTTCTTCTTCTTCTTCTTCTTCTTCTTCTTCTTCTTCTTCTTCTTCTTCTTCCTCTTCCTCCTCCTCCTCCTCCTCCTTCTCCTCCGCCTCCTCTTCCTCCTCCTCCTCCTCCTCCTCCTTCTTCTTTTGGTTTTTTTCAAGGCAGGGTTTCTCTGTAGCTTTGGAGCCTGTCCTGGAACTAGCTCTTGTAAACCAGGCTGGCCTCAAACTCACAGAAATCCACCTGCCTCTGCCTCCTGAGTGCTGGGATTAAAGGTGTGAACTTCTTGAAGAAAATGATGCCATGGCTGGGGAGAAAGGGTGAGGAAGAGTCAGTCCAAAGAAAGAGGGGGTGAAAGAAGTCAGCCCAGGGGAGTGCAGCATTTCCACAGTGGCACTGGTGACCGAGGGACTGGGGGGCAAGAGTGAAGGAGTGCTGAGATGTGGCCACCAAGGAAGGAAGGATTCAGATAATGGACTCTTCAAGGCCATCATGGTCTATAGCAGTAAACTGGAACTTGCCAAAGCATAAACAAGGAACTTTCTAGAATCAGCAGTAGTAGGTGCAGGAGCACACAGCTAGATTCTGAGAACCCAGGAGCAGAGGCAGGAATTCTTGCTGTGAAGTTGTGGCCATTTAGGTTACAATGTGTCCCTCTCTCCGGGAGACATTGTCTTCATGTCAGTTTCCACTGCCACCCCTGAGACAGCTGGGCAGGGCTCTAAAAAGGGGCAGCCTCAGGAGATGAAGCTGAAAGTCTGAGCGATTTGGGGGAGTGTGGGGCCCTGGCAATGCCAGGATCCGGGAACTGCTCATCCAGGAGATACTGAGGCAGAGACAGCCTCAAGGGATTCTGCATGGTGGCAGTGACAACCGCTGGGGAGCAGATAGAAGGCGGCTGCAGGGGACCCTGGAGTGAGCAGGAAGCATTGCTCCAACTGAGCTGTGAGACTCAGGCGGGCGCTGGGGAGAAGACACCTCTAACTCCTCAGCTTAAGAATGTCCCAACATTGTGTCCCGGATGTTTATTAAGGGACCATGTATTTTACAACCCTCTTTTACAGGCTCTATTTTCCCTAGTGATTGGGAGAAATATGCAGGCATAGCACTGACTGTTACCCTAGAATCCACAATCCACGTACTTACTTCTGGCTGCCCCTTGGCTGATGCATAGAAAGCCACTTTCTCTGCTTCTGCCTGTCCGTAAACTGTCCATACTGTAACAATATCAGCTATGCTTGTGGAGGTCGTTCATGTGTTTGACATTTTGAAAGGAAGAGAAAATTCAAATGTGGGAGTGGGGAAGAACCATACACTAGATGCCAGATAGGTCCTGGGAGGATGAAAAGTGTAACCCCAGCCGAAAGGGCCCCCTCCAGATGTAGAGCAGCCACCAGACTCGTTTTCCTATATTGGGGATCTTCTGGGGGACATTGGATTCTGCACTGTCAAACCCACCCCTTCGGAGGGCACACAGTGTTTCAGAGTCCTGGAGTCCTATGAGAAAGAGGCCTTTGCCTCATCTCAAAAGACACAGTACACCAGGCTTCCTCCTGCTTCCCACCTGGACAGTATGTGTTTTTAACTGTGTCCCCTTCCCTGCCGCACATCTGGAGTCCAGGTATGTAACAAACAGGACATTGGTGCCTCATGCTTCCAGAGAGCCACCGGTCACCCCCATTTCACCTTCAGCTATGTAATGACCCTGAAGAAGCCATGGCATTGAGATTTTGAGCTTTGGCCAAATCAAATACCCTGGCTGTTCACGGTAATAGGAAGAAGTCAGCATGCGGGTTTCTTCTTTTCTTGTTCAGAGCTAACTCCTAGGCATGGGTGGGAGTGGTACTTTTCCAGTTCTGATGGCCCCACTATCTCCTTGCAGAGTGTGGAGCTCCTGGGTGGAGAACTGTGTCTCACAGTCTCTCCATGTCTTGTCAAGTTGAGCTCCGCACTCACTCCAGAAAGAGCCTGTTCCCTTCGGAGAGCTTTCCAAACCAAACAGACACTTGAAACCGCAAGACTATGACCCAGATCTTGCCTCTTATTATTCCTTCGAAGAGAAGCCCTGAAAGTGAACAAACGGCTTGCAAGACTTTCTGGTGGCCTCCACCCTGCAGTCGCAGCCTGGAAAGGCTGTCCGTCGGTCCCAGGGTCTTGGTTGTGTTCATATCTGTAGAGGTCACCTCTACTGCCTGTCTCAGGGCCAGACCTGCCATCCAGTTAGAGTGATTTCCTTGATGGTGACCAGGTGTGGGGAACACTGGCTGAAGCAGCAGAATCCGGGTCATGGCATGGCACACAGGAGCCTGGTCTCTGCTCTCCATATAGGGCAGTGAGGCTGTGCTCTGAGTCTGTGCTGTTTACATCTCTAGCCAGCCCGTGTACAGGCTGGCAGATGGAAGAAATTCTTAAAGGCTCTATTTTTGTTTTTGTTTTGGGTTTTTTTTTATATTCACAGAAATGCTGTGCTACCTTTTAAAAATAATCAGTTAAGAACCAAGTTATTTTCATTGCCAGTCATAAATAGAGAGGTGTCAGACCACATTGTCCAGATCTATGGAGGCTGCTGGTGAGTCTCTACATCCAGAAGGGTTATTTGTGTTTGCGGTGCTGTCTTTATTTTAATCTCCCTCTTCCTCTCTCCCTACCACCCTCACAGCCCCCTAAGGGGAATTCTTGTTGAGCTGCTGGAGTGTGGTTCAGCGGGCAGAGTGTTGCCTAGTGTGTGTAGGGCCTATCTTCCCTCCCAGCAACTATAAGAAAAGAAAATACAACTAAAAAAGGAAAGTCTTGTTGATTCGAGGAACTGAAGTAAAATTAAACCCGATTCTTTTTTGAAGCCAGAACTTACCCCAAGACTAAAATAAGATAGCGCTGGGGTGGGAAGATGGTTTGAGGGTGGATAGATGGTTTGGGGGGTAGGGAGATACTTGGGGTGGGGGTGTAAAGTGCTTTCTGTGCAAGCATGAGAACCTGCGTTCCAACTCCCAGCATCCATCTAAGAAGCCGCATATGGTGGGGACACCTGTAACTCCAGGACTGAGGTCAGGAGGAGAAGGGATGATCCTGGGGGATCAATGGTCGGTCAATCTAGCCTAAATAGATCCAGATTCAGTGAGAGACCCTATTCAAAAACAAGATTGAGAACTGATACAGAAATATATCCATGGCCAAGCTCTGGCATCTTCATGCATGCGCGCACGTGCACACACACACACACAGACGCATACACCAAGAGAGTCCTTAGCTACTGAATGATTGGCTGGGAGAAAAGTTCCCCATAGATACTCAGGTGAGAGACAAATCATGGTTGGTGTGAAGCAACATTGCCTGAACAAGAAAAGCACTCCTGAAGGAGGCCATCTGGGGCGTCCCTGCCTCTGGGTACACAGCACAGAGCTACTTTCTTCTTGGTCCTTGGTCTACTTTGGGCAGAGATGAGCATGAGCAGAAAGTGAAGAGGCTGGGCCAGGGGCTGCTCCTCCATGGAGAAGGACAGAAAAGCAGCTCCCAAAATTGCTCCTGCACATGGAGTCACCCAAACGCAGCACAAGCTAATACATCAATGTCTGGAGAGCGTGGGGAAGAATTTTAGGCATAGGCCTGGATGAGGATGCTGCTCTCCATTGCCTGGCAACAAGGGTTAGTGTGACAGCTTTCCGCTTTCCGTTCCTAGAGAGCAGTTCTTAAAATTCTCTTTGGAGTTAAGGGTTACCTAGTGCTGTGGGGAGGGGACAGAGGAATGCAGCTTAGGACATTACTGTTCTGACTAGAGGGATAGCTCCTTCCCCTTTTCCAAGAGGGACCTTGGGCAGCCCCTCAAATGAGCACAGAGGGAGAGGGGCACTTGGTGTGTTTGTGAGTGAGGACCGTATTGTTGCTGGGAAGAGCACACTGCTCGTTCTCACGCCACTGAAGAGGGAAGGCTTTTCTATGGAGGCTCAGGAGGGCAGGGCGGGGCAGCATGCTCTGGACCAGGGACTCTATACATCCAGATTCCAATCCTCACTGCACCCGCTCCTTGTGAGAATGAAGGGTTCCTTTGTGTGCCGAGCACTAGGTTCTCAAGTTGGCACTGAGCTCGCAATAAACTCAGGGGATGCTATGATGAGTGAAATGTGCCAGTCACAAAAGGACCCACACTGTGTGAGTCCTCACACATAAGACCTAACCTGAGCCAAGTTCATAGGAAGGGTATGGGTGTCTGTGTGTGTGGGTGGGTGTCTGTGTGGGTGGGTGTCTGTGTGGGTGTGTCTGTTTAGATGTGTCTGTGTGGGTGTGTGTCTATGTGGGTGTGGCTGTGGGGTGTGGCTGTGAGTGTGGGTGGGTGTGTCTGTGTGGGTGTGGCTGTGTGTGGCTGTGTTGGTGTGAGTGGGTGTGTCTGTGTGGGTGGGTGTGTCTGTGTGGGTGTAGGGGGCCCTGTGGGGGGTTGAGAGGTGTTGGGAGTGGATTAGGGAATTACCGTTGATCAGGAACAGAGTTTCAGTTTGAGAGGAAAACAATCCTGAGAAGATGGAGGTGATGGTTGCACCCTGTCATATGCTCAGCTTGCTGAAATAAATTCTTAAATGGATAAAGCAGTAAATTGCATATTATGTACATTTTGCTGTAATATAAAAAAAGAACTTAAACATTGTTCATAGCATTTGCAAGTAGTGTTGAGGGTTTCAACACAGACGCAAACACCCACAGGAGATAGGCAAGTTGTGTGAAAGAATGAGTGAGTCCTGTGCACACACGTGACCGGCTCTAGAGGAGGTGGCAAGTCCAGCATCAGCAGCATGTGGGAATGAGCACAGGTTCTTCAAGAAAAAAAGAAAGTTCTGGTCAGGTGTGGTGGCACACGCCTTGAATCCCACACTCGGGAGACAGAGACAGGCAAATCTCTCTGAGTTCAAGGCCAGCCTGGTCTACAGCGCGAGTTCCAGGACAGCCAAGGTTACATAAAGAAACCCTGTCTTGAAAAAAAAAAAAGAAATTTCTGAGTATTTATATAAAATGAAAATACTCAAATTTGATTTTTTTTAAATTGATAATTAATTAAAAATTCAAAAAGAAACTCTGAGCCTGGTAGTGCCAGCCTGTAGTCACAGCTCTCAGCCTTGGGAGGTTGAGACAGACAATTTAGAAGTTCAAGGCCATCCTGGGGAGTTTATTGAAATCCTGTCTCAAAATAAAAAGAAGGGGCTGGAGAGATGGCTCAGAAGTATAGAGCACTTGTTGCTCTGGCAGAGGACCCGGGTTCAGTTCCTAGCACCTACATGATGGCTCATAATCACTATAGTTCCAATGGATCTGATGTTCTCTTCTGAACTCTGGGCACCAGGCATGCATGTGAGCACATACACAAACCTAGGCAAGACAGTCATACACATAAAATAAAAAATAAACCTTTTTCTAAGTAAAAAGAAGGCAGGGGTTATGTATGGCCCAGTCAATAGAGTGTTTGTCTAGTATACACAAAGCTCTGGGTTTGACCCATAGTACCGCCTAAAACGGGATGTGGGGTCAAGCAAGATAGCTCAGTGGGTAAATGCGCTTGCTGCCAAGCCTGACCACCTGAGTTCAATTCCCAAGACCCACACTGTAGAGAGAGAGGACCAACACGCACAAGTTGTCTTCTGACACACATGCCCCCCCCCAAATAAACCTAAAACAATTTTTAAAACAGAAGCATGTGATTGTACACTAGTAATCTCTCTACCTCTGGAGATAGAGGCAGGAGGGTTGAAGGTTGAGGTCATTTTCAGCTACATAGCAAGTATGGAGGCAACTTGGGTTACAAGAGAGCATAAGTTAAAAAAAGAAAGAGAGAGAAAGGAAGGAAGGAAGGAAGGAAGGAAGGAGGGAGGGAGGGAGGGAGGGAAGGAAGGAGGGAGGGAGGGAGGGAGGAAGGAAGGAAGGAAGGAAGGAAGGGGAAAAAAAGGAGGGTTGAAGGGCTAGAGAGATGGCTCCCAGGTAAAAGCACTGGCTACTCTTCCAGAGGTCCTGAGTTCAATTCCCAGTAACCACATGGTAGCTCACAATCATCTATAATGAGATCTGGTGCCCTCTTCTGGTCTGCAGACTTACATGCAGGCAGAACACAGTATACATAATAAATAAATAAATAAATCTTTTTTTTTGTTGTTTGTTTTTCAAGACAGGATTTCCCTGTAGCTTTGGGGCCTATCCTGGAACTCACTCTGTAGATCAGGCTGGCCTTGAACTCACAGAGATCCGCCTGCCTCTGCATCCCGAGTGTTGGGATTAAAGGCATGCCCACCACCGCCCGGCCTTTTTTTTTTTTTTTAAAGAAGTAAAGAAGGATTGGATACAGTTCCAATATATATCCAATAAGTTCTGGCAGGCAGAGTACTTACCCCACATTCATCATTCATGCAGCCATGGGTTTTGGGTTTCATCCTCAGCATCTAACTAACTAACTGAGTAAATAAATAAAACTGGGTAAACAAGATACCTCTGCAGTTTCAAGTCTATTTATAGAACCCAAGTTTTCTATCTCTGTACAGATAGCAAATCAGATTTCTTCCTTCTCCGCCAGTACCTCACTGCATACTTCTCCCTAAAAGACAAACTGTACCTGGATAAATCCCTCACCCCTATTTTCTGCACTGTCCAACCAGAACATGCCAGGATGGTCTAGGGTTGGTTTGCCTGGCACTGCGGCCTCAGCACTGTTTGTTCAGATGGAGTCCACCAGAGGCTCAGGGTGCTGGTGTGCATTTTCACAAGAATTGTACTAACAGTGTCCTTTTCTAGGATGTCTGCATGGAGACCCACGGAAATCCTTTGCTGTCACCCGTCACGTTCGACACCTGGTGGTTTGCATTCCTCACTGCAGCCCATATCTGTCCTCAGTACCAAATTCAGAAGTCAAACATGATCTCGTTCTTGACAAGTGTGATAAATACATCTCAGTGGGTAAGCTCTCAGGGGAGAGGCTTCCCTTTCTTTGAGTGGTAGCAGCCCTGCGGACTCCAGAGGTTGCCTCTGTTGTGTTTCCCCCATAAGCCTGATACTGCAGCTTGGAGAAAGGACACAGGCAGCATTCTTCATGGGCTGCTAGCAAACTTCTTGAAAAGGAACAGTGTTGGGAACACGTCTTTAATCATCTGTCACTCAACTGCAGGTTTTCCCAAACCCAGGAGCAGAAAGAAGAAACCTGGACCATCCCCAGGCTAGGTTTCCATTTAATCTTCAGTGACAGCACATGGTTCCTGCACATAAGAAGCCAGCAGAAAGTTCTTTCTAAGTATGTTATGCACTCTCAAAGTGGGGACAAACTACTCAGATGAACAGATCTGCCTTTTTGGTAACCTCTTGTCTTAGGGTTTCTATTGCTGTGAAGAGACACCAAGACTATGATAACTCTTATAAAGGACATTTCTCTGGGACTGGCTTAGAGTTCAGAGCTTTAGTCCATTATTGTCATGGCAGGAAACATGGCGGCATGCAGGCAGACATGGTGCTGGAGAAGGAGCTGAGAGTTCTACATCTTGATCCACAGGCAGCAGGAAGACAATGTGTTCTCCAACAAGGATGCACCTACTCTGACAAGGCCACATTCCCTAAGAGCGCCACTCCCAATGGGCCTATAGAGGTTATTTTTATTCAGACCACCACACCCATGGCAGGAAGGTTTCACTGAGTTCTAACTTAGACCTCTGGGGTCCAGTATGGCCATTTACCTAGTGACACTTCATACAGCTGACAATTTCTTCTTTCTTTCTTTTTTTAATATTTTTATGGTTTATTTAACTTTATTTTATGTGCATTGCTGTGAAGGTGTCAGATCCCCTGCAAGACAATTTCTTTTTTGATTGCTACAGTTTGTTACTTCAGAAGCGGTAGCAATTTTCCTCAATTGTATTCCATCCTATTGCAACTGACAGAGGCCTTACTGTGCCAGACCCCCGCTAGGAGGTAAGGTATCACGACCAGTTGTTGCTTCTCCCAGGGGCTTAGGAAATGGTGGCGTGAACAGAGACATAGACGTTCGTATTGGTTATTGTGACCAAATACCTGGCAAGAGCTGACTTAAGGCATCAGGATTGGCTTTGATTCATGCATGGTAAAGGAGACACAGACCAGCATAGTGGCAGGAACATGTGGCAGGGCTCCACTCCTCACATCTCAGGGGTACAGGGGTACAAAGAACGGGAAGTGAGGTTAAGCTATCAACCTCAAGGTCCCCCCTGCCTACTGATATATTTCCTCCAGAGAGACCCACTTCCTACAGGTGTCAGAACTTCTCAAATCAGAGTCACCAGCTGGGGACCAACACAGGCACCTGTGGGGGACATTTTGCATCCAAACCATAACAAAAGTTGATTATTTTGTTCAGAGTGTTTGAACGTATGCTGTTTGGTGATGTGCCTGAATCTCCATCCAAGGCCAATACCCCTACCCCTATTGTGGGGACAGGCAGATAAAGGCTCAGGGACATTCGTCTCCTGAGAGAGTACCACAGTCATTGGGAGCTGCTTCTTTCTCCTGGTCAGCTGTAGCCCTCCCATGTCCAGCTTACAACTTGATGCTGGAAACAAAACAAAACAAACCAACAAACCAACCCCACCAGGCCGGGCTGGCAGCATCAGGACAGAGAGAAGGCAATCCTGCATTGTTAGTGAGACTCCAGAGAAGCTAGCACGTCCACACTGCCCTTAGGTGCAGCACATCTCTCCTTCCTTCCCCTGATTTAGACATTGAGAGCCTTTCTGAAGACCATGCTCACAGAAGTCTCCTTGGCTCGGCAATGTTGAAGGGCAATATTGGGTAAAAATCATCCTGCATTTTTATCATTTCTTTGCCTTTTTATTTTCATTTTTTAGTGTGTGTGTGCACATGTGTGCTCCCACCTGTGTCTGCACATGCGTGTATGCTCATACTTACTCCACAGTGCTCTCCAGTCTCTCCTCCTTTACCTTCTTAAACAAAAGACCTCAAATACCATTTTCACTTGAGAAAGTGTTGCAAGGAACCGTTTGTTCATCCTGGCTGCCCAGAACCAAAATAAATCACACAGAAATTGTACTAATTAGCTGGGTGGTGGTGGCATATGCCTTTAATTCTAGCACTTGGGAGGCAAAGGCAGGTGGATATCTGAGTCTGAGGCCAGCCTGGTCTACTGAGCTAGTTCCAGGACAGGCTCCAAAGCTACAGAGAAACCCTGTCTCAAAAATAATCAAAAAGAAAGAAAGAAAGAAAGACAGAAAGAAAGAAAGAAAGAAAGAAAGAAAGAAAGAAAGAAAGAAAGAAAGAAAAAAAAAAAGAAAGAAAGAAAGAAACTGTATTAATTAAATCACTGCTTGGCCCATTAGCTCTAGCTTCTTATTGGCTAACTCTTACATCCTAATTTAATCCATTTCTGTTAATCTGTATATCACCACAAGGTCGTGGCCTACCAGCAAAGTTTCAGCACATCTATCTCCAGCGGTGGATCCATGGCGTCCCCCAACCCCGCTCTTCTTTCTCCCAGCATTCAGTCCAGTCTTCCCCGCCTACCTAAGTTCTGCCCTATCAACAGGCCAAGGCAGTTTCTTTATTCATTAATAGTAGTCATGGCACACAGAGGGGACTCCCACATCAAGAAAGCAGAGAAATACAGGAGAAATTAAGGAGACACAGAAAAGTAAAGGAGCCCTTTTCTCCAGAGCTTGGCTGGGAGTCAGAAACTTACACACATTGGATAAGATCAGAATTGCCAGACAGGTGGTGGTGGCACACACCTTTAATCCCAGAATTCGGGAGGCAGAGACAGATGGATCTCTGAGTTCGAGGCCAGCCTTGCCTACATAGCTAGTTACAAGACAAGGAAACCCTGTCTCAAAAACAAACAAACAAACAACAACAACCAGAACTGACTCCAGAGAGAGTATTTATTTTTCTGAAGAAGTCTCCAACAAGGACATTAAAAGCAATAAAAGCAATAAACTATAGGCCAGCCAGATGTCTCAGTGAGAAACAGTCCCAAGGCTTTTGACCCAAATTCACACACACACAACCACACACACACATACACACACACACACACACACACACACACACACACACACTACCACCACCACCCACAGTAAAGGAGAAAGGCTTAAATAAAGGTAAAGATGGCAATGTTTACCCAACTTTTAGTTCTCTGGCATTGCCCAAATGAGGAGTTGATGCCTCCCAGCAGGAGCAGCTCCTGAGCGAGTTTCAATGTTTGTGTGCTGGGACTGCTGTGAGGAAGACTGCTTACCAGGAGCATCTCATGAAGTGCCCAGCCCAGAGCATCACATGAAGTGCCCAGAAATTGCAGTAGCTACTACTATAGCAAGAGTTTTAGGTCCTGGTTCTGACAAGGAGGAATGAAAAGTGGAGAAGGGAGGTCTAAGGCATAGGCTGGAAAAGTAACAAATAAAGGAATCCAGGGACTCCATAAGGTAGCACTAGGCACTTCAGGCTTAAATGGAATAAGGGCTTGCATAAACAATAAGTCTTGGCCAAGGTGTGGTCCCACAATGTCCCACAATGTCACTGTCATGGGTGCCAGGGTGTCATCCTGCTTTGAATTATCTATGGGCTCAGGTGAGGACCCAATGTGTTTAGTAGAGCAGGTCCTGGGCCTGTTTCACCACTGCCTGCCAGGGGCTACAGGAGTGGTTCTCAGCCTTCCTAACGCTGCAACCCTTTAATATGGTTCCTCATTTGTGGTGACCCCACAACCATAAAATTATTTTTGTTGTTACTTCATAACTGTAATTTTGCTGCTATTGCGAATCATCATGTAAATATCTGTTTTCTGATGGTCTTAGGTGACCCCTGTGAAAGGGGTCATTTGTGGGTTGTGATTCTCAGGTTGAGAACCACTGGACTACAGAGGCTTAAGACAGTTATCCCTAAGGTGGACTTCTAGACCACTGTGCCTTCTGAGTCGGTGGCTCTGGTGATCTGAAAGAAAATGTCCCCCACAGACTTATAAGGAGTTGTAGGAGGCGGGCGGGCTGCTTGTCGTCCCGGCACCCAGCTAGCTTACACCGAAATAACCACACAGAAATTGTATTAATTAAATTACTGCCTGGCCCATTATATCTAGCCTCTTCTTGGCCAATTCTCACATCCTGATCTAACCCATTTCCATTAATCTGTGTTCACCACAAGGTCGTGGCTTACCGGGAAAGATTCTAACTAGCGGCAGTGGCAGTCTCAGGCAGGAGCTTCATGGCGTCTGCCACACTGCCTTCTTCCCAACATTCTGTTCTGTCTACTCCACCTACCTGATTTCTGCCCTATCAAAAGGCCAAGGCAGTTTCTTTATTCACCAATGAAAGCAACACAAACACAGAAGAACCTCCTACACCAAGGAGTGGCACTATCAGGATGTTTGCCCTTGTTGGAGGAAGTGTGTCACTGGCGGCTCACTTTGAGGTTTCTGATGCTGTAGCTAGACCCAGTGTCTCACAGTCTCTTCCTGCTGCCTTCAGATCTGGATGTAGAATTCTCAGTTACCTCTCCAGCACCATGTCTGCCTGAGTGCACCATGCTTCCCACCATGATAACAGTGAACTAAACCTCTGAACTGTAAGCCAGCACCAATTAGGTGTTTTCCTTTGTCAGAGTTGCCATGGTCATGGTGTCTCATCACAACAACAGAATAAGATGGTGGCCTTGCTTTCTTCATTCCCTGATTTTAGAAAGTCAGCTATCCTGAGCAGTGTTTCCTGCCATTTGAATTTTCTGGCTCTAATCTGCTGAAGGTTAGAAGAAACCAGAATTACCATGACTCTTGGTTTTGTTGTGACCATGTCATCCACTTTTTCGGTCTAACCTGGTAGGTTGTAGGTGTGTAGCTGTCGGCTGGGCTGCAAGTAAAGACAGCGTCTTCATCACTTGCCTTGAATATCCAGCCCTTGTGATCCCAGCATGCAGAAGGTCCACTGTGGGTATATGACTATAAGACACTATCTCAGAAAACAAAATTCTTATATACAGATATTGCTAGGCATGGTGCTACATTCTTGTGATCCTAATATTTAGGAAATCGAGGCAGGAGGATTGCGTGTTTGTGTCCAGTCTATGCTATATAGCAAATTCCAATGCAATCTTAGGTATATAGTCAAGACCCTGTCTCAAAACAAAACCAAACCAGAGTAACATACTGTCATGGTCAAGGGGAAATTAAGGTTTAGTTTTGAATTTTATTAATAGGGGACTAAAGCAGAATATTAAAATTCTGTTCTTGGTGTGGGACAATTCTGTATTCTGTCAATTATGTTTTAAATAAACACTGATTGGCCAGTAGCCAGGCAGGAAGTATAGGCGGGACAACCAGACAGGAAGTAGAGGCGGGAAATGAGAACAGGAGTATTCTGGGAAGAAGGAAGCTCTTTCTGCAGTCCTGCCCAGACACGGAAGAAGGAAGATGTAACCAGCCCTGCTGAAAAAGGTACCGAGCCATGTGGCTAACATAGATAAGAATAATGGGTTAATATAAGTTACAAGAGTTAATAAGAAGCCTGAGCTAATGGGCCAACCAGTTTATCATTAATATAGACTCTCTGTGTGATTTTCTTTGGGACTTACCGGCTGTGAGAACTGGGCAGGACAGAAACCCTAACAAGCAGGCCCCCATGTTACATGTTCTTTTCAATCTGTAGGGATGGATCAGCGGCTAAGAGCTCTGGCTGCTCTTCCAGAGGGTCTGTTAGACTGCCAGCACCCACATGGTGGCTCACAGCTGTCTGCAACTTCAGTTCCAGGAGATCCAATGCCCTTTTTTGACCTTTGATAGGCACCAGCTACACACCTGGCACACAGGCATATATGTAGGCAAAACACACACACATATGAAATAAAATAGTATTTTTACAATTCTGCTTTCTCACTACATAATCTAATAGGATAATTTAATAACATGAAGTTTAAGGACACTAGGAAACAGGAAATCCCAAGGAAAAGCCACATGAATGTTTGTCTTTGTAGCTCTATCTGTCACGTCCTGTGATATTTTTCTCTCTTTCCCTGTGGACTCAGTTGTCCTTTATTCTTGAAGGCCAGATAAAAGCCAGATGAGGGCACTATAATGCTTAATCAGCTGCCCAGTGTTCAGGCCACCAGGCAGGGATGAGAGTTTTAATCCCCTCAGTTTAGATTCTAGAAACTGATACACTGTTTGCAGAGTGAAAAAAAAAAAAAAAAAGAAACTGATACACTGATACATTTGTTCACAAACAGACTGGTCAAACAACTGTGTAGCCCTGGGACGGCTGCCTCAGAGTTCAGGTTTGTCTACATTATCCATCTAGCACAGGGCCTAGCACACAAGAGGCTCTGCTACCTCAGGCCTCCTATAGGGTTTTCCCTTCTGTGACCTCAAGGCCCAGCTCCTGAGCAAATCCAATCTGGCTCAAGCCTGCTGGAAGTAGCCGCTTCTCTGAGTCCTTCCTGGCACTGATTTGAACAGAAAGCACCCGTGCATTGCCTCACTGCCCTCATCCAAGTGGGCCACAGTCTCGATGCCTGTGAGGGTCATCTGGAGTGCTTTGATATGCCCGCTGATGCCCACGCCACTCCCCAGATTGGTGACGTCACATCTGGGGGAAGGACAGTGGCATCAGTGTGCTGCCAAGGTCAGTAATGAATTTCACTTTAATGAGGATTAGCAGATTTCAAATGACCGGACTCAGAGGACAGGAGAGACCATGACCTCAAGGTCCTTTATCATTGGCAAACAGGCCAAAAATAATTGTGGCCCTGAGATGAGGAAGACTTCTATCTGATTCCAGTTCCAGCTCTGGTGATGCTAATTTTGACTTCTGCGATTTTGAGAAAGTTGCTGTGGGCTTCTGCTTATTCTTCTATACAATGGGGATTAAAATATCCCCCTGCCCTGGGTTTTGTGCATAGAGTGTATCTCTATAGTAGGTATTGAAATGCTGACATTATTAATAATATGTAATTTTTCTTTAACTTTTTAAAAGATTTTATGTATTTTTCTACGTGTACGAGTGTTTGTCTGAAGCATGTTTGTGTACTACATTCATACAGTGCCTGCAGAGGCCAGAAGAGAGCATGAGGGATTCCCTGGGACAGGAGGTAGAGGCGGTCGTGACCCACCATATGGGTCCAGGAAATTGAACCTAGGTCCTCTGGAAGAGCAGCTAGTGCTCTTTTATATTTTTGGATGTCAGTCTAGCCTGCCTTTAGTTTTTTTTTTTAATTTTTTATTTATTTATTTTTTGAGACAGGGTTTCTCTGTGTAACAGCCCTAGCTGTCCTGGAACTAGCTCTTGTAGCACAGGCTGGCCTCGAACCCATAGAGATCCGCCTGCTTCTGCCTCCCAAGTGCTGGAATTAAAGATGTGTGCCACCACTGCCCAGCGAGCTTAGTCTTTAATGGCTGAGACATCTCTCCAGTCCGCAGCTAGCTAGTGCTCTTAGCCGTTCCCCACCTCTACAGCCATTATTCCCTCTCTCTCTCTCTCTTTCTCTCTCTCTCTCTCTGCCTTTTTGAGACAGGGTCTCACTATGTAGCTCTGGCTGTCCTGAACTCAACTCACTGATGTAGACCAGGCTGGTCTTGAACTCAGAGATACACCTGCCTCTGCCTCCCGAGTGCTGGGACTAAAGGGCATTCTTAACACTGAAGCATTCTCCCTGTCTGAGATTCAGACTCCTTTGTCTGTCCTCTCTGGACTTGTCTTTCCTCATTTAAACTGTTAAAAAAGAGTCAGAGGGCGGGGCATGGACATGCCTGCCATGCCAGCACTTGGCCAACCTGAACTACGCATCTCAAAAAATAAAAGACAGGGACCAGCAGAAGAAATGGAAATTGTGAAAGCTGTTACTTATGATTCCCTCTTCTGCTGTTAGCTTCCTACAGCAATGCCCAGCCCACGCAGGTAGCAAGTCCCTTCATAGGTTCATATGAAGCTATGCTTGCTCAGCCTGATCTGCACACGGAAATATAAGTACTGAGCTTCCGCGGTCACTTAAACAGAAGAAGAACAAACAAGGTGAAAGCTGTGGAAATCCTGACATCTCCTGGCTGTTCTGGTCCAGACTGTGAAGCCTGAAGTAAGTCACACTCCTGCCTGAAACAGCTTCGTGGGCATCTACCAGAAAGATAGATATTTTCTTTGTACATATACCTGTACTGAGCATGTCCCAAAACTCCAACAGTGTTAATCCCTGGCTATCTCCTGGCTGGGGTTTGTAACTGAACTAACCATGTGTTTGTTCATCTGACAGGTGTATTTCTGGGAAGGCTATGCATTTGCACATTTACAACTTCAGAGGTTAGCTACGCTGTGTGACTGAAGGTGCCAGGAGTCGGGGTAATCTGTGATCACATGCCAAAGTTGGAACTCGTCCAACCTCACTAAGATAAGCAACCTCAACAAAGAGCTTGTGATAGCCTGGAGTTGCGCTAAGTACTTTACATAAATTGTTCCATTTACTCCTCTCAGCAATTTCGTGAAATAGGGGTTATAATAACACTGATTTTCTATACAAGGAAATTAGAATCAGAAGGCTGGTTTGTGTCCAAAGGAGGATAAGAGCCTCTGTTCAACTAATGCTAAATAAACAACTGTTTATTATTTACTTATTTGTGTTAAGATAGGGCGTTATTGTTTAGCCCTGGCTAGCTTGGAGCTTGCTGTATAGACCAGGCTGGCCTTGAATACACAGAGATCTGCTTGCCTCTGCCTTCCAGGTGCTGGCATTAAAGGCATCTGACACCAAACCCAGCTATCATTTGTTCTTTGAGATACAGTCTTGCTATTTTGCCCAGGTTGGCCTAGCTGTGACTGCACAGCATTGCACCTGGCTTCCTGGTTTTTGAAAGACAAATTTAATGGGTAGCTGATCCAGATGCCATACAAGGGGACCACTTCAAGCGTACAGTCCTTCACTTTCAGCAGACAGAGCTGTCATCCAAGAGAAACCCCATCTATCAACTGACCAGCGGACAAACAAAATGGGGGGGGAGGGCTGGAGAGATGTCTCAGAGGTTAAGATCACTGACTGATCTTCCGAAGGTCCTGAGTTCAATTCCCAGCAACCACATGGTGGCTCACAACCATCTGTAATGAGATCTGATGCCCTCTTCTGGCCTGCAGGTGTACATGCAGGCAGAATACTATATACATAATAAATAATAAAGAAAACATTAAAAAAATTTTTTTAAAAAGCTGGGCGGTGGTGGCTCACGCCTTTAATCCCAGCACTTGGGAGGCAGAGACAGGTGGATCTCTGTAAGTTCGAGACCAGCCTGGTCTACAGAGCTAGTTCCAGGACAGGCTCCAAAGCCACAGAGAAACCCTGTCTCGAAAAACCAAAAAGAAAAAAAAAGGGAATCTCCCTAGATCAAGCACTAAAGTGGGGGGTTCAAAGATGAAATCCAGATGCCCAGCAAAATTAGAGCATGGAGGGTATGCACCTCAGAAAACACTTCTTTGTGCTCACATACACTGTGCTTACATGTCTGCACAGATTTCTGAAACAAAGCTTGTCTGTCATGTTCTCCAAGAGTGCAACAATTCCCACAGTGTGCTCTTGACAGAACACAGGAATGGACCCACCTCCAAAGAGCTGAGCCAACTTCTGCCTCTGGATTCCTGGGCCGGTCCACTTCCTGTCCAGGGAGCATTTTCATCTTTGACTTTAAATACTTCTTGCCTCACAGTCCTAGCTTATGCCTATAATTTACTATGGCCATGCATTGCCACTGCAATTCTTTGTCATTGCAAATAAATGTCATTGCTTTTTTTATGTAATTCCCTCTCTAGTTATTATTTGGTGGACACATTAGACAACATATTTATTTTTCTTTTGTTTATTGTTTTTTGAGCTCATAACTAAGAAACCAGTGCCTAACCCAAAGTCAGGAAGATGTGGGCCTGCTCCCCTGTAAGGGTTTTATATTTTTAGCACTTGCCTTGAAATCTGTGAAGTTTTTTCTCTTAACCATGATGCATTGCTGTTTTGTCTGTGACTAGATAAACATACCGATGTATCCACAACCCATGGGATGAGAGAGAGGAACATTGTCTAGTTAGAGTTTCTATTGCTGTGAGGAAACACCATGACCAAAAGGTAAATTAGGGAGGGAAGGGTTTATTCTGCTTACACTTCCACAACACTGTTCATTATTGAAGGAGGTCAGGACAAGAACTCAAGCAGAGCAGGATCCTGGAGGTAGGTACTGATGCAGAGGCCATGGAGGGGTGCTGCTTACTGGTTTGCTCAGCCTGCTTTCTTATAGAACTCAGGACCACCAAACCCAGGATGGCACCATCCACAAAGGGCTGGGCCCTCCCTCATCAATCACTAATTTAAAAAATGCCTTACAGCAGGATCTTATGGAAACATTTTCTCAATTGAGGTTCCCTCTTTTCAGATAACTCTAGCTTGTGTGTCAAGTTGACATAAGACCAGACACCACACACATGGAATGCTTGAGTAACCAGATTTGCCATCTATCTGGATTTTAATGATCTGTGTCTTTCCTGCTCTAACCCTCCTTGTAGCTAAGCGTTGGATTATGGAACAGGAAAGATGGCTCAGTGGTTAAGAGGACAGGGTGCTTCTCCAGGAGCCCCCCAACCATATGGAGCTCCAGTTCTGGGGGATCTGACATCCTCTCCTGGCCCCCAAAGGCATTGCATGCACATGGTGCACAAACATTCAAGTAGGCAAAACACTCATAGACGTAGAATAAAAACAAAGCGAAGGTCTGGCTTCTGGATCTGGGTGCCCCTCCATCACCACAGAAGGGAGGAATGGGCAAGGTCCTCACTGCCAGATTCCTTGACATTTTGTAGTCTGTGGTCAAACTAAAATCCTCCAAATACTACTCTAGTCCTTCCATTTGCCTCTCAAATCCTTCAAAGACTTCAAGGTCTTCCAAGAAACCTCTTTTTTGTTGTTTGTTTGTTTAAATTATTATTGCTGGTAGTTGTGAGCCACAGAACATGAGTCCTGGGACCTGAACTGGGTCCTTTGGAAGAACAGGAAACAACCACTGAGCCATCTCTTCTGCTTGAGACCTGGATCTGTCTCAACCTAGCGTTCAAGCAAGGGCTCTCTTGACTCTTCAGGCATCTGGGAGTTGGTCAGACCTAGGGTAGATCTCAGGCTGCCTCTTCCTGTTTGACTCTGTATCACAGTTCCGAAAACCCTGTAATCCCTGGCTTCCTGGACCGTCTGTGAAGGAAGTTTGCTCACGCTCACTTCACAGAGACACGTGCAGACAAATGTCGCGTGCAAGCTCTTCAACTTGATGGGTCAGGGCGGCTGTTTCTTTTTGACTTAAAATCAACAGGTTAATAAATGAAAATATAGAGCACCCTCTTAAATCTGAATTTCAGTCAGTAAATGATTTCTTAGTCAACCCTAACTATTCCGACTTAACTAGGTTTTCTATATTTTAACTGGCAACCCTCATTGCATGCCTGTTTGCAAGGGTGAACCTCGAATGCCAGGAGTGGCATCCACTCTCCGAAAACGGGTGTACTGCACCTTGTGTGTCCCTGGGCCCTGACTGTCCTAAAATAGGGTGACTCCATTTTCTTTTTCAGTACGTTATCCCCCCAGCCCTGGAATCAAAAGCGCATGGCAATCACAGGCTTTTAAGTGTCTTGATCCGAAGCCTTTCAAGCTAGAAGAAAGGGAAGGAACCTTGATCTCTCTTTGGACAAGAAAATGAGACTTTATTAAAATAAAAATGTGTAAGAAAGTCTTGGCCTTGACAAGTACTGTACGCGAAATTAAATAATTATTAGTGCTTTGAAGAGAAACGTGTCTATGTGATTCACCTTCACAGTTGGATGTATTTCCATCTCTGTTCAAGTAGCTTCACGCAGGAAACAGAATGTGACCTCCCAGCACTGTCTAAAGGAGTCACTCCCTTCTCTGTGTGTTCCAGTGAATTCCCAACCCCCCAGCTCCCAAGTGGCTGAAAGCTGTCCATTTGTCTATTGGTTCAAGCAAAAGGGAGAAATCTCTTCCAAAATAGTCCACAAGATGGCCAGGCTCCCCGAGACAGGATCTGAGAGGGCCGAGAAACTGTGTGGACATTTTAAGAAGGGTTTCTGGCTCAGGTGCCCTGTTTATGTGGAAGGCATCTGCTAGCTCCTGTCATTTGCACATCTTATGGTAATCCTCTATTGATCTCTGCCTCATATCTCACTTTCGCCATCCTCCCCTGCTGTGCCCTGTCCTGTTTCTTTCCTCTTTTACTGTGCTAATTCAATGGTTTCTAATTGGAGCCTCTGCCTGGCTAATGGCTTTTGACCAACTGTAAGAGCTGACATTTACTTACTTGATTTCCACCCCTCCTTCTGTTCTCTGGTCTCTTTGTGAGCAGAGTTTAAATTAGGCAAGATGTCAGCACCAGTCCTTTTCTTTATGTCTACTCTGGTCCCTTGTGATTTAGGTAGGGAGAGAGGAACTGAGTGGAGAGGAGCCCTGGAAACCTGTGCTGAGCTAATCAGTACCAAGCCCCCACAACAGAGCCCACTTCGTTATCTGCCTGTGTCTCAACATCCACATCCCTTTGTTAGTATTTTAGCCCAGTCCCTGCCTGCTTGCCTCGACTGGAACCGGTTTTATTTTGTCCCCAAGTATCCAACCTCACAGTTCTTATTGCCAAGGCTCCGAGCTGGGCATCAGACAGCCCATCACTGCGATGTTACAGGGGATTGTGATTGAGGCTGCAGTTGCCTTAAAGATTTGTTTTATTTTCACCATGTGTGCATGTGTGTGTGTGTGTGTGTGTGTGTGCGCGCGCGCGCGTGAGTGTGTGTGCATGTGTGTGCAGATCCTTAAAGAGGTCAGAAGGGAGCCTCAGATCCCTTGGAGCTGGAGTTACCAGCTGTTGTGAGCTGCTCACCATCTCTCCAGACCCAAGTGGCAGTTGTCTTGGTGGTCTGGTTGTCACAATCTCAGCCAATGACCTTCTGTTCCCTGTTCTTAGATGAGAGCATCTTTGGAGAGCTGAGGCAAGGATTCCTGAAGGGATGCCACACTGGAAACACCTTCGCCTTTGTATTGGCCTCACATCTTATCGTCCTCTTTTTTTCTCTGTAACTCGGGGTGGCGGGCAGTTTAGCTTAGGGCTTTGTGTGTAGTAGTTGAGAGCCCTGCCCCTGACCTCCATCTCCTGCCCCTCTCACCAAATCTTGTAAATCCAAATGAAGCAGAAAAGCTGGCACCCTGAACTATTTTCTTAGGCTGGAAAGGCCCAAATTGAGTTCAAAATCATCTTCATATGTGGTTTATTGCATTTATATTCATTACTCCATAGAATAAGACAAACAGCAAACTACAAGCTTTGCCAGGTTTGGGGGCTGCTTGGCAGCAAGGGTCTAATCTCTACCACCTCCCAAGCCGCTGTCATTCAGATGCTAGCTTCTGGCCAATCCTCAGTGTACATTTTTACTCGATTTACTTAATTCTTATTTATTCTCTACTTTCCAGCCTCCAGTACGTGAACGTGCATGCACACCCTTCACACACACGCACGTGTGTGCGTACACACACACACGCACACACTTCTCTTTAATTGAGCTGTAGCCCAGCTTTGTCAGGCATTTCTAACATGCAGTTCACGGATCATCCCGGGGCTGCCGTGATAGATGAGTGTTTCTCTGGGCCAAAGCTTTATTAAGAGTGACAGCCTGCAACCAATTGTCACCGAGCCGCTCTGCTCAGGGACCAAAGTATAGCCCAGCAGGAAGGCTGGGAGACAAAGGGGTAGTGGTGGTGGAGATACAATAGTGATGGAGGGACTTCTGGGACAAGAAGCAACTTGACTACAAGCCGTGGTCGTACACGGGGTTATGACCTTAGAGCTAAAGCGGGAAGTTTGGCTACACAGGTACTTTCCCAGGAAACATCCGGAACACCTGAGTCTCCATAGGAGGTCTATTGCTTGTGAAATCAACACAGCTTGTGACAGGTCTTCCCTGTGCAGTCCTCTGTCTCTAGAGTTGCATTCTCTTTCCTCTCTTTCCAGGCAGACGACCGAGCAGGGACTAAGAAAGGAACGAATACTTCCTAGGCCATAGGGCTGGTTTACTTACTTACATAAACTCGCATTTTAAAAAGCCAGGATGTAGAGGCTGTGGTGTTTTCCATGGTAGAGTGCTTGCCTAGCAGTTACAGGGCCTTGAATTCCATCTGCAGCATGGCGAAAAATATATATTGGGCCGTAATGTACACATAATAAATGCATGAATAAATATTGAACGGTTTTGACGAACATAAACCCTGTGACTTCTATCCTATCAAATACAGTTGCTAAATGAAGCCTCAAATTCAGTCCCATTGGGAGAGCTGTTCAGTTTATAGTTACAGAAATTGAGGGTTGGAAGAGTTAAGAACAAGGCCATGAAGATGGCAAACATTCTACGCCTGCCCGAGTTCTGAGAACTTAGCTATATCGTTTCATTTGCTCCTGTGCCCCACCCTACGGGTCCCCTATCACAGAGGAGGATCTTCCTCATAGTTGGAGCAGGATTTCTGGTGTGCAGTTTTTTAATCCCCAGATCCTGTTTTCTCCTCAAAGAGAGAAAAATCTCCTGAAACAGAACTGAAAGTCATCAGTGAAAGGTCAGTGAGAAGGAAAAACAGAGGTGATTTCAGACAGAGCAGGATTTTCTCTGGGAGGGGGCACCCGTAGGAGGGTAGGGAGAGCCTTGTGAGAATCAACTGGCCTACCCTGTACAATCTGGGAGTTACAGGGCAGAGAGGGAGGGAACCGGGAAGAAGTTTTCCCTCTAGGTTTGGGGTGTTTAGTGAGTAGTTAAAGGGTGTCAGGTAATCCATAAATGTCTTTCCTGTGTGGACTTTACTTGGGGATTTAGTGTGGGGCATCAAGAATCCAGAAGCTAGCCAGGCGGTGGTGGCACATTCCTTTAATCCCAGCACTCGGGAGGCAGAGGCAGGTGAATGGATCTCTGTAAGTTTGAGATCAGTCTGGTCTACAAGAGCTAGTTCCAGGGCAGCTGTGTAGCCACACAGAGAAACTATGTGTCAAAAAACAAAAATCAAAACAAAAAAAGAATATAGAAAACTTATTTTTAGAAACCCAGTAACTTGGACTAGAGAGATGGTTCAGCAGTTAAGAGCACTGGCTGCTTTTCCAGAGGACCTAGGTTCAGTTCCCAGCACCCACATGTAGCTCATCACAGTCTGTGATTCCAGTCCCAGAGGATTTGACACCTTCACGCAAATGCACATAAAATAAAGAAAGAAGGAAAAAAAACCAAGCAACTTTAGTTGCTGAAATTGTAGCAATTTGATCAAAATGGAAATGGCGTGATCCTGGCTCACTCTCAGAAGGCAGAGTTATTTGCTACACAGCTACACAGCCATGCTAGCTTGTGTTCACCATTCTAACTTCTTCTCCCCCAACCCCCGCCGGGGCAGGGTTCTCTGTAGCTTTGGAGCCTGTCCTAGAACTAGCTCTTATAGACCAGGCTGGCCTCGAACTCACAGAGATCGCCTGCCTCTGCCTCCCGAGTGCTGGGATTAAAGGATTAAAGGGCATGGCCACCACCACTTGGCTTCCATTCTAACTTCTATGATAGAAAAGAAAAGGTAAGTTTAAGGAGCCCATTGAGGCCGGGTGGTGGTGGCACACACCTTTAATCCTTGCACTCGGGAGGCAGAGGCAGGTGGATCTCCACCTTCAAGGCCAGCCTCATCTACAGAACAAGTTCCAGGACAGCCAGTGCTACACAGAGAAACCTCTGTCTTAAGAAACAAACAAACAAAAAAGGAACAGCCTGTTGGTCACCCACTGAAGAACTGCCCCTGCTCTCTTCCCTGTATTCTCTTGTATCTGCTGAGGAGTCCAGCTCCCTGACCTGTTTGTTGTTAGCATCCATGGCAGTTACTATCTGTGTGAGCATGCCCACCCTCTTACTATCTTACAGAGCAGGCCCTGGCCGCTGGGCTCAGAATGAGACACTCAGCCATTTGAATAGGGCTGGGCCTGAGGGCTTCTTCCCTCCTGCTTTGAGGGGCACATGGGGCACACATAGCTCCTTATCAAGTCATCAAATATCATGAGATGCAACTGAGTGGGAGATTGTTTGCTGGCAGAGAAACCCCTGGGGACCTTGCCTACACTGTAGGAGAAACAAGACTCTGAGGCAGCCCACCCGAGAGACTCTCTGCTTCCCTCCTTTGTCTTCTGCAATGGTCTCTGGATGCCCTTTGTCTCCCGGTCAGGTAAGTTTTCTTCTCATTCATTTGTGCAGAAGTGTATACCCTGGCATACTGAGAGCCTGCTGCTGGCAGAGATGGGTGGTAGTGTTAGTGGGTAGAGGGGTACCCAGGCCAGGTGGCTGGCATGGGGCAGCAAGGACTCTTTTGAGGGCAGGGATGTCCTACAAGGTTGTTATTTCTGCTCCGTTGTGCATGCCTCTCTGGACTGTTTCCCAGCCTGGCTTTAACCCAGCTAACTGCATTCAAAGACCGCTATTCAGATTCACCAGCACACGGCCAGCGTTCACAACATCTGGTTTCCGGTCCACTTGAGCTCGGTTTTTGGATAGCCTATTATGTGTGGATGCTGGCCTGAGCTTGAAAAGGTGTGCTTGTTAAGAATGACCAACACATCACATGGTTCCTGCCTTAAATGTGTCACAGCTGGTCATCCAGACAGATGCATACACTGCCCCTGGGTCCAGACAAACTGCATTTCACACATCTTTCTAACTCTGTGGCCTTGGGGCAAGTTGTTTGCCCTCTGGAAGACTCAGTTTTTGCGTTTGTAGAATGGCAGACTTACAGGCTGTGTTACCCACCGTACTCAGGTGAGCTCTTTACATACAGTAAGTAATGTGTGCTTATTAACTATCACCGTAATTATTCTGGGGTTCTTAGGAGTGTGAAATTATATAGACTATATTAAAAAAAAATCTCATGGTGCCCTGAATGTCTGTGGCAGTTATTACTGTGAGAGGCTATTATCATACATGTTTACCAGTCACAGGGCACATCCCATGGAAACACAGGAAAGAGGACTCTTGTCTGTAGGAATCACACCAGTCCCGAGAAGGTGGTATTCGGGCTGAACACTGAAGGGCACAAGAGGTTTGAATAAGCAGGGATGAGCATGTGAGGCCTTGGCCATCAGCTTGTTGACTGCCCTCAGTCAGTCTAAGCCAGGTGGGGGGCACTCAGCTTCACTTTGGGGTCCCCACATCATTTGGGCAGCCTGCACTTGAAGGCCAGGGCCAGTCTCAGGGCAGGACACTGTGAATAATTAGCCTAGGATAGGGACAAGGGGGAGTGTGACAGTCAAGAGAGTCAGTATGGGAGCCCAAGACCAAGCTTGGGCCTTGGCTGAGCTTCACATTGAACCGGTGCCACGGGGCTCATCCCTTTACCTCTGGAGTTGTTTTTTTCTTCCTTTAAAACCTGACTCACCTTCCAGCTGTACTACAATTACCAAATACAACATGCGATCGTGAAATTAAGTCAGCTTGTTCAAGGCAAAAGACCAAGAGAAATCCTAGCCTGGCATCTGCAAAGCTCCGGGGGAAACACAGAGGCAAAAACCATTTAACGGGAAGACTCAGATAAACTACTGGGGACACCACCTGACTCATGCCTGCAGTGGACCAATAACCCTCTTGTTACTTATTGATTCATTCATTCATGCAGCAAAAACTCCTTGTGTGCCCACTGAATGCCAGGCTGGGGCTCCACTGGGCAAGTGTTAAGAGATGGATGGGGACCCTACTTTGGGTTGTCTTTAAGCAATTTGAGAAACTGACAATCTGAAGACTTCTACCCCACACCACCCTCCAGTCCTTCTCCAGGATTGTTACTATTCATTCCGAGCTGAGCCAGGCTACCAAGACAGGTCCTCATGCCAGCACAGATCCTAAGAGCCCTCTGCCCTCTGCTGAAGCTCCAAAGACCTCGCTCGGACATCCCACATTCCCCACCCCCACTCCAAACACTAACGGAAGTGCCTTAATATTTAAACAGGAATGAATTTCTAATTAGCACCCAAACACTACAGCGTGACCTTTCCTGGCCTTTCCTATTTAAATGCAAATTAGTCTTCCCAGAGGAAAGCTGCTGAGGGAAGGAAACTTCAAAGGGTCAAGAAGCAGGCTGGAGGTGGGATGCTGATCGGAACTGTCTCCCTTGTCTCTGCCGCTGACTTTGCTGCTTCCTCCTACACTCCTCTCACCTCAACAATGAGGCCCTGAGGCTGAGGGAATTCGAGTCCTTGTCCCAGCACCCAAACTCCTATTCCCATGTCTGTTCGGGAGGTTGTCTAGGCCTGCAGGAGGTCATCTTAGACTGATAGCCTTGAAAGAACATAGATAGGTATTAGAGTCAGGAGCACCTGGCTTGGAGTTCAGGGTTCTCTGTCTCCCCTTTCAGCACATACACAGGCACACATGCAGATGCTCACACGCATGCATGCACATGCACCCACGAACACGTACATTCATACACACATGCACATGCACGCACAAACACGCTCACACATGCTCTCACGCATGCATACACATGTGCCCATAGCTTGCAGGAGTTGTCCAGTTCTCTGCTTCCACCACGATGTGGGTCCCAAGGAGACAAATCAGACTACCAGGGCTGCCAGGTGAGCACATCTCACCAGCCCAGGATGCTCTTTTCAAAAACGTTTTTGGTGCTCAGTCTTGCACTTTCTCTATCTGCAAGCTGCACCTTCAACCTAGGATACTCTTCTAAGGAGCTGTGAGTGAGGGGAAATTCCTGCTACGTCACTGTGACTTCCTCATGTAAATGGGACTGGTAGTACTTGTTTCTCTCAAGACAGTTGTGAAAATTATATGAAAATGAGAAAAGGTAACCACGTTCAGTAAGTGACCAACAGTGGTACTGGCACTGAGTGGCCGTCTGTTGCCAGTGTGGGACAAGATGTCAAGAAAAGGATGGCTTCCTGCTTGTCCCCCTAAAATAGCTGAGGGTGAAGAGAAGGGTTATATAGGCCAGAAAGGAAGTATTTTGTGCCTGTGCTCCCACATGCTGCCTAGACTACTTCACGTTGTTGTAGCAGGAAGGCTGTGGCAGACAACATGCGGGCTGTGTTCCAACATAATTTATAACTGTATTTATAGAAATGTGAATGTCATGTCATTTTCACAGGTCCTGAAGCATATTTTCTTTTGTTTTTTTCTCCTTGACAATTAAAAGCTAGAAAGATGGCTGCAAGATCGCAGGACAGACTAGATCAAGTCTTATTCACTGACTGCTGTGCTGAGACCCTACGGTCCCATGGTCCGCGGGAACTGTGCTAAGGAACCTCAAGAATGTTGGATTCTCAACTGAAGCTGGGACTATGGGGGAGGGATGTCAGCCTAGGAAAGAAATGGTGTGACCTAGAACTTCAAGGGAAAGAGGGACACACAGGGTCTGTGATGGTAGCTTCTAGAACACTAGCCATTAGATTTGCGTCTGAATAGGGACCATTCAGATCCTTACATACTATGGTGGTTTGAAAGAAAATGACCCTGGGATCGGCTCATAGGGAGTGGTATTCTTAGGAGGTGCAGCCTTGCTTGAAAAGATGTGGACTTGTTGGAGGAAGTCTATCACTGGGGGTGGGCTTTGAGGTCTCAGATGCTCTAATCAGGCCCAGTGTGACAATCTCTTCCTGCTGCCTGCAGATCCAGATGTAGAACTTGGCTACCCCTCCCGTACCATGTCTGCCTGTGTGCTGCCATGCTTCCCACTATGACAATGGACTTAACCTCTGAACTATAAGCCAGCCCCAGTGAAATGTTTCCCTTTTTAAGAGTTACTGTGATCACTGTATCTCTTCACAGCAATTAGAAACCCTAATTAAGACACTTAGTAAGATCCAGGATAAGGGCCGAGGACTCGCAGGCTCTAAACAGGAAGCCCCATTCTCCTGATGACAGGCTCTGGTCCCTTGGGGTTCCTCAGATCCCTCAGTTGCATACCTGACTAGCCTGGGAATGCCTGCTAATAAAGACAGGCAGACCCTTTGATCCACCCACACCCTAGCCTGCTGCTCACCTTTCTGGATGCCCATCTATTTTTAGACCAGCACAACCCACGCACAGCCTGCCTGCTATGCATCCCCTCCTCCTCCGTGTGTAGTATGGAGGAGACATGGGTCAGCATACCAGATGGCAGCCTTGCTGCCGCAGCAGATTGCCTGTCTCTCAAGGGATTGGGTTGAAGCGGGGTGTTGGATGAGGCCTGCTCTCTAACCCCACCCCTAAACAACTGTGCTTCTGGGCTGTCTTTTCTGCAATACCTTTGGGAAGGGAAAGGGGGATGGGGAGTATGTGTGTATGTGTGTGTGTACGCGCGCGCGTGTGTGTGTGCACGTGCATGCATGCGTGCATGTGTGTGCGTGCATGTGTGTGTGCATGTGTGTGTGTGTGAGAGAGAGATGAAAGGGAGAGATAAGAAGAGAGTAGAAGTTCCCTTCCTCTGCGCAGGCCCCCCCCACCCCGTGAACCATCCGTTAGTCCCTGCCTTGCTGGTGGCAAGAAGGATGAGGGACTCTTGGAGGGCAGCAGACACATGCTGTAGGGAACACAAGTCTCCAAAACCCCTGGCGTGGAGAGACAAAAGAGGGTGGGTACCTCAGAGAGTGACCACTTTCACTTCCTGGTACCTTAGAGGCCTGGGGTTAAATGTCATCTCACTAATCAAACTGTGGCCCCCGTCATTCCCTCCATGGTCCTGTCAAATCATGGGCCTTGATGTCTTCCATGAGCTAGAAAGTAGGTGAAGGAGAATTAAGTCAAGGAACCTGTCCCTCCCACGCCCCTCCCTCCTTTCTCCTTTTGAGACAGGGTCTCATGTAGCTCTGACCAGCCTCAAACTCACCAAGCAGCGGAGGAAACCTTTGAACTTCTGACCTTCCTGCCTCCACCAGCTAAGTGCAGGGGTTACAGGCATGTGAGGCCATACCCAGTTTTATGCAGGGCTGGGGATGGAGCACAGAGCTTCATGAAAGTTAGACAAGAACCCTGACAGCTGAGTTACAGTCCCAGCTCCTGCCCTGGAAAGCCTCCTCTTATAGTTAAAGAAAAAATTCTATGCAAGTCCAGTCTGTGATGTGGTCTTGGTGGGGAATGCCTCCCTCAGAGTAAGCAATGTCTCCAGGGAGTGGGCCATTCTTTCCTGCATGGTGACACAGCCTTCAGGCCTATACTTTTGTCCTTCAGAAGGCAGCTCTGCTGGGATGAGGAAGCTTTAGCGGAGGCTCAGCAGGTCTTGTCTATGACCCAACTTCTGGCAGCTTCTCTCCTGGCCTTACCAAGTTGTTCTCTCTGGGATGGGTGATGGATCTGAGACCCTGCTCACTTTGCACCTGCCAGTAGAAAGACAACCCCCTGCCTCTACACACACATACGCACACATTCACACGTGTGCACTGGCTAGACAGGCAGGCTGGCCCAGCCAATCAATCTTCCTTGCCGACTGCCCGGCTGGCAGCAGTGGGACTGGTGTGCGAATCATTCAGAGCCCCTCTCAGCTCTGCCGGGGCATGGAGCTCTTTTTAATTAAGAAGAATGGAGGATGCTTCTGGCTCTGGAAACGGCAATATTAACTTACTAATGACTCTTTAAAGAGATGCGGCTGAGTAGTCTGTGCTGCCTGCCCAGGTGCAGCCTCGGATGCTCTGTAGAGCATACTGAACCCTGGGGAAGGCTGTGAGGGTCCGTGGTGGGGGTGGGGTGGGGGCAGAGAGGGGTCCTTCATTGGAGGTGGAGAGGAAAGGGCCCCTCTTGGCTCCGAAGCTAATGCAGCTCAGCCTAGTGAGCGGAGACTAACTGGTACACTTTCCTCCATAAAGAAAGGGTCAGATTGCAATGTGCGTTGAACCCTTGAGTCCTGCCAGATAGCCGTGGGGCACAAGAGGCCCCCCAGAAAGGTCAGAACACAATAGGAAGTATGATTAACTTCCAGACAGATGCTCAAATACCACAAAGAACAGACGGTCATTAGCCAAGTGGGCAGTAGCGGCCACAGGCCAGAGCAAGGCTCTCTGCAAGGCCCTGTGATGACTGACACTGTGAAGAGGGACCAAGGGAGCTAGATCTCTCTGCATATGAGGCCACTGGACGAAAGTGAAAACACCAACTCAAGAACCTACCGCTTTTTCACCACAACCACGCGATTACTGTCCTAGGACTTCAGCCCTATGCAATGTCCCTGGAAACAAAGAATGCTAAAGCTGGGAGACTCCTTCCAGCGTCTCTCAGCCACTTTCCGAGAGGGCACAATCCAGGTAGGTGTGATAGATGTGTGTCCTGTGTCCTTTTGTTCCTAGTGCTTCCCAGAGGCACCATGGCCTCGCCGCCCCACTCCTTACTGCTGTCCTCAGTTTCTTGCACCGCTGGCCAGGAAATTCCTCCTGGTTTATAACTAACACTCAGGCTTTATTACAAGCCCCATTTCCTCTCCAATGCCTGCAATCAACACAGGAAACTAAACTCAGGTCTTTTAGAGCGTTTGTGCCGCCACTCTCATCCTGCGCACTGGAGAAGAGAGGAAGGAATGTGTGGCTCATCCCTGCGTCTCAATTTCGAGGAGTCTGAAGGCCATGACGATCCTGTCCCCACCCTGTGGCAGAGACATTCTTTAAATGATATTTGTTAAGTCCCTCTAGGTTCCGAAATCATGCTATGCACTGGGGTGGCAGAGAGGAGATGGGGGCGGGGAGGGGAGCGAAGGATCTAAAGGAATGTACTCAATTCTTTCTGACCAAGACTAGAGACACTAAGGTACTCCAACATTCTCCCTCAGGTGGCCGGGGCACAGGATGCAGGTCATGCCTCTGATTGCCACGTCTGCCCTGCTGCTTCTCATCCAGTTTGATTGAGCCTTAATCCTTCCTTGGGCTGACTTCCAGACCAACAGGGAGGGGCTGGGGGCTCACAGAGCTTGGATTGTTGGCAATTTTGAGCTGTCTTTACTCCCACCTCTATGCTCAGAGCAGGCTTCTGCTTAGGAACGCCACCTGTCAATCATCCAGTGAAGGGCCCCCAGTGTTCTCCAGGTTGATCTGTGGTTTCAGACTCAGTGGAGCAACCTCAGTTAGCCGAGAAGGAAGACATCCCCCTGTAAGATAACCCCAGCATGATGGGCTGGAGGAGGGTGTGGACCTGGAGGTCACCTACCCTGTGAAGACGGGCCCAGTTCCTCGGGCACACTGGCCCAAGCATAGCAAGTCAGAGGTAGAAAGAAAGAAGCAATGCTCTTTCACACAGTAGCTACAGTGTGCTCAGTAGCTCTGCTGGCAGAATGGTAGCGTGTATTCCTGGGGAAGGAGGTTAGGGTGTCTCCTCGAAATAGACTCTACTCTGGAAACCCATCAGTCCCACTAAACGTACCCATGTGTGCTCCATCAGTGGGTACCACTCTGAGGAGACGCTTGGTATTCTGTACTGTGTCTCCACTCCCTGCTTCCTCATTACAGACCTCGGCTCTGGAAGATTCTTTTTTTTTTTTTAAATATATTTATTTATTACATATACAGTGTTCTGCTTGCATGTATACTTGCAGGCCAGAAGAGGGCACCAGATCTCATTACAGATGATTGTGAGCCACCATGTGGTTGCTGGGAATTGAACTCAGGACCTCTGGAACAGCAGCCAGTGCTCTTAACCTCTGAGCCATCTCTGCCTCAATGTAAAGACTAAGGGATGTTACCTGGCTGGGAGGAAG
Organism: Ondatra zibethicus; assembly: GCA_004026605.1. Classification (NCBI taxonomy): domain Eukaryota; kingdom Metazoa; phylum Chordata; class Mammalia; order Rodentia; family Cricetidae; genus Ondatra; species Ondatra zibethicus. Next base: position 142,421 of record PVIU01001334.1, on the reverse strand, counting down.
AGCAATGGGAGAAAGAGAGAGAGAAAAGAAAAGTCAGGCTTCCAGAATTAGCAATTGGGCATAGCCTGGAGGTAAACTGATTTTTTTTCCTACTTTTCCACGGCTGAGTCTCTTGACCTCTATGGTTTGCACAGAGTAAGGCCTATGGATATGAGGGCTGAATTGGAACAGGGCTGTCCAGGACTGGACTCTGGTGTCTCCCCAGGTGAGACCCTCCACAATCACTGGGATCCCTTTGGACAAATGACCAGAAGCCAGATGAGAATGGAAAGGCTCAGCCTCCTTGCTAGTGCGTGACTGTTCATTTGTGATTTGGACTCTTCAGTCTTCTGAATGGGCTGCCAGCTCTAAGTGAAGCACTCCCTGGGTGTCAGACCCTCCTCTGCAAAACACAGATGCTCACAGATGCCTGGCAGTCTCCCTCCAGTGGAAGATTATGAGAAAGTGGATGTGCTAGGGCTGAGCTCCGGGAAGTCTGCCCACCTGCTGGGAGGATGTGAGAAGTCGCTTGGCTTTGCTGCTTCTGTGAAGGCTCAGAGGCAAATGAGGCTGAAGACAGATCCCAAGGAGCCTATTTGAGAAGACTGTGGCTTCCATTCACCCTGGTCACCCCAGAGTGCAGCTGTGAAACTCATTCCGTTCAAGGTAAGAGCCCATTCCACATTCCTCTGGGCAGGCTAGGCCCCTAAGAATGTTGTGGGGTGCCCCCCAGAGAAGAGTACTCGGACATGGCTTCAAGCTAATAGAAAGTCTTTACTAGTCAGCTGGCAACTACACGGAGTGTGCAGGACCCTAGTGCGGTCCTGAGCCTTTCTCAGGGTGGCTTTTTAAGCACAAAAACCACATCTTGAGTTGACAGATTTCATGTAGCAGGAACAGTTAGCCAAAAGCGGAACTACAAAGCCGAAAAGTAAGGTTAGCACCTCTAGGGACTTTCTCAGAACTATGGACTTTGATCGTCTAGGCCTTTGTTCTCGTTTTTGGCAGGTGGTGCTGCCTGCATGCTGGGCTCCAAGGCCTGAATGGCACTTCCACCACATGGGCAGTTGTGCTAAGGTCTGGAGGCCTTCTACCGGAACAAGAGATGGTACTGCCTGTGAGACTTCATTAATTTAGACTACACTCTTAGAATTTGTAAGTTCTTACTGAAGGGGGATTAAACATCACAGCCTCTTCTGTGGAATTCATGGATTTGGCAAATCCACAAATCTAGGCTTGGAAAAGAAGTAGAATTGTTAGGTCAAGAGCCCAAGATAGTAGGATAGGCCTGTTTTGAGTTACAGCTTCTGTTTCCCACAGAAGTTGCAGTAGCGGTATGGGCACTGACGGAAATGTACCAGGTCTGTGCTCTCTGTCAGAAGGTATAGTGAACCCTTGACAAACATGACCTTTTAACCTTTACGAAAACGTGTACTGTGGAAGGCTGCAAAGAAATAAAGGAGGAAAATCTGATGGCGAGGCACACACCTTTAATCCCTTAGGGAGCAGAGGCAGGGAGATTTCTGTGAATTTGAGGCTAGCCTGGTCTACACAGAGAGTTCCAGGACAGTCAGGGCTACATAGAGAGACCCTGTCTCAAAAAGAAAAGAAGAGGGCTGGAGAGATGGTTCAGTGGTTAAGAGCACTGACTGCTCTTCCCAAGGACCCGGGTTCAATTCCCAGCACCCACATGGCAGCTCACAACTGTCTGAAAATCCAGTTCCAGGGGATCTGACACCCTCACACCAATGCACATAAAATAAAAAGTTAAATAAACCATAAAAAAATTAAAAAAAAAGAACTGGGTTCGGTGGCACAGATCTGCAATCCTGGCACTTGGAGGCTATAGTGAGACCATGACCATGAAGGGGTGGGGGAGGGAGAGAGAGAGAGAGAGAGAGAGAGAGAGAGAGAGAGAGAGAGCCCTTCAACAACTTATATGATGACACTCCAGGAATGAGTTTGGGTGTATTGGGAGTTGGGGGACTCTGAAAGGTTACATACTGTATGATTTTATTCATATATTTTTCCCTTCTGGCCTGGAGCATAATATATAGCAACGATGACCTTGAACTTCTGATCCTCCTGTCTCCACCTCCCAAGTGCTGTGATTATGGGCATACATCACTGGGTTCTATGCCACTGTGCCAGCACCAGGTTTTATGCAGTGCTGGGGATGGAATCCCGGTTTTTGTACTTTCTAGGCAAGCACTTCACCAAGTGAGCCACAGTTCCAGCTCCTTGTACAACATGGCTGAAGCGACAAGATTTCAGAAATGGATTGTCAGGCCTGGGGAGGGAAGAACAAGGAGGAAGTATACCATATCAAAAGGTGACATGGGACCTTTGCAATGACAATGTATTCTGCTTGTGGATCATACTTTAGCTTGGTCGGAGATCAGCACTGGGGGATACTAGCTAAAGAGTGCTTCTTTCCTATAACCATGTGTGAATCTACAGCTTATCACAAATTAAAATTTAGTGCCTCTCAGGTGCACAGCCCTGAGTTCCATCTCCAGCGTTGGGGGGGAAATACACACCAAATACGTACACTCACGGTGGAAAGTCTGTCAGGGTCCCAAGCTTGAGCGGTTCCAGGTGGAAGGAAGACAGCTAGAAGGACCCGGTGGACTTGGAGAGACACACCACTAGGTGGTCCGGTGTGTCACTGGCACTTGTCTTACTAGGGACCACAGTTCTGGAGGGTCTGTTGCTGGGGAGAGGTTTGAAGAGGTTATCTATCTAGTTCAAGGACCAGGATTTGCTAATCAGGTTTGCGCTTCTAGTGATGTGTGAAGGTTTGGGGGTGATCCTCCCAGCCTGTCTATTGGTGTGTTCAGTTGCGGTTCCCCTGTCTGTGACTTTATCTGCGTCTTTGCGGACGTGTCCACTCAGGAGGGAAGGAAGGTTCTGTGTGAATTACATGCATACGTGTGCAGATCGTTACATCTGCGGGTCCCCGCTGCATGTATGTCACTGCCTCCTTACTCGGCTCTGAGGTTTGACAGTGTGAGAATACCTCCTCCCCCCCCCCCCAACAAAGCCAGCCTGTCACGAACTGGGTCTGTGTACTGTAGACAAACTGGGTAATTGGGCTCTCCGCCTCCTCACCCAAAACAAACACTCGCAAACGCCCGCCCCCACGCTGGCGGGATCTGCTTGTCATCTGGGCACCGGCTCCTGCTCCGGCTGCCTCCGACCCTGGAGACACTGCAGGCCCTGCCCTCGCCCGCCCCGGCCGCCGGGGCTGACGCACAGGCCACAGCCTCCGCCGCGGGGCGCGTGGGCTCCTGCCCAGGTGTGGCGGCTGCGGGGAGTCGCTGCGGGGAACCAGCATCCTCCGGTCCGGGCTCCGTGTCTAGCAGCCGCTCGCCTGGGCGGGTGACAGCGGCGTGCGGGCCGGGAAGGGCAGGGCACGTTGTCCCCCGCTCGGCGGCTACCGGGCTGGCGGTGAAAGCCGAGCGTGGCTGAGGGCGCCGCCCGGGAGCTAGTGAGGGGCGAGCGCGGCGCCCACGCGCGGCGGGGTGGGCTCTGCGCTCCCAGAGACCGGGCGGGGCGGGGCTCATCCTGCAAAGTTGACCCAGGGCAGGCTACCGCAGGCGCCCTGCTGCCCCAGATTCGCCCGGTTCTTACCGCGGAGCCAGGGGTGGACGTCGCCGCCCCGCTGACACCCGAGGGACCAGGAGAAGCTAGCGGGCGTCGGCGGGAGCCCGCGCCCAGAGATGGAGGCTGCAAGAGGGGACGTGCGGGCCGGCGCCGAGTAGCCCGCGGGCTTCGGGGCTGGACCTTGCCCGGACGCTGTTGAGGGTGCGCGAGCGGGTCCCTCCCAGGGCTGCCATGGAGGTGCCCAATGTCAAGGATTTTCAGTGGAAGCGCCTTGCTCCACTGCCTAGCCGCCGGGTCTACTGCTCACTGCTGGAGACCGGAGGGCAAGTCTATGCCATCGGGGGATGTGATGACAATGGCGTTCCCATGGACTGCTTCGAGGTCTACTCCCCCGAGGCCGACCAATGGACCTCCCTGCCCTCCCTGCCCACAGCCAGGGCCGGGGTAGCGGTTACTGCCCTAGGAAAGCGGATTATGGTGATCGGGGGTGTGGGCACCAATCAACTGCCTCTGAAGGTCGTGGAAATGTACAATATCGATGAGGGCAAGTGGAAGAAGAGAAGCGTCCTACGTGAGGCTGCCATGGGCATTTCTGTTACAGCCAAAGGCAAGTGGGGCCAGGGTTGAGGGTGGGCATAGAGAAGAAAGTAAAGGGTCACGGGGAAAACTGTTGGAATGCAACATGATTTGGGGGGCCGATAACACATCAGCCATCACATTTGAGCCTTACATTAAGTACTGACACTAGAAACCCACTGCCCTTATTTTACAGATTGGGAAGGGAGGCTGAACAGGTGAAATGTCTAGGAATTCCAACTGATGCCAGGAGTCAGCTCCAGCGGGTTCCTCCTGGCAAGCTGGGCAGGCCGCTGCAGAGGGAGAGCCAAGGCATGAGCTATGGGGTTATCTGGAATGACTCTGCAGACCCTGGCATTCAGCCGAATGACCACATTCACAACTGGCCACTCAAACACCCAAACCTATCTATGTAGTTCCTGAGGATGCTCATCCCATCCTTCAGCCAACACCAGGTCATCTGCCAAGGAGGCTTTGGGATCCAGATCCCAGGATCTTCTTTAACTCCTGACTGCAGTTTCAGTCATACTAAGCGGAGGTCAGAATGTTCCAAAGATTCATGTATTGTATTATCCAGGTCCACCAAGTTCTGTGAATTACATGTGGTTTTAAAATTCTCATTTTACTTTCTCAAAGTCCCCATTTCACTCTTTTGGGGCCTAGTACCGCTATAGAGGGGGTCCAACTGCTGTTTTCTTAAAACACAGAGTTGTATGAGTTAAAAGTCCCAAGTTTATAGACACATGCCTCTACACTGTAGGCTTGGTGGAGCGGCCTTCCTCCCTTTCCCCATCCTTCCCTGTTTCTCTTGCCACATAACCTCAGCTGCCTGTCTGGTGTATGGCAGATGAGAAACCAGCTTTTTTTCAACACCTGTTCTGTTCCTGGCACAGTCTTATGTCATGGGGATAAAGGAAAAGAGTAGAAAATCTGGGCCTTGAAAGTGATTAGCAAGAAGCTGGGACCCAGAACCTCCTTGGGCAGGGCAGACAATAGGGTTTAGCGAGGCCTGATGCTGACTGAAGGCTTGTAATACCAGCTACTCTGGAGGGTGAGGCCGAAGAGTGGCAAGTTCAAGACGTGCCTTGGCAGCAGAGTGGGTTCAGTGGACTGAAGCAGAAGGTTTATGAGTTCAAGGGCAGTCTAAGCTTCATGGTAAGACCATATTTTTTTTTAAAAGAAGATGGAGGCCCATGGGGACACTGAAAATAATGCATATGAACTCCATCCTTAGCTTTAATAAATCATGCTGAAAGCTAAAAACTAAGGTTTATTATTGTGCTTTATCCCTTTGAACTTTCAAATATCCAATGAGATCAGTGCTATTTTTATTCTATTTTAGAAAAAGCAGCACGAAGCCCAGAAAGGTTAATTCCCCCAAGGTTAAATAGATAGTAAGTCGTGACCATGCCTGTGCTTCGAACTATAAAGTCAAATGGGCTCAACAGTTATGTTGGTAAACGTTTACATGTCAACCATTGTACTGGGTTCATAGATTAGCCAATTCTCAAGGATCTACAGTGTACTGGGAGAAACAGATGACGCTGGTATCAGTTACATGTCGTAACAGAGCAATGGAGATACCATCACTCAGGAGGCACGAAGCCAAGTCCTCTGGGCCCCCTGCTCTGCAGCTCAGGGATTCCCAGTTGAGACTCAAAGAATGGTTCAGAACTGACCACTGGGCTGAATGACCTTGGGTAGAGTTTTTCCAGCAGGGGGTGTTCCTAGAAGGGAAGGTGGAATTCATGATAATCAAGTGTTTATCATCAGACCCTTTCCCAGTTTTAGGCTTAGGACTAGGATTCACCCCCCCACACACACACACACTCCCAGTATGGAAATGGGGCTCGCCTTCTGCAGAAGTAACCTCAGAGTCAAGGCACCATAGAGAGGACTGTGAGCAAATGCTGCTGGGAGCAAGAACCACATACAGAAGCTGAAGATTCCCATTCTGGCAGGGGCTGGGGAAACACAAATATTAGCTCATGCTCTCTGGTCCAGTGAGTCTCTGAAAAGCTACCTAAAAGCCAAGAGCAGAGGAGAAAGAAGGGGCCTCCCTGCTTACAGAACCTAGCTCTCCAAGGGCAAGGTTTCCGAAAGGTCAGTTCCCCAACGCCTCCTCCTCATTCAGGCCTGGCCTTATCCCATTCAGCACAGGGGCCTCCTGGATCCTGCGAGCTTCTGTCTATGTGAAGGAGAATGCCATTTCCCACTGGGGGAGCAGACAGAACCTCTGACAGCACAGTATGTAGAGAGGGCCAGTGACACTGGGGCTGATTATAGTTCTAAGGGACACTTCACTATATCTGGAGAATTAATGTCTGATAATTCCTATGGGACAGGTCACTACCTGAGAGCATCGCAAAAACCTCTTCCCTTGCCTTCCTCTCTGGCTGCCTAGAAAGGAGGACAGGAGGACAGTGGGGGCCAAACCTGCAAAGGGTTATCTAGACCTAGACTTCACTGCCATCTGTCTCTGTGCAGGGTTTAGCGTATCAGGCTTTGGCAAGGATTTGGCGCTAAGGAGGGATGAGGCACACAGTCCCGCCACAGCTTCAGGAAGACCCAGATTTAGCCATAGCAGGGCCCTCGAATGCTGTTACCCACTGCACCAAAACAGCTGTGACTCCCTGGCAGCACAGCGGCTGGGATCTTGGCGTGGCCTATGAAATGTTATGGATTCCATTGGGCCTGCCTCTTGGTGCCTGTGCGCCGAGCCGTGTCTGTGTGTGGCTTTTCTTTTAGATTATCGAGTGTATGCTGCAGGCGGGATGGGCCTGGACCTTCGTCCACACAACTACTTGCAGCACTATGACATGCTAAAGGACATGTGGGTGTCACTGGCACCCATGCCCACGCCAAGATATGCGGCCACCTCCTTCCTCCGGGGCTCCAAGATCTACGTGCTGGGTAAGGACAAGCTACCTGTAGTTCACTTCCTCTCCTTGCTCCCTTGGGTGAGTTCCCTGGGAGGCAATGCCCACAGCCTGAGAATGTCTCTGTCCCTGGGGGATAATCACACTGCTCCATCCCTTGAGAAGTCTTTCAAATGACTGAATAACAACAAAAGGGAAATCCCAGCCCTACTGGTTCTCAGGGATTGCTTTTTTTTTTTTTTTTTTTTTTTTTTTGTCCACCATGGACCCTGTTCCCACCTCCAGGGGGACGACAGTCTAAGTATGCAGTCAATGCCTTCGAGGTCTTTGACATAGAGTCTCGGTCCTGGACCAAATTCCCCAACATTCCCTGTAAGCGGGCGTTCTCCAGCTTTGTGACCCTGGACAACCACCTGTACAGCCTCGGAGGCCTGCGACAAGGTCGTCTCTATCGGCAGCCCAAGTTCCTCCGGACGATGGATGTGTTTGACATGGAACAGGGTGAGCTGGGTCCCCACCCCCTTGGCCTCTCTTCTGACTGATCCCCATTTTCCCCATCCTGGTGAATCTTCCTGAGTCTGCTTACATATCCAAGCAGGCCTCTCCAGTGTCTAAGCACCCTTCCTAACTCATGGATATGCTTGGAGTCAAATTCTATTCAAGGTAACTTTTGGCCTGGTTGGCTGTTTTCATTATGGCCTTTCCACCATCACTGTCAGTATCTGTACAGGACCAGGTTAGGAAGGAACTCTTCCTGTGCTGATGGAGAATCAGAGGGCTCCTGATTACTCTGTTTACTACCTTCAATCAGATTCCTCTCCAGTTTAGAACTGTGGAAAAACCTAAATAGAACAGGGACTCACAGGAGTTGTAGACGTTAGACTGTGCCGAGCACCAGAGAAGGCTGAAGGGGTAGAACATGTTGTTTTAATCAGCAAGGGATACTCTCTGCACCCTGAACACAAGGGAGTAGCCCCCAGGGTGAGAGCCACCTAGGATCCATCTGTATTTGTTAGGGGACATCAGCACCTAATCGTCTGTCTCTGCCCTGCCACTATTCATGACTTGCAGGGGGATGGCTGAAGATGGAACGCTCGTTCTTCCTCAAGAAGCGCCGGGCGGACTTCGTGGCTGGTGGTCTGAGTGGACGAGTCATAGTGGCTGGGGGACTTGGTAAGGATAGGTCATCTCAACTGTTCTGTGCTGCGGTTCTGGTCCTTGGCACTGCCCTTGAGCGGCAGGTGGTACTGATTTCTTACACACCTTCTACTTCTCCTGTCCAAAAAATTCAATACAGTCTGGACTTGACCTTTCCACCTGGGCCCCCATGTGTTCTTTCAGTTCTATGCTAGGAAAATGGAGATCTAGAAAGAACAGGGGACATACTGATAACTGTGAACCCTTGTGCTGAGCCCAGGTCCCCAAGTCCCTTTTTGGGGGATAGCTGGAGACAAAGGGTGAAGGGATCAGTTGTCATCATCCTTCACTGACCCAACTCTTCTTGGATATCCAGGTGCATCTTGGGAGAGCAGAGCAAATGATCAAATAAATGGCCCTGATTCTGGACTTGATATATAGCTCCTCCCTCTCAAAGACTGCTGACAGTTTGAAGGCTGGACGGGGTTTGGGACCACTCAAGTCATTAGGGCATGGTGATAAAGGCAGTGCGGCTTCCAGGCAGCCAGAGTTCACGTACCCACCATACTCATTCATGAACAACCATATGAGCTAGATTATGAGGGAAGCTGTGTGTGTGTGAGAAAAACCAGGAGGGAAGCAGTAATGTTCTAGAAACCCCTGATAACCAAGAGTAAAGAAAACAATCCTTTTCTTTCATTTTTCCAAGACAAGGTTTCTCTGTGTATAGCTCTGACTGTCCTGGAACTCACTCCGTAGACCAGGCTGGCCTCGAACTCAGAGATCTGCCTGCCTCTGTCTCCTGAGTGCTGGCATTAAAGGTGTGCATCATAATCCTATTTTTAGAATCTAAAGGTAAAGAGAAGGGACAGGGTACAAAGTTGCTTGACAGGAATTCTTGGCCCAGGGTGTTAAAACCGGGTCCATCCTGTAAAAAGACAAAGAAGCTGCTCAACTTTTATTTCTGGGTTGAGACATGGTCACTGTGGGACATTGCTTGGTCGTTGGGCTCCTTGGTCTAAGATCTGATTCCCCCGTTGTTTTCAGGAAACCAGCCCACTGTCCTGGAAACAGCAGAAGCATTCCACCCGGAGAAGAACAAGTGGGAGACCCTCCCTGCCATGCCCACACCCCGCTGTGCCTGCTCCAGCATTGTCTTCAAGAACTGCCTCCTGGCTGTGGGGGGCGTCAGCCAGGGTCTGAGCGATGCGGTAGAGGCGCTGTACGTCTCTGACTCCTAGCTGGCCTCAGCGGTGCCCTGCCTGGACAGCATTGCTCCACTCTTGACATGAGGAATAGTCTCATCAAAGCAGTTCGGACTACTTCCTCAGGTCTCCGACTCTTGTTAAGAGCCTGCGGGGCCGAGCCCTAGGGCTCTCAGTGACCTCCCTCTGCCCCCTAACCTACCAGTCTCAGAAAGCTGAAGAAAGCACAGCTGAGCGCACCTATAAGTGAGAACTGGGCTGTGGTCTGGGGAGGATCTTCACTCAGTGCTCAGACACAGAAAGGCACAGGAATGCTCCCTCCTCTCACCGACCTATGGGGGTCGGGGCAGTTGCCACCCCAAAGCGGAGCCATTGTGTTCCTTCCCCATCTCTGAGCTAGTTTGAGTGTCAGGTAAACTGATGAAGAAATGGGGCATTCCAAGCCCCTTCATTTTCTTTGGTTGACATCTAGAAGTCAGCTCTGGGCCGGCCCCACCTCTCACCTACTTAACAGGAACTGGACCTGAAGCTAAGGCGGATGTGTGGGAAGGTAGTGGGAGCTCACACATCGGGCCAGGCCAACAGCCTTGGCAGGAAGGACCCTTCCTCTCAGGTCCTTATGGGGCATGTGGTGATGGGGCATCACTATCTCCTGTATTCTGCCTTCTGCCACCCTCTCCCCACCCGAGGCCTGGCCATTCTGGGCTCCTCAGCTCTCAGAGTGTCTCTGGGTGAAACCTTCTCATCTACACTGTGGCTTCCAAATCCACAAAGGGTGGATTAATTGCACTCTGGTTAATAACAGCAGCACAATGATTGATATCTTTACTCCTGTCTTCTTTGGACCCTGGAGACAAAGCAGGGGGTGCCCTGGTTAGTAGATAGAAAACCCTGTGAGACCACCTCCCTCCGTGTCCTTAGGCCAAACAGGGATCAATTGGCCACCTGTTCTTAACCATTCCTGGTGAAGAGTTCTACCTTCTCCCCGCCACAGCTATCCCACTATCAAAGAGGCAGCTGATTTTTCTTCTCTTGATGCACATTTGTTTGGTCAAGGTTGTGATCATCCAATCTTTGCCAGGTTATACCCACATCTTATCTCAATCAGTTCAGCTGAAGCTCATTTTAGGCATGAAAGAACTAACTGTCCACTGACTGCCAAAACAAGTGAGAGAGGGGGAAAAAAAAAGGCCAGAAGGCTGGATACTGATGTGCCTTCCTTCCAGCCTGCACAGAACCTCATTAGGCTTCCAGGGCCCCTGCTCGGAGGCCTGATTTGCAACCCCTGCACAAAGCTAACCAAACCTAACCAGTTAGCCCTGAGGACACAAAGAATCAAACCCCTACTGAGGCTGGGGAGGAGCCGGGGTCCCTTCACTCTTCACAGGGCTCGGCCAGTTAATTACCTCCTAAGGAGTCTGCGCTGGGGGATGGCCTATCAGGGCCTGAGGGGTCAGAAGGAGCTCTTTCTGGTGAGGGGGTGGGGGGGTCACTTCCTGCTGGATCTTCAAGACTGGGCGAAACCTGGGTCTTTAAGGAATGGTGGGTTATTGACTTCGTTCTCTGAATGCCTTGGTTTCTTTTTCCTTTGGGTTCCTAGAGGACACTGCCACCTGCTGGCCGAAAATGTTTTTCTCACCAACGTGAGGAGGCAGATTGTGGCCATTGGTTCCCCTAAAGAGCAGACCACAAAGAAGCCTCCATTGCTTCTGGATCCAATTCCATTCAGCTCCCCTGAACTAACCATTAGATAAAAATGGCTGGGGCGGGGGGGGGCTGCAGCTGCTATGGAGGACAGGGGCCTTCTTGACTCCATCTCCTTATCTCATTTTTGCTTCTGTCCTACCCAATTATCCCCAACCCAAGAGGAGCCAGTCCATACAGGGGCCTTCTCAAGGCACCACGGCCCCATATCTGTGGATAGGGCTGAATTCTTTTTTTTTTTTTTGACAGACAAGGTGAGCAATTTGTCTGTCCTGCCAAGAGTGCTAAATTAAGACTGCAGTTCAGGAAAGTCTTTTTTTTTTTTTTTTTTTTTTTGGTTTTTTGAGACAGGGTTTCTCTGTAGTTTTGGAGCCTGTCCTGGAACTAGCTCTTGTAGACCAGGCTGGCCTCGAACTCACAGCCATCCGCCTGTCTCTGCCTCCCGAGTGCTGGGATTAAAGGCGTGCGCTACCACTGCCTGGCTAGGGCTGAATTCTTTTAAGGATAGTTGGAACCTTAAGGGCACAGCCCTCCTATAAGGTTGGATTAGGCACTGGAATTAACAGAACAACTCAAGGCTGGAGCTGGTATCTACTAGGGTCAGCCCTGCCCAAGTTCCATTGTGGGAAGACCATGGATTCCACACTGAGGAATGAGGGAAGCCCTCAGTCTGTGTGAAAGCTCGCGGTTCTATACTGCCCGCATTGCAGAAGCAGCACAGCCAATGGCCTGCCTCCAGACTTCACACATCCAACTACCACAGGTCTCCCTGCACCACCCACCTCAGAAGGCTCCTTACCCTCCTCGTCTGAATACCCCAGTCTGTCTTATAAGGTGGAGGGCAGTAGAGGAGGTAGAGACACCAAGGTACCATCCACAATCAAGAGGAGCTCCAGAGTCATGCAGGATAGTCATTCTATCCAAGACTTGTCTCCAGTCTGCCAATGCCTCCATGAAGCAATCATCAGTCTCAGGTGGCTCCAGAATCGGAAGAGAAAGGCTGGCCCATGCCAATGGCCCACCCTTCCTTCCTTCTTTCTTTCCTTCCTTCCTTCCCTCTTCTTCTTCTTCTTCTTCTTCTTCTTCTTCTTCTTCTTCTTCTTCTTCTTCTTCTTCTTCTTCCTCTTCTTCTTCCTCTTCTTCTTCCTCTTTTCTTTTCTTCTTCTTCTTCTTTTTTTGTTTTGTTTTTGTTCTTTTTGAGACAAGGTTTCTCTGTGTAGTTTTGGAGCCTGTCATGGAACTCGCTCTGCAGACCAGGCTAGCCTCAAATTCACAGAGATCCACCTGCCTCTGCCTCCCGAGTGCTGGGATTAAAGGCGTGCACCACCACTGCCAGGCTTCCAGGCCTCTTTCTAACAGAGTCTTGGAATTGCATTGATCTTATGGGATTCCCCACCCAACCACCCACAAACCCCAGCTCTGGCCTAGGAAGAGGAGTGTGGTCGCTTTTTCAACCCTCCTCCCCACTTTAAAGAAGAAACTGACATCTTGGGACTGGAGAGATGGCTCAATGGTTAAGAGCACTGACTGTTCTTCCCAAGGTCATGAGTTCAATTCCCAGCAACCACATGGTGGCTCACAACCATCTGTAATGAGATCTGGCTCCCTCTTCTGGCATTTGGGCATACATGGAGGCAGAATGCTGTATACCTAATAAATAAATAAACCTTAAGAAGAAGAAGAAGAAGAAGAAGAAGAAGAAGAAGAAGAAGAAGAAGAAGAAGAAGAAGAAGAAGAAGAAGAAGAAGAAGAAGAAGAAGAAGAAGAAGAAACTGACATCTAGGGACCCTGAACTCCTAACCCCGACAGTACAGCCGGTGCATGTTGGGAGTGAACACCTGACCCTGTTCTCTAAACATAGCCCCGCCCCGACACATATGTAAACACACACTGTTGTTCTTAGTGCCACCAGAATAGGGAGAAGAGCAAAGGACTTCATGTATGACTTTCAACCTCGTGTAACCTATAGAACAGGCCTAAACCTTAGCCAGGGACTCAGGGACTTTCACTGGTGGCTTCAATGTGGGAGAAGGAGCACTAGCAGTGACTTTGGCACAAGGCAGGACTCAGGCAAGAGCCAAAGAGGTAGACAGACATAGTGGCTTTGACAAATTGAGCCAATAAAAACTGTCATGGTCATTTGCTTTCCAGGAATGCCCTAAAGAAAACATCACAGGATAAGGGCAGCTGGAAACAGCAGGAAATTTGGGTACCACATCTGGAGGTTAAAAGTCTGAAATCAAAGGGTTTAGTGGGGCTGTGCTCTGACTGATGGCTCGTAGAGGGGTTGGTCTAGGTGGGGTGGATCTCTATGCCTCTTCCTGGCTTCAGTGTTATCTGGAAGTCCTTGGTGTAGTTTAGCTTGCAGCAACATCGTTTCAATTGCAATTGTCTTCACACAGCCACTTTGCCATGTTTGTGTCCCAGTTTCCCTGACTTTATAACGACACTGAGGTCCATGCATATCCAATGACTCCAGTTTAAGATGAGCATATCTTATTTTTTATCTACACACACACACACACATATATGAATATATATTGTTTCCAAGTGAAGTCTCATTTCCAGATACTAGAGGTTAGGATATCAACATGTGGTTTGGGGGGAGCGGGAAGATGACACATATCAACTCACCACCAAACCAAGCATGATAGACAGAGCAGGGAGAGCAATAATTCCCTGAGCCTTGAGCTTCCTGCATCAGCCCACTGTTAGAGCTAGGCCTCCAGAGAAAATCCAGAATGCCATAGAGCACACATCTAGGGCATGCAGCAGGAAGAGTCCAAGTCAAGGCAGGGTCTGAGTAGATTCCAAGGGGAGCCGAGGCTTAGGGTGGGACGCTTGGAGTGTGTTCTGGTGGTACTTCTCTGACCTTGTCCCTCCCCAGTGGGCTCTATAGGCAGCTGTGTGCTTGCTTCACGGAAGCCTCAGGGCCTCTTTTGCTCCAGGGACCAAAGTGCTTAAGGGTCTACCCTCCCCAGTGCAGGGGGTGTGACTCTTGAGGGTGAGCCTAGCAGACCTGCAGGCTGTGAGCCTCGACTGCCTTACACCTGCTCCCTGTACTGCCTCCGGCATCCCAGGGCCCACCTCTGCTCCCTATACCCTACTCTCTCCTTCTTTCTCCTCTACCATCTCTCAGCTTACACATGTACTCCTCACACAGTCTCTATTCCAACACACCTTCCTGGGCACGCTCTACATGCAAATGACCACCCACACTCACTGACACAGTCATACACAATCCTTACAAACATATGCATACACACCCCCTTATGGACATCTGTCATGCACATAACTTACTTTTCACGCTCATATACATATACTCTCAGTTGTAAGTGGTGGCCAGACTTTGAATTCCCCCCATCCTTTTTTGAGACATGGCCTTACTATGCAGCCTCTGCTGGCTTGGAACTTGCTATGCAGACCAGGCTAGTCTCAAACTCATAGAGTTCCACTTGTTTCTGCCTTCTGAGTGCTGGGATTAAAGGCATAGGCCTCCATACCTAGTTCAGAATCCTCTCAATTCAGTCATTTGGCCATGCCTCAAAGCTCAAAGTCCTAACCGTTTGAAGGGTGGATTGCTACAAGATTCTGGAGTTCTTGCCATGGTGGGGTCATCTGTTGCCCTGGACTGTGTCTTCTGCAGCATCCCACGCCCTAACAATGCCACACCACCATTTGCAACTAGAGGAAGTTTTTGAACCATGCTTAGGCTGGGATCCCTCTGTTTTAGGTGAGGAGACAGGCCTGAAGGTTTCTTATATTCTGACTCCTGAGAAGCTGCTGGGCTCCGAGAAGAGAGTACTGGGCCTGCCTCACCCTCTCTGCTCAGTACCTTGCTGGTACCTGGGCACCATGCCAGCACAGGCTTGCGCCATTGTGCTGATCAATGGACAACAGATGGTTTTCCCTAGGCAGGGAAAGATCCAGTGCCTCAGCCCATCTCCTAGTCTGACCAGACCTCTCCACTTGCTACAGAAGCAGCTTTTCTTATGCAAACTCTGGGAACCACCTCCCCCCTCCAAATAGGAAATAGTTCACAGATGACTCACAGGGTCTTTGGAAGGATGGATGGGGACAGAGAAGGGTCTGGATATTTGATACATGATGAGACACCTCAGAGTTGATGGGCCTGAGAGCTGTGGGGAGTTAAAATTTGCCTTCCCGTTTGCATACATCATGGGAAACAGCCAGCTTGGACCCCAGACTGGTAGTTAGTGGTCTTGTAGTTTGTCAGGGTTTCAGCTGGGCTCCTGGAGCTTTTCCTGTGGTTAGCCTTAGAATATATGGCTGTGCCAAGGGCCTGGGGTCACTATTTCCAAGTGTTCCACCCTGCTCTCTCATCTGGACAAGGTAAGGACTCAGAATCATCGCACCTAACCGTTACTCAATAAGAAGTAGGCATTGGTCCTATGCTTAGCAACTCAGTCTTAAAAGCAAACCTGTATAAGAAAACAGTGATAGATAAATCACTTTTGCAGGTTCCCCTGCTCCACACGCTACTTGTAGAAGGGGGCTGACTGTCAGGGAGCTTCCCTTCCACAGAGTTCCTGCTCTACGTGGGACCTGAGCTTCTAGCGCCTTAGGCAGCAGGCTTAGCCCCTCGCTATACACCTGTCCCCTCCACCCTGAATCCCGCTCCAGTGTGTGGCAAATGTGAGACACTGTCTCCTTAGTCCTCTCTCCACATTTTTGAGGTCTCCTCAGGCTATGATGGTGTCACTAACCCATGTGACCCAGGGAGTCCCAGAGATCCTGTCAGGTGGGAGCCCAGTCAAAGGAAAGCCCAAAATCAAAAAACCCAGAGAAAGCAAGACTGTGATAGGAATCGTTAGCTGCCCACTTTCTCTCTTAAGTTCTTCCCCAGCCTCTGTGGACATAGAACCAGGTCAGAAACTGAACAGAACTTCAACTCCCCTTGCTCGTGGATGGGCTCCTTCGGCTCTGCTGTGAGCTCCAGGGGGAGTGCTAGGTCAGCTTTTTATAAGAGTTCTGGCGACAGTGGCTTCTTAATCCACCTTGCGAGGGCAACCCCCTAATACCAGACTGTACTGGTGTTATTCAGGCCGTGAGGAATGCTGGCTCCCACCTTCCTTTACCCAGGGCCAGGAGCTGCTGGCTTGGCCTTAGCTTGAGAGGTCAAGGGTTTGAGCTGGCAGCAGAAGCCAAACACAAGGCAGAGAGGTGGCACTGGACAGCTTCCCCACCCCCCAAATCTGGGCACATATCCTTTCTCTGTATTTTCTAGTCACTCTGGGTCTCCCCTGAATGGAGGCTTCTCATTTTTTTGGGAGGGAGACATTTATATGAACTGAAGTCACCAGGCCCTAAGCCACAATGTCCCTTGCCATAAGCCCTGCCTGCTGGGGAGCCTAGAACTCTATACAAAACCATTTTCAAGTTCAGGGTTTCCTTCGACCAAATAGACAGGGAAACTGAGTCACTGGTCCAGGTCATATGGCCAGCAGACAGAAAAGCCCTGTCCCTGACTCCCGCTCAGGTTGCTGTGTTCCCTGCCTCAATCACATCAACTGCCCACATACCCAGCATCTAACCCAGGGCACGGGGAAGGCGCCTCAGCCTGTGGGCATATGGAGTGTTGACAACAGGAGAGATGGGTATATTTTTATTGACTTGTACTCATCTTAGCCCAGCATCAGCTTTGGGTGACTTATGACAGGATACCACACAGAGTCAGTGGAAAGTACTTGGCCTCTCAAGGGCCCACTGAAGGAATCCTAACTTTTAACAACTGCCTAAGCACAGACACCCCAGGTTTTTGGGTTTTTTTGTTTTTTGTTTTTTAAAGATTATTATGTAAACAGCGTTCTGCCTACAGGCCAGAAGAGGGCACCAGAGCTCATTACAGATGGTTGTGAGCCACCATGGGAATTGAACTCAGGACTTATGAAAGAGCAGCCTGTGCTCTTAACTGCTGAGCCATCATCTCTGCAGCCCCCACCTAAGGTTTTCAATCCCCCAGAAGGGGAATTACAGAACCTCAGAGATTAGGAAGAGGAGGTGGGACAAGGAGCAGGAAGGAGGAAGATCTCTGTGCTCTACCATTAATAGTGAAGTGAGACATCCTTCGCAAGCCACTGACTGGAACCCCTAGAATTTAAAACTAACTAGATGCCCACCCCTCAAACTCCCAGCACCCACAGCACGGTGTTTAGGAGTTTAAAAATTAATATAGAGTAGTTAACAGGCCCTTCCTTTCCTCCCACAATGGCCTCCTCCCCTGTCCCCCAGCATAGCTCTAGAGCCTTAAGCAGTTTCAACAATCACTCTTTAGCTCCGAGCTTATCTTCACTGTCCTCCTGCCTGGATCAGATGCACGGAGCTGAAGTGTCTGTTTAGTCCTTGTTGTACAGCTTCCCTGCTACACGCTTGGATCTCTGCCAGGATTGGCGGGAGGGGAGTTTGGGAAGCCCAGTAAAAGTCCAAACAGACAGGTAGGAAACCATTTGGTCCCCATGCAAGTTCATGAGAGACATGTGACATGTTTGATACATGAACACAGAGCATCAGGAGACTGGACACACCAGACTCCTCACCCAACCAAATTGGAATGGCAAACTCTGCCATTTCTGGTGATATCTTTGTGACCCTATAGAGACAGGTTCTTTGTTTTTCTATTTCTTAGCTTACTCATCTACACAGTGGGGATAACCATGTGCTGGTCCCTAGTGAGGGATAAAATTCACCAGGATGGGCCAGCTAAGGCTGTCACATTCCTTGTAGGACTTGCTACAGTTTTAGATTGTTTGTAACGCACTAGCTCCATCTTGTATTTCCAGAACTCATTTGAGTCCCACAAGGCAATGTAATGGGGCACAGCCACGATGTCAGGCTGGGCAGGTTTATTTGCCTCCTGCTATGCTACTTCCTACCTGGTGACACTATATCTAGGGTGTTTAGAACTCGGGTCGGCTCAACAAATGGTAAATAGTCATCATCATAACAGGATAGGCAGTTTCAGTTAGCCCACAAGTCCGTCAATTCTCAGTTCTGCCAGGAGAGGGCAGCTTTGAGCCAGACATCTCAATTTCCTCGACTAGTGTTTATCCAGGCTCACCGGGTTCACACCGCCTAGTTCTGGAGAACCAGTTCTAACAGGCCGGTTCCTGTTCACACAATTCCACCAGTCTCTGAGAGGGCAAGGTCCATACATCTAGGCCTTACTGTCCACCGCAGGGTGGGGTTAAAAGGTGACTGAGAACTCTAACTCACCTGAGCTCTAAGGAAAAGGCAATTCAATGACCAATGTCTCTGACTGGAGCTGGGTAGTGTGCTGAGCCCCACGTCTGCTCTCCTCCCTGAGAAAACAAGGGAGAGGTTGAACATCGGTACCGAGACAGTCCCAGGGAGCAGACACTCTGGGATTCTTGTGTCTGCCAGCCACACAGAGAACAAGTCCATTGACTTCCTCTGCTCCTTTCCCTGGACACCCCCATTTCATGCCTAAGACTAAGTCTCACTCACCCCTCAAGACCCAAGTAGCTTCCTCTGAGGCCCCCCTTGAGCCCCTGAGCCAGGTAAGACCCAACTTTTCTGCCCTATCCCTGCACTTCAAACCACCTTGAGGGGCTTCCACTTCCTACCGTAGATTATAGGATAAACTGTGCGCTTAACTTATTTCTCTTGTTAAGCAGAGAACTTCCTGAGAGTGAGGAACTAATTATTAGTCGTCCCCCGAGATGTGTCTGACACCTGCCTTCCCCACCCCTCCCCGTTTCCCCCACAGCAGAGCCTTGTTGCCCTCCTCTGTGTTCCTGCCTGCACCTGACACATGCCATAGTGCTCCCTCGGAGGTACTCCCTCAGAGATGCTCCCCCGGAGGTGCTCCCCAGCCCAGCATGCAGCACATTCAGACTACGGAGCGCAGGAGGACAGGAATGGACGCTTATTCCCAGTGAATACACAAAAGGTTTGTTTTCTTCAAGACCCTTTAAATGGTTAGTTGGTGTGAGGGTGAGGAGAGCCTCCTCCCAGGGCTGGAACGGGAAGCAGATAGGACTAAGATTGGCTCCGGGCAGCCTGGCCATCCCAGCACATCCTATCTAAATATCTAAGTTCAAGGTTTGAGTCACTGAGCCACCTTCCAAGCCTCCCTATACAGAATGAAAGTCGAATTCCATCACTTGGTTGCTCTATTCAGTTTTGTTATTGTTGTTGTTGTTAATTTATTTTATGTGTGCAGGTATTCTGCCTGTATGTATGTCTGTGCAGCACATGTATGCCCGGTGTCCTTGGAAGCCTGAAGAGCCCACCAGATCCCCTGGAACTGGAGCTATAGCTGACTGTAGGCCAGTGTGGGTGCTGTGAACCAAACCCTGGTCCTCTGCAAGAGAAACAAGTGCTCTTAATGGCTGAGCCACCTCTCCAGCCCCAGTTCTGATGGCCAGGTCTGTTTGTTTGCCTCCTTGTACATTCATTCATCTGGTCTGTGTGAATCCACAGGCACCGCAATCTTGATCTACTTAACTACTGTTGGGGATGTTTAGAAATAGTGATGCATCTATGTGATTTTTGTTTGTTTGTTTTTCAAAACAGGGTTTCTCTGTGTAATCCTGGCTGTCTTAGAACTCGCATTGTAGACCAGGCTGCCCTTGAACTCGCAGATATCCTCCTGCCTCTGCCTCATGAGTGCTGGGATTAAAGATGTGCGCTGCCACCACCTGGTTTAGGTTAAGTTCTTTTTTTTTTTTAATGCCTCACGCGCTTTCCTACAGTCCAATTTTTTTTTAATTTTTAGTATATTATGTACACAGTGTTCTGCATGCATGTATCCTTGTACACCAGAAGAGGGCACCAGATCTCATTATAGATGGTTGTGAGCCACCATGTGGTTGCTGGGAATTGAACTCAGGAACTCTGAAAGAGTGGCAAGTGCTCTTAATCTCTTAACCTCTGAGCCATCTCTCCAGCCCCTTAATCTTAAAGGGAATCTTGGGCTTCTCTGAAAATTTCTTTATCTTATGAGGAAATGCTGATCCAGCAAGCTAATGGCCATGAGTCCTCAAGTCTCTGCTTTGAAAGCCCTGTCTTTAGGAAGCATCTCCAAACTAGTTTCCTTTCATCTGGGCTAGAGACTCACTACAGCTCTTTTATCAGTCGGGATTAGAACCCAGGTCTCCCAGCCCTGGGAGCTACAGCCTACTGTTCTGTAACTGACACTTGCTCTTCAGAGTCCTAACCTGTCTGGATGGGTGTCCAGGACCTAACCTATCTGGATGGGTGTCCAGGACCTAACCTGTCTGGATGGGTGTCCAGGACCTAACCTGTCTGAATGGGTGTCCAGGACCTAACCTGTCTGGATGGGTGTCCAGGACCTAACCTGTCTGGATGGGTGTCCAGGACCTAACCTGTCTGGATGGGTGTCCAGGACCTAACCTGTCTGGATGGG